>JACDOX010000228.1:617078-811561 GCA_014549065.1 Cardinalis cardinalis | reverse complement strand
AAAAAAAAAAAAAAAAAAAAAAAAAAAAAAAAAAAAAAAAAAAACCACAGGAACTCTCTAGCTCAGGTATTTCCAGCACATTTGATGGAGATAATAATTTCAGTGTGTCAAAATACAATACTGCAGATGTTTTTTTCAAGCTAAGACTATTAAATTTTTGTCCTTATGATCATTAGCTCATGTTTTTGGCACAAGTAGCTGCTGCTCCAATTCGGCTTCTCGTTGCAGATCAGCTAGCTAATAACACAAAAACCCTGAAAGTTTTCTTTGCTTTTGCTTTTACTTTTCTCTGCTTTTTCTTTTGCTTTTGCATATCCCACAAAACTGCTGGGCCTATTTGGCTGTAACATACTTGCACTCTCAGCAATACTGAACTATTAAAAGAGAATTTGGGCATCCCACAAGGTACATGGTGTTGTACTCAGTACCACAACACTGTGTTTTTACTGCTGGTGGTCCAGCCCCTCTCCTGTATACTCAGTTCAGATGCTTCTGCATCTGTGGCACAGGTTTCCTTTGGATAAAGTTAGTTTTGCTGTTTCTAATGCAAAAGAGAGGCATGACTTTCAGAAGTATTAATGACAGGCTGAAGGTGAAATTCTGAAGAGGTCTGTCTTCCTAGGTAAGTCAAGAATTGCCTTACATAAGTAAACTACAGTAGAATACATTGTGCAGGGAGAAGAAAACCATTTCCAAACAGATTTGGAAAACACAGTGGCGAGCAGGGTTGGGGAGTAACTGTCTGCCTCAGCCATGCAAATAACAAACTGCAGTCAAGATTCAGTACAGCTACCACAAATTTCCAACCAAAGATAAAGTCAAAGTAATTCACCCCTTTAAAAGACTTGTTGATGTTTAGCCTTTGAAGTCTGGTTTTGCTTTTTGGCTTTCATGAAAAGTGTTTTCAGTTGAGTGAGCATCTTACTAAAAATTATATGGAATATTTAATTTAAATTTATATATTTCAGTAATTATTTCTATAGTGATTTTGACTATATATGGAAAATCTGATCCAAACCTCAAGACAAGAGGAAAAAAATAGCTGTCCATATTTGCTGGACCTTCCTTTCACAATGTCTTCTGGGATTTGCAAGACAGGAACACTTTTTCCCTTCGTCTCCCTTTCCCTCTTCCCCTTCTCTCTCTCCCTTCTTCCTTTCCCCCTCTCTCTTCCCTCCTCCCCTCATTCCCCCCATATATCAGAAATTCTGCTCAGGTCAATCRCACAATGCCTCAACTACTAAAGCATTTCTTTGATTGCCAACAATCCACTTTGAAGAGTCCTCACCTCATCTGATCCTTATAAACCTCAAACCCTTTCTTATAACTGTAGTACTTGTGGCAGCAGGAATGAAGTGTTTTGTACCTGGTATTTTGAAGTGGTCCTTAGATGTAAAGATGTAAAAAGGGAATTTTTCCAGTGCAGCTGGCAGGAGGCACAGAGAAGAACTAGAAAGACAGATCAAGTGCCCCCTTCTGCTGCTATCCTATGGAAGTCATCTTGGCTGGCTTTGATTCAAAGAAAAATGCAGTTCCACCATTCAAAAGAACATGGTTGGTGAGATGTTAAGCACACAAGACCTCTGGTGTATGCATTGAAACATACCATGAATCTCATCAGATATATTGCTGTTCAAAATCTTTTCAGATAGCATTGAATAAACAGTTGTTTCATTTTCTGGGCTATTAGTGAAAAGAAAATTATACATGTAGACTATAAAGCCATAACTAATATTTTAATACTGAGACCTATTATTCTAGAATCAATATTTTCCCTTTTGGCAAAGCAAATGTAAGTTGTGAATGTAGACTTGGGATTCAGGCCCAAAAAATAGACCTGAATACCAAGGTAAAAAGCATATTTTTTTAACTTAAGAAAGTGCTGCAAAATGTACGAAAAATATAATCTGTGTTTGAAAAATGAAGCAATCCTGAAATGTCTAAAGAAAGGTAAGTATTGAAAATTATTTTACAGTTTCAAATGAACATTAATAAAATATTACGGATTTGCACCTAATTTTTAAAAGGCATAAGAAATATTTTGACTAGGTTCAGTCAAAAGAACTACATTTACCTAAGTGCCATAAGTTCTGAGACATTAGGTACCTTTAAAAGAGAAAAACCTTTATACAAAGCTAGGTAGATCTTCCTGGTAGGAATCAAGACATTTCTTTTGGGCTAGATGTAACATATTGAAGATGGTAATTCAAGGATAAGGAAAAGTTAATATGAAATTAAATTCTATGAGTTCTGAGGGAAGTGGTAGACAAATTGCTATGTCCCTATCCATCATACTTGAAAAATCATGGCAGTCAGGTGAAGTTCCTGATGACTGGAAAAAGGGAACTATAATCCCCATTTTTAAAAAAGGTAAAGTGGGAGACCTGGGGATATATAGAGCAGTCTGCCTTAGCTCTGTGCCAGACAAGCTTATGAAGCAGATTCTCCTGGAAACCATGCTAAGACACAAGGAAAACAAAGAGGTGACTGGAAAGAGACAGCATGGCTTTACAGAGGGGAAATCTTATCTTCTGTGATGGAACTAGTGGTGGATAAGGGAGCACTGGGGGACAAGGGCAGAGCAATTGACACTGTCTGCCTGTACTTATGCAAAGCTTTGGACGTTGTTTCACAGGATGACATCCTCACCTCTAAATTGGAGACACATAGGTTTGTTGGATGGACTATTTTGCGGATGAGCAGCTGCCTGGATGGCTGCATGGAAAGAGTTTTGGCAAAAAGCTCCTTTTCCACACACAGACCTGAGGCCAGCAGTGATCCCCAGGGTTGGATCTGGGGCTGATACTGTTCAACACCTTTGCTGGTGACAGGGACAGTGGCATTGAGAGCACCCTCAGCAAGAGAGGCCAGCCAGAGGGACCTTGGACAGACTTGGAAAGTGGGACTGTGGGAACATCAAGAAGTTCAACAAAGTGCAAGTGCAAGGTCCTACAACCGGGTCATGGCAATCCCAGACACACCCACAGGTTGGGAAGAGAAGTGATTGGGAGCAGCCCTGTGGGGCAGGACTTGGCGGGGATGGCAGATGGAAAGACTCCAYATGGGCCAGCTGTGTGTGCTCACAGCCCACAAAGCTAGACGTGCCCTGGGCTGTGCCAAAAGCAGTGTGGCCAGCAGCGCGAGGGAGGGGATTCGGCCCTTCTGCTCTGCTCTGCTCTGCTCTGCTCTGCTCTGCTCTGCTCTGCTCTGCTCTGGTGAGAACCCACTGCAGGGCTGTGTCCAGTTCTGATGTCCCCAGCTTGCTCCTACATGGAACTGTAGAAGCAAGTCCAGAGGAGGAACATGCACTGGAGCACATTCCTTACAGTGCCAGGCTGAGACAGTTGGAGATGTCCAGCCTGGAGAAGGGAAGGTTGTGTGGACACCTCATGGCAGCCTTGCAGGATCTGAAGGGGCCTGCAGGGAAGCTGGAGAGGGACCCTTCATCAGGAACTGCTGTGGCAGGACAAGGGCAAATAGGTACAGATTGAAAGAGAGCAGGTTTAGATTAGATGGTTAGGAAGAAATTCTTCACTGTGAAGGTAGGGAAATAGGGAAACCTGGAAGAGGTTGCCCTCATCAGAAGTGGATGCCTCATCTCTGGTGATGTCCAAGGACAGGCTGGATGTGGCTTTGAGTGACCTCATGTAGTGGGAGATGTCCCTGCCATGGTAAGGGAGTTGGAACTAGATGATCTTTAGGGGCTTTTCCAACGCAAACCATTCTCTGATTCTATAAATAAGATTTATATTCTAGAGATATAATTTTGTACATGCAAATTACTGCCAGCTGGTACTTTACTGGTACAACATCAGTTGTTCCATTACTTACTAAATATTGCTATTGAATATCGATGGACTGTGACACACACCAGCTACCTTCTTAACCAGAAGTACTAAGGAAAATGTCACGAGATAAAAAAACTCAGCCTAAATGTATAAGCAAGGATCATAGTCGTTTGGACTGTTCCTAACATCTCTTCAGTTAAAACCAAAGCAGCTTTCCAAAACACCACAGACATTGTTAGATGTACAGATTTTCTTCATCTTTTATATACATTTTTATACAAGTGCTCTTATATGCTGTATATGCACTATTATATTCTATCTTACACTTGCTGTCAGATATTTATAATATATCCAGGTAACCTGAGGACCACTGTATCTTGTTTTTCCTTTCCTCTAGGTTAGTAAAATCCAAGAGCAAAATTACATTTCTAGCCTGACAGTTACAATAGTGGCCTTTTTGCACTGATAAAACCATTACCAAAAAAATTGATCCACTGATGATACCTCTCCCCACGCTCTGAGCAGGTAGCTTTGTTGATACCTCCTAAAGTATTTTTAAGATCAAATATTTTCCCCTTGTCCAGATAAAGAGGCTTAAAAACAACATGATCATACTGCAAAACCAAAGCCATTAAGTCCTTCAACATGCTCCTATCCATTCAGAGGTATTGCAGCTGTAGAGATAATACTTTTTTAACAGAAAAATAAAATCACACAAAATGCTTTGAATGTAGTGGCTGCGTATTCATATACTATACAGGTTATCTTAAAGGAGACCACAGCAGATTGGAGTCTGCCCAATGGTTTCTAATTTCCACCTCTGCTATTCATGTAACTGCTGTGTTAACTCAAAAAAGGAACTCAATCTTTATGTGGCACCATTTTTCTCTTCTATTTATTTCTTATCAATTTACATCATATGCTCTGGAACAAGGGTTAGGCCTCTCATGCAACCCTTCCAGCAAAATGTGTGCTACTTTTAACAATTATTCTGCTAAAGTACTGCAGAGTGGAAGGGTTTTGGGTAATCTTGTTGGCTAATAGGTTCTCCTGACAGTAGGACAAACAAAACACAGTCAAGTACCAAGTGTAGATTTCTAAAGTTCAAATATTCTTTTCATTAACATTTCCTTGCAACATATGCATTGGAACATTTACTTAGGGAAAAAAAGACAACAACCAACCACAAAACAAAACACTCAAAATTCCCTACATCTAACAACCTGTTGGGGAGTTATTTTTCAGATAACATCTGTCGTAAGCTATTGCAGAAATTACATGTTTTCCAGAGCTGTGTGTAAATACATGACATACTAGGTTATGTAAGACTAAAAGTCTCCATGGCAATTCTGAACACATCAAACCATTCACAACCGCTACGTGAGGTTCTCAGAGACACTGATCAGCACACCCAGCACTGCCTGGGTCTTAAATCTTGCTGGCATTCAAGCATTACTCATATCTGCCTAAGAAATTATATAAACCTCTTGTCTGAGAACCCAAACTTCAAGAAGAAAACAGGATCCCTTTCTTTTTCTAAAGCAATCCAAAATAAATATACACATTAATTGAAAGATTAAATATTTCCCTGCATAAAAGTTTTAGTACACACAGGAACAGCTGTGTTAAATGCATTACAGAAAATACTACTTTTTCCCATGGAGGAATATCAGAACTTGATACTGAGCATTTTTTCCAATGAACAAAAATAAACAACAGTATGGTGCCTCAATGACTAGCAAAAACAAATATATGCAACACAAACATGCATTCATTTCAAAGCAGAAATTACATCAAATATTATAAAAAAACTTTGTGTGTTGAATCCATATATACAAATAGTCACAGCAGAAAGGTAATGAAGCAAATTAAGCATTAAAATTGCTCAGCTTATTCATGAGATTGCATTGTGTGGGCTGCCTTATGCACAGGTACATAAAAAATTCAGAACTTCCAGCACCTCTGACACAAAAAAATATAAATCACAGAATGAAAATAATGCAATGTACCACACATAGGTAGTCCTGGTAGCGTTAAATCAGCAGAGACTAGAAGACAGAGAATTTAGTTGTATTGGTTTAGGGGGTTTTTGGGTTTTTTTGTTTTTGTTTTGGTTTGGTTTGTTTTTTTGCAGAGGGAGGGGGTTTGTTTTGCTTTTTTGGAGTGGATTTTTTTTGTTTGGCTGGTTTGTTGTGGGTTTTTGGGGGATTTTTGGCCTGTTTTTTTTTTTTTTTTGTGTAGTAACTATGAAATCTGAAAAGTGATTGTGGTATATAGTAAAGATGTCATTTCTACTGAAGAAGAAAATATTCAGGACTTTCAGAAGCTTAGCAAGGAAAAAACACTCTTATGTTCAGATTATCTAGTTGCAGATTACAGACTTCCAGTTAGATTTAGCAGGCAGAACAGAGTCCTGACATCTAAAAGACTAAATCTTTAAAGCATTACAACTGTAGCATGATTTGAGAAAGCACACCCACATTGCAGATAATGAAATAATGTTTTAGTTCTCTCCTTAATAAAATCAACCTATTTCTATTCTCTGACATCAGATTCTGATTCTGCAGATGAAACTAGGTTCCTTACTACCAGTAAGTATGATCTGAAAGGGTGGCACTGTTATCTCAAAAAAAAAGAAAGAGAATAAAGAGCACATCGTGATGATATAAAGGAAGCAATAAAAAGGGTAATACATGAGCCAAGATGTTGTAGAGACACAGAACATGTTCATTCATGCTGATAGTTTTTACTGATGGAGTGAAATCGGGAACTGCAGAGCATAAGAATCTGTATTTTTCTTCACTGGACTGTAGTAGCAAATCTTAATTAGGAACAAATTCACTAATAAAGTTCTTTACATTGCTATTAATATCCATAGAGTTATCTTTAATCCTTCTCTGTAAGGGCAGAGTTTAAATAAGAGAATTCATGAACACACAAATAAATAATTTCAGGCTGTGGAAATTATTCTTCCAAAGAATACATATTTAAGAGTCTGTAATTATTTTTTGTATCCATATTAAACCAGGAGATTTTACTGAAAGCTATAAATTAGGGTTTAACTGAAAAAGACCCCTAAGCTCGTCTAGACACTGAAGAGCATCTCACTTCCTGATTAACATGTTTCCTTACAAGAAGAAGTAAGCACTAATATCTTTGTAAGCCTGGTCGATGGCTGGAAAAAAGCACTCTGGCTTTTAAACATGAAAATTTTTTACTAAGCAGGAAAAAAAGAGGAAAAGGAAAAGGATTTTAGGCTTTCTTTCCAACATTCTGACCAGTTCAACTCCATTATATAGATCTACCTCCTTCTCTCAATAAAATGAAAACTTTGAAAGATAAAAAAAATCAGACTTGCTCATCCAAATTCTTTACTAAAACCAGACATTCCAACTTCTCATTTTGTGCATTCTACAAAAAAAAAAAAAAAAGAGGTGAAAATTAATTCTTGTGATCTCCAACGTCAGGGGAGAAATAATTTCCTTTCATCACAAAAAATGAAGACATAGTTGTCTTTAATCCATGAGTTATGAAAAGTTTTGATCAAAGAAGCACCATTCAATGAAAATCAAATTAAATTCTATTTTCTGTTAACTCACATTGCGTTCTCATATATTTTGAAATCTGTTATAAGCAAATATTGTAGCTATTCATTACACTGCCCACATCTATCACATTATTTTTAATCCTCCACCTTGTTTTGATTAAACACGTGATCAAAATTAAACACAGTTTTTCACAACTTCAGTATCTGAATTTTCAGACACCTATTTGCTTTTCAAATCTTTCACTGTTATCTTTTGCCAAACAACTTTCCTGCAGTCATGTGTTCAGTAAAAAATATTTAACATTTGAGCCAAAAGCAAGAGCAAAACCATGTTAGTTCAAAGCATAACTGACATTTACACTGTCCAACTTTTAAAGCAGCTATGGCTTTACTGAATAAAAATCACATTATTAAAATGCACTAATAAAAGAAAATGAATGCTTTTTTCATTGATCTCCTGTTCTGGTCACTAGCACAAGCTACTATGTTCATGCTCTTAAAATTTGGAGATTTGCGAATTGTGATTCGTGCTGCGACATCAATACTCCAGATTGCATCACTCTGAAGTACTGCAGTAACCACACTGACAATACTAAAGCAGTCACTGAAGCTTTCATACACAGCAGTACCATGCATGTGCAACACCCAAGTAGTAACTAAAATGTAAGAACTGTTCAGATTGTTCAAACTTTAGCAATCATTTATAGCACCAACGCTAAGAACAAACATGCTGTCTTAATAATTTTCCATTCCTCAAAGCTACACAGGTCTTAATCTTCAAAATAGTGAGTGTATCACTGAATCAACTTGGTGTTCCAATAGACCATAAGAGAATAAGCAGGATGCATCTTTCCATGAGAAAGTGTAACATACCGGCTTGTCTTGGATGTCTGATATCTAGAAACACTGAAATAGGGAAGATCAAAGGGAGAAAACTACCCTACAGTGATTACAGCCATATGAAATCACTACTACACAAATCACAAATTAGCCAGTTATCCATATATATCCATATTTTCTCTTTCTCATTTTTGCAAGTACAATACCAGCAAGATGATAGAAGGAAGACTTTGAAGAGCAAAACTTCTAAAAGACATGCTAATCTTTTAATTTAAGTTAAAAACTCTCCTGAGTATGTTAGGAATCCATTACTGTTAGAAATGGGGAAAAAAATATCTGTTCATCATCTGAATGCAAAGTGGCTGTGAGACATATTGTGAAGCCCTGGCAGAACAAAACCTGCACCTTACCCTATTCACCACTCCTGTACCAGCACTATTTACAGCTGCCAGGCAGCACAACCAATGTTGGGCACCAGCTTTGCATGTGCCCAAGCGCTCCCCCTGTAGTGCTGCCCACTCTGCAGCCCACACTGGAGCATCAGGCATCGTGCTCCAGAACAGCTGTGAAGTTCTGCTGGCCTAAACACATCCAGTAGACCTTGAGGACCAGCCTAGCACTTCTGACAGCAAAGCCAGGAATCAGCCAGCACCATGTCAATGAAAGGAAGCTCGTGTTGCCTTGTGGCCTCTGCCGCATTGTGCACAGCCATGCCTGTGGAAAAGCCTTCTCCAGCGGCCCGTGACAAAGGGAAGAGATAAAAGGCTTTGCCAATCAAAATGGCAGAGGACTACACTGCAGCTTTGGAGCTACTTCAGACATCAAAAGTCACTTACAGGAACTGAAAAGTAAGTAGGCAAAATCTCCAGTCTCCAGGGCTCGTGCTGGATCAGCAATGCTCACACACTTTCCCAACCAACCGTGGAATTCCCAGCTCTGGACACAATCCAGCATTTTCTGTTAGTTCTCCTGAGACACCGGAGAGATGTATCTGTACAGTACTTACCAACCAGTACTCTACTGAAGTTTCCCTTGTACCACTGGTCTATCAGCTTTGGGGACAGAACAGTAAAAAGCTTTTCTGTCCCTTGCAATACCATAGATCATGACCAGGATTGGTTCTGAGGGAGGATTCTGTGAAATTAATTTTCCTAACTTCTGAATCTTAAACTATAGAAAACAATTTTTCTGTACTGAATGAAAGAGCTGTCAGCATAAGAAAAATTCTAAAAATATAGTCAGTGCTGAAAAGTAAGTATTCTTCTAATCTGATTTTTCTGATTGCCCTAAAAATGACATGGTATCAAAAGATAGCTATATACATTTGACAAATAAACACAATTTATTGTTTTTAACATACAGTATAACTTCACTTACTGTTCTGAAGAGTAGATTAGCTGTATTTCCATTATCTTGGTTTACTTAGTCTGCATTCAACATTGTTACCAATTTCTCTTAGTCTGTTTTTGCACCAAATACTACTTCTGATAACATCCCAGGGCTTTTTTTACTGATTAAATGAACTTCAGGAACAAGTCCTTACCTTCTCACACCCCCCAAACGTCTTGCTTGCAATTGCTTGTAGTTCTTTCTGCAGCTGTGTAACACTTTTATATAATTTTACACTAAGTTTAATGAACTACAGGATGTTGGGAGTGATACTATATTACAGAAAGCAAGCTAGTAAACAAATTTTAGTGAGATTTTTTGCAGCTGAAAAAGAGGACTGTAGAAGGTTGGCTGGGTTATGTGAAAGGTTTTGTGTAATACATTACTTGAACTATTTTTATTTGTATTCAAGAGATGAGTAACTTCCCAAGCAGAGGCCATGGAATTATGCAAGTTCACACATTAGTGAAAATATTACATTCGTCAAAGTAAGTGCTTGACTAGGTGCTATTCTTAGAGCATGAGAGAAAAATTATCAACACAATTTTGTGCTTCTACTCCTAGAAATGCTGGTCTAGTACTACAGTAGGAAGTATGATCTGGGGTTATTTTCCTGCAACACTTACAAACCAGAGGAGATCTACGTAAAAAGAATAAAGGGCACCAAGAAGAGTAATTGAGAAGATATAACCAAACACAAGTTAACTTTTTAATACATTTCATTGGTCAAATGGCCTTTGTGAGGTGACTGAAAATGAAAATAATTATCCAGGCAATTTACAGCAGAATCAGGGTTCACAAGGGTCAAATCCCATTTCGTAATAAAGATCCCATATTTCAGGAAGTGTTTACTGGCTGTGTATGTCCAGGCATATCATGAAAAGCTGGGAATTTTAGTTGCTTTTAAATTCAACAGAAGCAGGAATAAGCCATTTAGATTATTTCATCCTTACTGATTATACTGCTTCATCTCAAAAGCATTAGTCTGTACTGTATTTGTCCTGTGTATGACAAATGCAGTTTTTCATAAAACAGGACTATTTTTCATTTTATATGCATACTATATATGGTCCATTATGAACATTGACACAGACTCATATATAAACACATCGAGAATTCAGGTAATTTCATGCAATTACATGCAAAATCACAGTCTATATAACCACAAAACGCCTAACTATGACAATTAACAAAGAATGAACTATAAGGAAAAATTTAGCTGGTGCTAGTGATGGAAAATTAATTTTATCACAAATGAAAAATAAAATAAAACTCCTTTCTTAAAGATGCACATGCTTTTCAGAGTATAGTACATATATAATGTCTGAATGTGGTAGCACATTGGATCATTTGAGATCACCTAAATTGTTTTTAGAAGGTAAAAGCTTCTGATAAGTTTTTAAATTATTAAAACACCAAACAGATCTAAGTAACTCCACATATAAGGCACTCAAGATCTGATTCCCAGATCTCACTTGTAAGGACCCAGGCAGCTAATGAGCCAGGATCACAAGGCCAGGGAAAGAACTTGCAGATCTGGTGAGAACAAGGCAGTGAGAGTAACACTGAAGTGGCTGGAGCAGCAGATGCTCTAGGGGAAACTTTTAGGCTTTCTCATGCACTACCTGAACCCCCTGCAAAGGTTCCCCCATGCATACACTGAGTCAGACATACCATCATAAACTTAATTAGACAACAGAAGATAAACTTTTTAAAAAATCTCATTGTGCTTTTCTTATAGCAAGAAAGGGAGTAAGGTGGAAAGAATTAGACCCTAGAAATCAATGAGAGTAATGTTGACAGTCCCAGCCCAGGAAACAGGGAAATTGCAATAGCAGTCTCCTGCTCTAGAGAAGAACTGACAAAATTAAAAAGCTTTTTCTTTCCTTTCTCTCTATGCATCTTATCACACAGAAAATAATAAAAGTGTATGCAGGGATGTCAGTCATGGGAAATGCTTTTAAAAGCACAGCAGTTTGGGACATGTAAAAAATAAGCTTGACAAAACATTGCCAAGATCTTATGCAGTAAAATTTTATGCAGGATCATCACAAAGGACTTAATAAGCCTGATTTCCATAGTTGAGGCCAGAGCTCTGTGTTGACTACTATACCACTACTTTTATAGGAACAGCATAAATTACTGCAATTCCATGCTTACATCTGTATGCTGAATTCACAAAGAGGCATTCATTAATTCATTAATACTTGTGATTATAAATGGCCTATTTGCTCATAAAAGTTTATGAAAAGAAAATCCAATGAGTTCATCTCTAGAAATACTAAGAATATCAGTACATAATTTTTCCTCTGAACATGCATCCTACAAACCCAGAAGAAAATTCCTTTGCTGCTCACAAACAATGATAGATTAATGTCCACCATGAGAAAGACAATCATACTTATCTTTTACTTACTCTTGGTGCCACTTTTACTTCCTTATTGCCACTTTCCAGCTAAAATGACAGCCTGCAAGACCAATTTCTTAGAAAATTGCTAAGGTTTATATTAAGACAAACCTCTACACAAAACTGCTTAGTGTGGTGTGGCAAGTCTTCCTGGAAGAAACTTGCTGAATGGGGCATCGTTCCTCATAATTCCTTTTCTTTTTCATGTTAACCCCTGGAAATATTCAACAATGCCTGGAATCTTCATGGAACAGATATAGAAAAAGATACAACTTTAACAATTGTTACATGATAAAAAGCACCATGCTGCTTCTAATTTCAATAAGATTTAAAAATCAGAATCAGAGGAACACCCCCAACCCTGTTTTGTTTTGAGATGAATAGGCTCATAATCACAATTGTTGTTTTCCAAATAAACACTAACCTTACATGTTACAGAGAGTAATGTTATGAAACTCCCTGAATACTTCAGTACCACTGCACCAAGCTGAAATGCATGTTTATCCTTTTTCTCCTTTCTTTTCTTGTTCTTCCACTCTCAGCGAAGAGAAGATGTCATAAATTCCGTCAGGAAGGGTCCCAGCACAGGGTAATCAAATCTACAAACCAAGTGAGCTAACAAGATTTTAAAGTCTAACTCCAACAAGAATTTAGTCACTGATGGCAGGAGGCCAGTGAATATATCCAAAATACACTGTATTTTTACCAGTGTCCTCGATTCTGGTGTCTCATCCCAAAGATGGCACAGTGGAATTAGAAGAGGTAGCTAGAAGGGCAACTGAAAGGGCAATGAAATGGCTTTTGTACAGAAAARAAGAGTAAGACACCCTAGATAGATAGATTAAGTTTCTTCAGCTTGGAAAAGTGGCAGTGGAAGGAAGATCCAGTCAAATCACAAACTGCTATTCACCAACACCTTAGCATGAGTGACTAATCTTCTTCCTATTCACCACTACTAAAGAAAAGATTAGTCACTTGCTCTCATAATATAGAATGTAAGAATTAAATGAAACTATCAAGATGCAATTTCAAGACACAGCATCACTAAAATTCTTGTCTTAGCTAAAGTCAGCCATTCTTTTATGTTTCCTACACTCCTTCACTTCAGAAAATCCCTTAAGAAAGTTGAACTATAACTTGAACATTTTATATGTTCATATGAACGGATTATATGTTCTCCTCCGGTAAGTTCCYTTTTTTTTCTTGCAAGGAAATGGAGTTGTGGAAATACACAAAGTCCTAGGATTTAAGGTAATTGTTAGATTTCCAGCCATGCACCATCCCCTGACTTTTTCACCCAAAAAGGCAGACCCACGACTTACTGAAAAAAACCTGCTCCTGCTTATCTGGGGCAATTAAGGACATGTAAGTGCAAGTTTGTTCTAAGAGTGGGAGAGTCATCCTGTTCTCCTGTGTGAATAAACGTGAAACAGGAAGGACTAATGAAAAGACAAGAGTGAACATAGCTGCAGATAATTGTACTGTCAAGAAGTAAGACACATCTGGACACTTACTGATCTAGCTGGTGTGTCCAGCAGCCCCAAACCACCACATCCCTTGAGTTCATGCAGGCTAAAGACCATCAGGATAAATGGAATAACATGTTTGACTACACATTTCAGATGTTAAAATTGATACAATCAGCTTATTGTGATGAAGCTACATGTCACTTCAGTTCATCTGCAATACCAGCACACTGAGGAAAACATGTTGTTTAAAAGAAAGAAAAGGCATTCACAGGTAAGAAAAACACTACTTATAGTATATTTGCTTTATTTATTGTAACATTCATTCATGTAAATTCAGTCACATCTTAAGGGAATACCATTATTCCAGGTTAACACACAAAAATTAACATATTTTTATTTTTCATGCATTTTCATGCATGCTTTTATTTTCATGCATTTTCAATTGGCTACCTTTAGAATACATGACTACCTAGCACAAAATATACTGATTTTCTTGCTTTTCTTTTTTTTTTTTTTAATGGAAAGGAGGAAATAGAAATAACAAAATAATAGAAAAACCAACAAACAAACTTGATGAGTCATAAGTTGATGATATGAAGAGATAAAGTCAGTATCAGTACATTTCATAAGTACATTTAATTTTCTGTCTTACATCTTTTCTACATGTTTGCTGAGCTGGCAATAATTTCCTAGACGTCATCTTGCAGCTGGTGAGCTTCAAGCTACCCTTTCCACAGAACAAGTTATATAAACAACAATTTCTGTACTTCTTCCATTATGCAGCAGAGGCAAAGAATTGTGTTACTCCTGAAACTTTTATCCACCTTTAGTGAGGCGAAAAAGAAGAAAGTGATCTTGATTGCCATTTCCTTTTACCCTGGATTGTCATATGATAAGTCTAAAGATTCTTTTTCCAGTTATGTACTATGCCTTTCCTTGCCTAACTTGTTCTGAATTCTTAAATACTTTGAAACCAGGTTTTAAGAAAAAAAAAATCTCTATTTTAAATGCTGTAATTGAGTAACACAATCTTCTGGGAAATATCTCCATGAAAGGAAGATCAGGGTGTGTTGGCCCTAATATGCAGGAATTATCCCTACAGATGATTCAAATTAAAGGCAATCATTCAGATTTTAATTATAAATTGAAAGAGTCAGTCACTCTGATTCTTATTTTGGAGAACCTTTAAAATATTCCATTTTGATGCTTCTTGAGCATGTACCTTCATTCACAATTGGAAACATATAATGAGTATTACTGATACCTTAACAATGCCTGTAAGCAAATATTGCAATATCTTGACGGAAAGAAGACCATCACTGAATACACTTGGAGGCTGATATACTGGCCATCATGGTCTGTTGTTGGAAAAACGTGACATTTTCAATAATATGAAGAGTACTAAAGTATTCAAACAAATTGAACAGATGAGTTCAAACAGCACAAGCTTTGCTTAGATGGACTGACTGAATTAATGAGCATCTGACTTCTATTCACATCATGTTTACTGTAAGACAACAAATGTGATGACTGCATGGCTTTGATGACTGCAAAGCTCTGAAGAAAGACCTGGTCTTTTCCTATTGTCCTGATTTGCCTGAAGCATTGCTTTCCTTATGTTGTATAGGGCAAGAGTTCTTAATTTTTTTGTTCAATATTTTTAAAGGAATTCACTAGAATGCAGGTTTCCAAAATAATACTGACTGGAAAATAGGCTAAAGGGTCTCTCAGGAGTGCAGAACCTTCTCAGAAGCTGGCTGTGCGTTCACAAATGTGGATATTCACATAAAGAACTATCAGACTTAGGAGGAGTGCAAAAATAGGTAGTGGGAATTTTGTGCATATTAACCACTACAAGTGAGCTACAAAAGCCAAGACTTCTCAGCTTATATTAGAATCAAAAATCTTTATATGCCATTTTAAAATTAGCCAATTAATTTCCCATGCATGAAAATAAAATGCCCCATGAATCTGTTTACTGGAAATAATTTCTAATTTAAAAAATGCTAGTGAGCAAGTATTTTTATAAATGGGAGCTGATAGTAATTATCAACTTTGATATGATTTATTATTTGGCCTTGTGTATTTGTTGACCTTTACCGAGAGATCAGCTATTCCAGCTTCTGGAATTAAAGGCATGAATTTCTCATCAAATAACAATAAAGAACTTTAATTTTTCCTCGTACCTGCAGCCTACCCTAGCAAAAGGATTTAGAGAGAGTAAAACCTAATTTCAGCCAGCGGTCACAGGAGAAGAGGCTCTAATATATATTCAGTTTGTTTACTCTTTGCTGATGTTTAATTCTACATGAATGGGGAAGCTTGTTTTCAAGCCATAGAAAGACTATATCTCTCAGCTCACAGCTACACGACTTCTGTATTGTGGTGGAATAAGTGAAATTTCCTCTCATCCAGCTGCTTGTTACTTACCCTCCCGAAAACGATGTTTAAATTCAGAAACCTTCTTGAACTGCACAGTAGCCAACATTGTGACTGACAGTGTTCCTAGCTGCACAGAAAAATATTAAAATTTAGTAGGTGACATCTGTGAAATTTGAGTTCAAGTCAGAAAATTAAAAATCACTGCATCTAAAAAATTTCATGTACTGGCGAATGGAGAACGTCCTGAAATCAAGAGCTGCCAAATTTTATGAAGATGCATTCACATTGACGATTTATGAAAAAACCAAAAAGCTCAACATGCTTTCAAAAATCAAGTGTAAGAGGATGTGAGATCACTTTAAATTTCCTGTACAGGGTCTTAAACATATCTTTGACATTTCTTCAAGCTCACAAGAAATACCAGCATGGGTCCCAGCCTCCTAGGAGGCAATGACAGCAGGGAAGTGGCAGCATGTGTGTGCTGGGGGACCACTCATGCCACAGAGGAACTGAGCAATCTGGACACTATCAGAGGTGAGAAGAAAGAGATGGACTGTGTCTCCTCCAAGGCCTTGTGGCTTCACAGGCCTCAGCCTCTGAGCTAGCAAAGGCAGAGCAGGCAAAGACAAAATTATCTAAGCAGGAGTCCCATGCAGAAATGGACTGGAAGCACATGACTTGTGGCATCACGTAGCTAAGTGACTGGAACAAAAGTTTGCAGAGAAGGTCTTGTTGGACACCACGCTGACTACGACCAAGCAGTGTGCCCTTACAGCAAAGACTGTCTGTAGCCTCCCAGGAGCTGATCATTCCCCTCCACTCAGCACTGATGAGCCACAGCTAGAGCCCAAGGCATAGTGCTGGGCTCTCAGGAGGAGATAGTGGGTCTTGCTGTGAGTTTTTGTTTTGGTTTGTTTATCTTTAAATGATTTGTAAAGAATTCACATCAACATGGCAGAAGATGCTGCCTTGTTGCAAATGCTGAGATTCTGTGTGTTTCAGCCATAAGAAAATATTGTTTAAAAATTGTGTTAAATGTTTTATCATTCTAAATCTAGTTTTAATATTATTATTAACAATAACTGCTTGAGAAGCAAGGCTGGAAAGATTTGGGGGCCCCATATAAGTTTCTATTTGTGGTAGTGGCTGTAATCCTGCTAGAAGCAAGATGTCCCATGGCATTACATGTATATGCTTCCTTCACGGACATTGCAGAAGGGTAGGAACGACCTAGATCCAGTGCCACTGCATACATGATCCTAACCAGCCCTGATACTCACAAGAGGAGAGGTCAGTCAAGCTGGCAGGGGACAAGCCTGGGTTTCATTTATATGATAGCAAGAAGAGACAGAGTGACCAGGAGAGAGGCGGGAGACGTTATGGCATGGATGACTGAGTCCTTGCTACAGAAACAATTATTAGGGCAGTAGCTTCTCACTTCTGGACAAGTGAGAGGAAAACACTGACAATGTTTTACACAAATAGACAACATCTGGATGATTTTTAACTTCAAAATAAAAGTGGATGACTCTCACCTAACTAATTGTATGCAAATGTCTCTTCTCTAGATATTCACTGATGCCTGCCATTGGGAAAAAGCCTTAACTAACACAGCAGTTATGCACCAATGTAGAAAGTATCAAATTTGGATAAAATTTGGTTTTGTATAAATTTAGATAAAATTGATTACTAATGTGGATGATGATGCACTAATTGAAGCCGTAACAAGAGCCTTACTCTTTCCTCTACTTATCCCACCCTCTAGATTCAAAAGGTGTTTAAAATTGCACTAAAAGGCATCTTTGAAATGTTGAAGAACTCAGCATCCAAAGGCACTCAAAAACCTAACCATTCTTCAACCTACCAAAGGGAATAACTTATTCTGATAGACTGGAAACAGCTTTTTTTTTTTTTTTTTTTTTTTTTTTTTTTTTTTTTTTTTTTAGAAAGCTTTTAATCTTGAACTATAAATTTCTTGGACCTAACACTATTTCACAAACCAAGTTTCATTTAAGACTGCTGTACAAAACCTAAAAGACAATCAAGATATAGTGAGGCGCAGAAAAGCAAGAAGGGGTCTATATTCTGTCATGGACACAAATCTGACTCTGACATTTCTTTCCACCTGAAGAATTAAGTGAAAAAAAACCAACAACCACTTCTGACATTAGGTCTGATTCATTTAGCTGAATGGCAAGACACTGTACACATCAACTGGAGATGAGATTTAATGTCTCTTTTTTTAATTTTATGTATTTGTCTTTTGTGGTCTGACAGAGGAACGTAATGGAACCTCTAAGCATAATGAAGCATTTACATGAAGGCCATAAATTATCTTTTTTAGTCCTATCAATTGAAACACCATATATGTGTTGAGAATTAAAATGGAAAAAACATGTCTGGGAATACAATTGTTGGCTAACATTTTAAAATTATTAGAACATCTCCTTCAACACTGTTCTTGTTCTGCTATTCCTCCACATAACTGCATTCACCAAATATTGAAGATTATTGCTTACCACTATTTTTCCTCAGCATGGGAACTCCTGCATGTCTGGAGTATATCCACAAATTTTTAACACATGATGACCCATATCCTTACCACTAGATAATCCAAAAGTATTTTGAGATATACTCTCTCGCTTTGAGTATGATTTAATTTTTTTCTTGAAAGTGTTCAACCAGATTCCCACGGTACTTTTTTTCTAAAGGATATCTTAATAACCCTAACTGAAAATGAACAGCCATAGAAAATAATCTCTTCCAGAGCTACTGGACCATTTTATTAAAAAAGTCTTGCTAACATTTTCCTTGAAACAAAAGGAGGGAAAATGGATTCTACAGTGTAATCTAAAAGCCTTTCTAAGGCTACTTGCTCATGAAAAATAATGAAAAGGGTCTATGAATCACAGAACGGAAAAGCACCTTCAGTCACTAAACTTACAAAAGGAACTGCAACTAGAAGCTGTCCACATACCTTTGTTAAAGCTCCTCACAGATCAATTAAAATTAACAGTTAAAATAAATTATAAGGGACCTAAATGTTAATGAAAAATTACTACTTGTTTGAGGTTGATTAAGGCAATCCTTAGATTTTTTTTACTCTAATGAGTGAGTTTTTAAAAATCCCTTAAGTATGCCCTGCTTTCTAGGCTCCCAAAAAGCTGCCTCATCATCTTTGCTGTGAAATTTCTTATACTGGATTGGAATTGCTCTCCTTGCAATTTGCCTATTGTCCCTGATCTTTTTGTTATGCATGTCTGGGAGGAGTCCAGTTCCACTTTCTTCAAAACCTCCCAATAGGTAGCAGAAAATGCTCACTAGGCAGCCAGTGACCTCCTTTAGCCTCCTCTGCAGAATGAAGGAGCACAGCTCTCCCAGCCCCCTCCTCATGCTCCAAGCAATCACCTGGAAAGCAGTCTGGGCTCTGCCCAGTTTGTCAATGTCTTCTGTCTCATACTGTGGCACCAAAACCAGACACAGGCAGCCCAGATGTGCTCCAACACACACACACACTGCAGCACTGCTAACCATTTCTAGTTTCAACACCTTTTGAAAAATCAGTTTCCTTTCAGATAGCTGGTTGGGATTTGAACCCAGCATTAACTCTAAGAAGCAGTTAAAACTGATGGATATTACCACAAGTAATTTTATGGAGTTAGAGAGGAGTCTGGGAATGATGCCAACAGTTGATTTTGAGAAAAATAAATCATGTATATAAAAGAGTGGTAAATACAAAGCATCTTCCTCAAGCAAGCCTGCCAAACTGAATTTATCAAAGTAGCATTTGTCAAGGAAAAAAAGAAGAACAAGAGCAAACACCAAGTGCAGGAGAGCCAATGTGATTTACAGAGGCAGTCAGCTTTAGCCTCCCTCAGGTACAAGAGACGCAATTGCAAGAGCAGAATTCCTTTGGCTTCAAATTGCTTTCAGAAGCAGAGACCTCAGAGACTGCTGCTGACTGAACAGAAGACCTTTAGGCATATTATGAAGCAAAAAGCATTTCAGATGCTCAGGGCTTTCATGGGTTTACTAGATATTGTTCATAACATGTCTGGCCAGCATTTGGGATGCTTTGAATGCTGCATAACTAAAAAACTCCACAGCTTTGAGCACACGGGTGCAGATTAGGTGATGCTATAAGAAATACTGCAGATTAGAAACACATTCAGTTCACCTACACAACAAATAATCTCAAGAGCAAAGTATTCATTTTCTCTGCACAGATAAAACAACCCAAAGAGTAACCTAACAGCACTAGAGTCACAGAAGTATTTTGCAAAAAGAAATTCCTGGATAGTAATGACACATCAGTACACTGATCACAATTTTTAATAATCTTATTTATGTTTCATTTTTCTGAAGTGTTTCTTGGGTTCTGCTTGTTTGTTTTTTCTTTTAATTTTTACAATAGTTTCTAGGTTCAATGCATTCCTGAGATTTTAAAAAACTAAACTATTAATGATTTATATCAATAATGTATTCTTTTTAAAAAAAATCTTGCTGGTACACTGGTTCATGTTCTATAATTTACAGTAAAACTTCCTTGCCTGAGAAGTTGATACTTCTTACTGGAATTTCAAAGAACAGCTTTATACTGTCATAGACAAAGCATTTCTAACTGCATGGCAATAGCCATCTGTTCTTTTTGCACTTAAGAAAAGTACTTGAGGATAGAAATAAATCTTTTATTTCAAGAAACCTGATTTGTTAGGTTCAGAAAGCATTGGGAATTCTTTACACACTTACTGCTCATCATTTATAATTTTAAACAATTAACACTGTTGACACTAAAAAAGTGTCAGTGGAGAAAGTTTTTTTCCTTACATTTCAAATAGGAATGCATGCAAGCCATGGACAGGTCCTCCATTTGTCAATTCTGTGATTTTTCAAAAACAGTAGAAGTCATCTTTCTGCTTCCCATTTTGCTGCCTGCATCTTTCCATTTTGTACATTTAATATTTACATATTAAAGAAATAGCAAACACTATGGTTCGTGGTACAAATAATACATAGGTCTGAATAAATACACTTCAGAACACTCCCTGAGACTTAGTCAGATTTTTCCTGATTTTCAGACATATTTTGTAAGGTCTCTAGCCACTTACAGTCCCAGGAAAAAAAAGAAAGGAAAAAAAAAAAAGCAGTTTGAAACACAGCATATGGTTCTCAGACAGATTCTATTAATACAGCTTCACAGGATGCTGGTACATACACAAAATTGGGTAATTTCAATATGAAAAAAATGCAGCGGGTCAGCAACAAAAATTTCTGTGTTAAAAATAAGAAATTTTGCATATACATCTCAAGTAAATACCACAGTAAAAAATAACTAGCAGTGGGGTGGGATGCAAAGTTCTGAAATTTCAACCAAGATCTACTTCTTCCCCTACAGTTTCCACAAGAAATATGCTCTATCCCTTCTTTTGTCAGAGTCTGTTATAAAATGTCAGGTTCTCCCATGACAACATGTTTCTCTGTTTCAGTGTCTGCCATCCTGAAAAGCACAAACTTCATTTTCAGCCAAAACATGAAATGCAAAACTTTCAAGGTTATTAGACTTCCAAAACTCTTTGGCTTTTAATGGCAACTAAAATATTATCCCTATTTTAGCCTTTGATAACTTCCCTTGGTAGATGCCAATTTTCAGGCAGGAAGTTTATGACTACCTTGGCAAATTCAGGATTTGTCATTTCTGACTCATCATTTTCTGCCATTCCCAACTTATGAATACTGAGATACTCAAGAAAGAAAGATTGGTGTCATAAACATTTAAAAGCTGCAAGAAAGACTTGAAATTTATTTCAGTAATATTGAGGGATCTGATATTTTCACTGAATTTTCTAAACTTGAATCCAGCAATCCCTAGTTTGGAGAACTCTCACTGTTAAGGCTATCACTCAGAACAGTCATTACGCAACGTTACTTGAGTTTTAAATATGTTTAAAGATCTTAGGGGAAATTGCTAGGCAGATTCCCAGATCTCACATTTAAAGAGCCATTTTTATGTAATATCTGGTATCCAAAGATTTAAAACCAAGTTCTGTCACATTTTTTTTAAACTATGTAAAATTAACAATGACAGAAAATGGAATAGAACACAGGAATTCCTGACGAGGGCTACTAGCGATCAGTCTTTAACTTCAGAAGCAGCATTTGGTCTTGCAGTCAGACATTTCTTTATCACCTGAAGTAGGAAAGGAACCATTAAATGCTATTACTGTCTACTTTCTGTGAAATAAATTGAATCTTTATAGCCAGCATCTCAGAAACCTAATTTATCTAATCACGCACAAAATGTTAGCTTCAGTATTGTTCTGCCTTTTTTGAAAACGTTCTCCAATATTGTTCCCACATTAATATTTTAAGAAAACATTTATAAATAAACCCTTCTAAAATAGATAGGCTGCATTCTGTTTCCTTTTTTTTACTGAAGAAAATCATGGGTCAAAACAGAGAAACACCTAAAATTGGTGTCTCAAGAGCACTAAGAATTCAGAAAAAAGGAGTTCAGTCTGTAGAAGCTCATGATTAATCACCTGCAAGACTTTCACTATTCATCCCATTGGTATGGGACAAACAAGAGACTTTAGACTTCCCTCTACCAGAATAAAAATTACAGAGAACCATACTACTGAATTTCACTACTGAAATTGGTTTTCTATATTGAAATATTCAAATCCATACCCAAGGTCCTGTGCCCACATAAAAGAATCCATATATTTTGTTATAAGAGGATAATTCCATAACTGTCATGTACAACTGTCTAATTTTTCTGGGGAGACAATCAAGAGTCAATTCACAGGCCATCAGCTGACCTAAAGAGTGCAGAAATATCAAAATTCAGGGTTCTGGGTTAGGCTTTTTCAGATATGACAGGTGTGATTTTTATTTTTAAGTGGCACCAACTGTCTTGTCAAAGTACATCTGCCCCATTTACACTTGGGCTAAAATGTGACTCCTCTTGAGCAGTCTGGTTAGCTGATTCTTATCTGTAGGTAGAGAAGAAAAACATGGCTTACTTTTCCTTCATCCCCTAGCCCATGGTGAGAAGCTCTTTTCTCCAGTATCTGTTAGCAAAACCAATGGTGCACTGTAAACACAGGTTTTATGTAGTATTGAACACAAAGTTATCCTATAATTACAAAGCTTCTCCCAGCCCAGATATGCCCTATTTTACTGAAAGCCTGGTTTCACTCAAAAGCTTTCAGAGAACGAAAATTTTAACAATATGTCTTTTCTGCTCTCAGGCACTATCTTTAAATGGTTGTATTCATTTGAGAAAGAAAAATCTGGTCCTCAGTAGCAACAACAACAAAAAATATTAGTAGTAGGAGGAAAATAATTCCCAACTCTGGAATGTTGCAGATGGTGAAAGATTTATGTTTCACCTCAGGTGCAGAAATCCTGGTAATGAAGGACAGGTAGGAAAAAACACCAACATCCTTAAAACCTGTAATCAGCATCATGAAAACAAACCTATTGCTTGAGAAAATTGCAACTTTGTGAGTAAATATGCATACAAATAAAGAGAAATGGTATTCTGTGGAGTAGTGATTTTGTTCCTGTTCTCTGAAGTTCAGGGATCTTTAAAATAAAGATGTTTTTTCTATTTTATATCTATCAAACAGCATAAGAATCATAGATTTCCCAGCTGCTTTAAAGAAATTTCCTGCTCATTCCTATATCACCTCTAATCTCTTCATTCCATGGCCTCTCATTCTTCTTTCTCACAGAGTAATAGAAGCATCTATATATTTCATTATATAAAGAGAAATTAAGCCTACAATTATAGAGGACACACTTAAGATTACTTTCACCAGAGATCTAGCAATTTAATTTGGTTCAACAAACTTGTGAAAAGACTGCAGCAGAAAACAAGTTACAAAAAACAAGAGGCAGATCAAGATGCTGCAAATCCCCATGAATGAAGATATACGCACAAACCCATCAACAATACTTTTAGTCCCTGTAGGGTACTAAAAAGATAGGGCTACTTAGAATTAGAAAATTTAGGGCTTAGGTGGGTAAGACACTTCAGAGTCCATTGGTTTAACACTGCAAAGCTTTCTCTGTTCTGTTTGAACACAGTAAAAAAGACTCATATTGCAGGACACTCTTCCGAAAGTTCTAGAAACACTGACCACATAGCAAGCTTTGCAACAAGGCATGGAACACTTCTTGTCTGGATCCATGTCCCCTGAAGAACAGGGCCCAGAATGAACACATTTGAATTAATTTGCAGTTTCAGGCAAGCTGAAGAGTAAAACCAGAGAAATCCCATGAGGTTCTAACATTAGAAACAGCATGACAAATCAGCTTGGAAATACCATCATCGCCTATGCTTCTGCAGCATTGAGACTCCCAGGTTCCTCCAATCTCAGGTCCAATAGACATGGATCAATCATCATATATATGGTTTTATTTTTATAACTATTATACGCTTTTTTTTTCCTGAGTCTTGCCTTAAAGCAAACTTGAAAACTAGTGACATATTCCCTATGCTCTGCTGTCCCACCTTCGAGCATTTCTAGCCTCTCTGTGCTCAGTTTCCTATTCTGCTTTGGTGCATTCCTTTAGAGCCAATATTAATAACACTTTCTAGATCTACTTCTTTTTACAGTAAATGTGGGGATGATGCTTCTTGTTTAATAAAAACATAACTTTGATGATGCATATCTCTTCTGCCTTTGAAGTTGCATCACAAGCTGGAAAATGCCAGAGTTTTTGAACCCTTCTGTTATTACCATACCTCCACCAGGCCTTTAATTGCTTCACAGTTGGGTTTCGTATTTATTTAAAAGAGCTCTTGACTGTTAGGAATTCTTTAAAACTGTTATACAACAAATTACTCATCGTATGAAATATGCATTGCATGGGCTTTGTATTGTCACTCTGTAGCCTTGTGACTACAGCATCACCAGTGCAAGTAATACATGTCCTAATGACTCTGAAAGGCCTTGGGACTTGTAAGGCTTTGTCTGAGTATTTCTCGGCTTGCACAGAGATTTGGTTTTGCTGGTTTAGCTATAAAAGCCTAGATGCCTAATGTCTACTTGTTTGTTAATTTTAATTATCTTTAAATAATCACTTGGCATAACCAAAATTTTTATATAGTTGGTAGTGACAAGCAGTTAGACTGAACAGAATTAAATACTTATGATCCTGTTACAATGGTGTCATCTGCATTTAAAAGAAAGGAAAAAAACAAAAGCAGCATGGCGTGGCAACAGCAGCCTCAAAAGTGTGGAAACAGGATAAAGTGCAAAGGACTACAAGCACCATACCACAACAGTGGGATAAAGCATTACAATGGAGATCCTGTAGCTATAAGCAGCCCTCTTGCCATCAGCTGAAGTTATTGAAAACCTGGGATCTAGAAAAAGCATTTTTCTTAGGGGCAGCAAAGGGAACAAAGACCAAGATTCAGAAAACCCACTGGATCTATCAAATTCCTACAGACAGTAAAACTGAGCCTGGTGTAAAGCGTGGTACACACCCATCTCAGATTTCAAGGAAGGAGAAGGAGAACCCAGCAACATCAGAGATTCCTTGTCAAAGAGGAGGAAGAAACACTGTGACTGTCTTGGCACATGTGGATGCTGTCCTGGTATGTGCATGCTGACAGCTTGCTTAAACCAACACTATCCACCCAAAACTACAGATGACCACCTTAGGGACCACTCATCCCATGGTGATAGAGGTTGAATGTAACAATAAGGAAAGGGCAGACGGAAGGAGGGGTATTGTAAGAATTGTAACAAGCTTGATAACAAGAATGTATGTCAAKTGTGCTGAACTGCTACAGGCCTTGGAGTTCTTTTCTCCCACTGCACTGCAAAAAACTGAGTTTGGTTGATTTTTAATGGCCTTACTGCTAAAACAATTGTTTATGCAGATCTTGCGTGCAGGCAGTCTCTTCATATCTGGTTCCAAAATCTTTTCCAAATTCAGAAAAAACTGCTTCTGAAAGATGTAAATTTGTCAGGCTTTAAATAAAACTGGCACTGGCAAGGTAGCTTATAAAATTTAATCAGAATTTAGGTTCCCAATTGCAAGGCTTGAGGCAGACACACTACTCCTCTTAGATAATCTTGCTAAAACTCTCCCCAAGCTGTTGCACTGTGTGGGGAAGAGGGCCTTGTTGAAAATTAACTTTGAGGCTGTAGCTCATGAAACTAAACACTAGTTTGTCAACACCAAGTTTAAGCTAAGGAAGAGGCCCTTTGCCAGCTAGGAACTACTCTGCAGTAACTGTCTCAAACTAAGTGTGATCCTTCCGAAATGAAAAGATTATGCAAAAAAAAGCCTGATTTGGCATACTTAAAATATGTCTACAAGAAGGCAGAGCAAACCCTTGCCAGAAAGGGTAGCAAGATTTTATTTTGCTTTTATTACTCCATAAGACATATAATAATCACTAGCAAATGAGTGATTCCTACAGAATGGCTACTACCCAGTCGAAGCCTACACAACCGTACACAATGAGCACTCCCATGAGCAGCCAACAATTCAATCCTATCAATAGACCAGATTATAGAAGCAGTAATGTAACCAAGGTACTATCTGAGGACACATATCCCACCAAAGCCAGATCCTAAGCTGTTTAGAAACACAGAAAATTAACAGGTGAAGCAGGGTCCGTCTCCCTCCCTATGCAAACCTGGCACATTTTGAACACTGATTTCTGTCTGTGCATGTCTCTAAAAAGTGGTCGAGTTTACAGATAATACCTGCCTATGTACAAAGCACATGAATTACCTTCAGTATAGTATTAAAGGTGGCCTAAGGCAACTTTCTCTTTAAGAAGCAAAAAACAGTCCTAGTGAAAAGGCAGCAAGTATCCTCTGGAGAGTCAAAATAGGTCACCTTCCTCCCTATGTACATCTTAGGCTGTATTCAGAGAGGTTCTTGGGCAGTCTCCTGCAACTAAAAATAATGTCTGTGAAGATAAGCAATATGACCACTGCCAGTGTCAAAATAAGGTATATGAAACCAGGCAGGGGCTAAAATATGGTGCTATACACATTAATCTTCATCACCGCAGCTGCAGGAGCACAGGAATGTGCAGGAATACATGCCACAACAGAGGGAGGCAGAGGTGAGGCAGCAGCAGCAGCTTGTCACCAAAAGCAGAACAACCTGTTTGTGAGAAATTCCAGAATTCATGGGGACATAAACACTGCCTAAAAATACACTCCTCCTCAGCATCAGGGAGAACTGAACCTAAACATTCATGAAGAAGCTTGACAAAACTGCACTTAAGATTAAGGAAAATGAAAAATCCCATTATCTCTCCCTCAGGGTATTCTTCCTTGCAGTTACTGCTGCAACGGCAGCTCACATGGATATACCAAATCCAGCTTAAAATTGCTAATAAGGTCTCCACAGTAACACACAGCTCAGCCTTTGCGAATCATCTCCATGGATAATAAATTGCTTATATAAAACTTGGGTGGGTTTTGCACCTGATATGCTCTCTGTGTTGGTTCGACAGTGCTGCTTGCAGAATCTAGTGCAAGCCACAGAGCTTTTTAGATATTTACTAGAATAAAAACAAGAGAATTTAGAAGATGGTCATATTTAAAACCTGGCAATATCATACTTAAAAGAACTCGACAATGTATTTTTGTGTGGTTTTGGTTTTGGTTTGGTTTTTTGGGGGACTGATGCCATGTAGATCTGCTGTCCTGTGAAATTGGCGAGGCTGCAGATAGGAGCTGTGGGAGAGAATTGAAGTCTTGTCCCACTGTGTTTTCCACTGCTTGCAGATTGATCACAAATCAGTTCAAGATTGGTGTGTCTCCAAGTATTTCAAACAGCCATTTCCAGCTTTAACTTCTTTCCTCTGTATCACAATAGCAGTAACCAGATGGTAACAATACAGCAGCCACGCATGTTGCCAGATCCCCTATCTTGCTGCCCCTCCCACATTTTGGGAATTTGCAAGCTCTCCTAATCTCCCTCTTATGCTCAGAAACCCCACACATCAGAAACCACTTCCTTGCACCAGCCAGGAGCATCAGCTCCACATGGACAAGAAGGTCACAGAAAAAACAAGGAAGTGTAATGCTTCACTGCCCTGGAACCTATGCTGCACTCAGGACAAAATATGTACTTTTCCCAATGCAGACATGTTTTAACTTTGATTCCTCTCTCATTGTGTCATTTGCTTAACACACATGCTTCTCACATGGGTCAGAACATCAATAGAAAAAAGGAGGAATACTGCACCTTGGATCACCATCTAAATCTATTATTAATAAACAGTAGTGTTTTATGATATTTTATACAATCACAGACCTTCTCGTAAAAAAAAATTAATCAGAAATAACTATTTAGTTTGCATGTATATGCAACACGCAACTTAATCATCTTTCCAAAATCACTTTAGGACGTAGCATTTTATAAATCAGAATTGTAACAACGGAATTATAAAACAGAATTATAAATTATAAAGCTACCCACAGAACAGCGTGTGTGCCACACACACACAGAAACAGCCACCACTTTAAAGGTAGTACATACCTGAGCAACTACAGGGTCACAGAAAACATATGTAACTTTATAAGGAAAATCTACTTGTGAGAAATTTTTTTTTAAACAGAAGGGCAGTATTTCTTGCCTAGCAAAAGCAGTACAATTTGCTTCAAACACCCATGAGTTTAATTCAGTCTTCCATAATTTCTTAAGGAAACTTATATTAAGAATTATTACCCCTCATGCCTTCCTACAGTTGGCTATTTCATTTTAAGATAATACAAAGAAACCTACAGCAAAGGAACTGAGATTTGAAAGCAATCAGTACAGACACAACCTGTTAGTTACCTGGTCTTTCAAAAACCATTAATCTGAAATTATTTTAACACCCACATTTGACATTTACATGGACTACCATGATTTTGGAGGGAAACCCCCTGCCCTCAAATATTAGTTGTTTAAAACGTGACAAGTTGACTGCACTGCTGATAACTACAAATTCAGCATTAAATAAATGTCTCTAATGAAAGTTCAGAGAATATATTAAAAAAAAAATGAAATCAGTGTTCAAAAGTGAACTGTCTGCCTAGCTACATGTACAATGTACTCATATTTTTTAATTTTTTTTTATTTACAACAAGCAGGCTTGCTTATTTTTTATATTATAAACTTTTTGTGAATAATAATGTTTGGTTTCAGCTCAATGAAATTTGTATTTTACTTTTTCCAGAAATTTAAATTTTGAAAATTTTAAAGTCCATCTCAGAAAAATTAGAGTTTCTTCTAGTTTCTTGGAAACCAATCTATGCATTTTTTTTGTAAGAATATCAAGCCAATTAATTTCAACAGTTAAAACATGAGACAGAGCCAAGGCATGAAACTGAAAAATCGGAGCTAGACTTCTTAACTACTTTGTTGGGAGTTTAGGAGTTTTAAGTTTAATTGTAGGCATTGCAGTCTGATCCTAACAGTCCACAGGTTACCAGTGCAAACCACTACAGCAGAAGTTATCAGAGATCTTTTACTCTTGATATCAAGTTGCTTAAGTTGCTGGTGCCAGGTTGCACTTTGTGTTAAAGTAACTTCTGAACTGCTACCTGTCAATCTAGACACAAGGGCACTAGCTACGCAGAAGAGTATTTTCCTTCTGGAGAGTCTCAGGTCTACTTGTACAGTTATGTTCTCAGCTTGCAGGTGAAACAGTTGCATACAAAGTATTTTAGGAGCCAGCTGGATCCTTAGTAAGAATATTGATTAACCATGAAACGTGAGACTTGTGCCCCTGAATATAAACATAATCAAGCAGTTGCACCCATGATTTCTCTAAGCTGTAAGGACTCTGAGGTGCTTGATGCCTGGGCTGTAATTTCTTATTCTGGTTTAGGTTTTGGTGGGGATTTTGGGGGTTTTTTTTACATCCTTGATACAAAGCACCAGGAATTTCACCTTCACAAAAATTCTCATCATGAATTAAGTGACGAAATACAGAGTATAATGGCTGGCTTGCTAAGTAGCAGTTGCTGCCAAAAATGGTGGACAACTGTATATAATGCAATATTTATTTCTGCAGAGAAAAGTCTGACCCCAATGTCCTGCTTCTCATGAGTCTTATTCTTTCTTAACTTGAAATAAATAATATAACAACACACAGTTGTCACTTCACTTTGTTGTATTTTTTTTTGTTACCCTTCTGTAAAGTTACAACTGCAGACATGCTGGTAGAAGGAAAGAAATGCGAATAAATAGGAATCCAAGTAACATGAAAGAATGGAGAACTGTTCTTCCTAGAAGTAAATGAATCACAGACCACTGAAGGAGAAAGGTTAACCATTTTCAAAACCTGAGATGTGAGATGACTGGAAAAGGGTGAAAAGAATACCTACTTTTAAAACTTATACTATTGCTCCCCGTAAATTCCCTGTAAATGCAAGGAACTACTGGAAACTCCTCAATTCCTAAAAAACAACTTCTGGAAGAAACAGTGAAAGTGACTACTTGTAAACACAGACAAAGCAACAGACTGATGAGTAATAGCCAACACTGGCTATTCTGGTCAGGAACAAATCACGTCAAAACAAATCTAATTTGCTTCTGTTACAGGGTACCAAGTGTAATGGATAGGAAAGACACAAAGATGCAATAACTTGTGGTCTTTTCCTCATGTGTCATCCTCGAAATGACAGTCTGTAAAACACAGTCTGCAACAGGTATGTTTTAGGGTACAGGTAAGTTTTATTACTCTCCCACCTCCAGTCCTGTGTGTCTACTTGAGACTAGACCAATTAAGGAACAAAACAATAAACTTTTCATTAACCAAGGAAAAGGGAGAAGAGGATGTCTCAGGAAAAAAATGAAAGTCTAGAAAACATCTATTCTATGACACTGTCACGTGTCTTGGAAATAGATTACGCTACAGAATTTAGGCATGATGTTTTCCTGCACAATCCATCAAGGTTAAAAATACCCACACGACATTGATGCTGTGAGCACCTGAGTTATGCAAATGCTCTTCTCCCATTTTTCTAAGTAGGCCTCCAATTTCAGACACTGGACCCCAAAGTAAGATGAAGGCTTCTCCATGTCAGAAATAATGCCACATTTAGTGTCGTAACAAATCATTCTCAGACAGCCTTGTTACCCCAAAAGCTGAAGTGTGGGATAACCCTGAACAGAGAAACCTCTTGTCTCAGAGAAACCTGAGACAACAATCCTGGCACCCTKCCATCACTCCCACAGCCTGCTGACAAAGGAAAACTTGCTGCATGTATTCACAGACTCCAGTCCATCTCATACATGCATCCCACCACAGCACCAGCAAAACTCCCTGGAACACAGTACCAAAACACCATCTGCCAATGGGTCATTACCACACCAGAAAAACCAACAAAATCAGTTCAGGTACATGGCTTAGGTCTGCTGCCATCCTGCATTTTAAGTAACAGCATAGAGAAAGGGAGACTATCCTTTTTAGATCCACAGGCACTGGCAATTTAGTAGCTTCGTAGAAGAGGATCAGAATTTAAATCACAAGCATGGGATGTGATCTGAAATAGGTAAGATGCAAGTCAACAATGTGCTGCTTCTACATAAGAACATGATCAGCTGGACAAACACAAGATGAGGAAGAACCACCTAAATCAGAAGAAAGGACTTTGGACCCACAGTTAATCATGTATTATTCATCAAAGCAGATTTTTACATTAAAAAAAACAAACAAAACAAAAAAATAAACAAAAATCCAAACATGCCACAGTCAAGAACACTGAAAATTCTCCCAGATTCCCACTGTACCAGAAAGAGGCCACAAAAAAGAAAGCGTCTCCACAATATCTGTAACTTTCCAGGTGTCTCTAATAATGCCAATGAATTCAAAGCTCCAGCAACTTTATGGATTCAAAAATGTCTATAAACTTCTTGTCACCTGTTCCTGAACTAATGAAGCTCCACCTTCATAAGCACTCTTCTCTTTAAAAAATATTTACCTCAGAAATTATAATACATTGAAATGGACAAGATATTTAGCAAAAGGATAAAAACCACATTTGATACAGAAAGAAAAAGGACTAAATGTAGTGCGGGGGCTACTAGAAAAATTATGCAGGAATACGGGTTGTCTTTATCAATAAAAAATATGTATATATATATTTTTAATTTCTATTTCCACAGTATGATAGAAAAGATGCATCTGGAAATCTGCAGATGTTTACAAGAATAGCAACCTCAGTGACCTTACAGCCTAATCAATTTTAGGTACAACAAGCTTCCATGAATGCCTAAAGATACTACAGTATTAGATAATAAGAAAAAGGTTTTGTATAAAGCCACACTATATGAAAGATTTTTCTCTGCTTTATATTCAGTATTTCTGGATATAAAGTAAGTCATACTAAGTAAAATAGTTCCCTAGGATACTGTGGTATTTTGCTGAAATTACCCTACCCTGGCAGACAGATTAAAGTGCTAAAACAATTTCTCTGCTAACCATTGGAAATTCTTGCTTCCTGAAAAACACCTCATATACTGTTATATCCTGTGGCAAACTTTGAGCCAAGAGAAATATTAAAATTTTGTCTTATCTGACTTTGTTAAGTGCAGATTTAAATTTTCTGTATGTGGAAGGCTTTAGAAGATTCACTGAAAAAAAAATTAAAAACTGCTCATAAGACTCTTGGCTATGTTCAGAGACTCTTAGAGCGAGGGCACCAGCTGTGAAACAGGGTATATGGGTAGAAGAGCTTACTTAGAGGGTCACAGCATGTACAGGAACACAGCATGTACGGGATCACATCTGTAGAGTTCACAATAAAAGACACATATGTGCTACAATGACTGAAACACTCAAATAAAACCTATGGATTTGGCTGACTTTAGGTTGAAAGATTAGGGGACAGGAGGCTCCCTTTGAGCATGGGAGTGCCATGTGCTGCTGCAAAGCTGGCATAGCTCCACAGTGATAAAAAATGCTTCCTGACTCCTAGTATGTTGAGACAAGAGTTTAGCAGACATAGCAAAGAATTTTTGTCACCAGGTAGCCTCACACAGCAAAATGACTATGCTCTGTCCAACCTCCTGTGTACAGAGATGAGGAAGGAACCTGATGCCAAAATTAACATATACCAGCAACAGCTCTGTGTCATTGGTTCTGCATTCAAGAAATCCCAGTGACATCTGAAACTTAGCTTTCTGTTCTTGATGCTGCTGTGGTGCTTACTGATTCTGGAGGAAGCAAAGTAGACCTCTCCATGCCCATCCCAAATCAGAACAGGAAAAGAGAGAACCTGAGCTTTTGTTGATCAGACATCAATTTTATTTTGTCATTTGCATCAACCATAGTTTTTTATTAGTAAAAGAAGTGGATGGATGGAAAAGTACATCATCATGTCAGCATCTCAGACAAACAGGACACTTTTCTGGGAGGTCTCTCTACACAGCTTTCACAATTACATTAGCAGAATTCTGCCTTTTCAAAGCCGGGTAAGACTGATATCCTTAAAAAAAAAATCCATATAACTTTTAAAAGAGCTAGATGGAACAAGAATTATTCTCCAAACACACATACACCTATCAAACTTAAAAACTAAAATCCTGTTTAAATAATGACTTCTAATTTCTATATTTTTTAAATTAGATTTTTTAAATTCCAATACAGTCAGTAAGTACATGCTGTCTCAATAACTGTGTTTATAGTGGTATACTATTCCTCACTTATGTATCTTATTGGCTTGTGACCTTCCTTAATTAAAGAAAATTGAGTAAAACATATGGAAACTTAATGATATAAAGTTAGTTGAACTTTTCATAGAATGCCATCAGCTCTCACCCTTCTGCCACATAAATCTGTGAAGAAAAATTTTTCAAACATCAGTCAAAAATAAAACAACTACAGGTTGAGAGAGATCAAAATGAAGAATCTCTTGGATATAAATGTTTCTGGTGTGGCTGTCTATATACTACATATTATTTTAAAGACTTAAGAACAGCTACAGTTAACGGTGGTCTGACATGGCAACAAGGAAGGAAAATCATGTATTTCATCTTCAGAAAGAAATATGGCACTTCTGCCACAGCAGAAAAAGATTCAAAAGTGGAATGAGTATTAAAATAGGACCTCATTCAGAAAGCCTCCTGCATTTCATTAGCTCTGAAAGGTGTATGACTGACAGATCCAGAAACAATATTGTATTTCTACCCAATACGAGTTTGATGCAGCTGGAAGATATGCCCCAGAAATTTCACTGCCTATGCATTTCACTTCTGCCTTACAGAGGGGCCAATTCACACTTTAATCTTAAATTCCTTGTTATCTTTACTAAAACTGTTAAGAGGGGAACAAATTTGTTCCAAAAAGGAGGAAATTCTCAGATACAGCCACCTGACCACAATAAATCAAACAAAAATCATTAGTCTGTTTTACCAAACCACCATATAACAATTTCCTATCAGTATAAATCCAGATGCCATCCAAACTACCCATTTTTTATGTTGAATGATCAGCCACTAAGCCCAGTAAAACTGTAATCTCTACCTCACTATCTTCTTTCTGCTTTTCTGCTGCTTACTTCTCTTTTCTATAGCTCTCTTTCCTACCAGTCTTGCATTTACCCAGCACAGTACACTGAAAAATAGAAAAAGGGATCAGAACAGTTGAGAATAGTTTTCTACAGCTGCTGACAGACATACCTGCAAAGAAAACTGGAGAGAATAAAGCCACTAAACACCTAAGATGTAGAGAAAAAGTAATCTGCTTAAAGTGCAGCTAAGAGGACCCCAATAAGAAACCTTCACAAGAGAAAGGGCAATGGAACACTGAACCAGATCAACAGAGAATTTTGTTTAGTTTATAGAATTTCAGAAATTCATAGAAGACATAACTTTGATCCAGTCTTAGAGCATAAAAAGAGGAAAGGAACATCTCTTACCTTCTCTTAATTTCAGAATTGGAGAACTTTTTATTTAATTCCTTCAGGAGAATGTATCTGAGAAAAATTGTTTAGTACAGAAAAAATAATTTTTCTTTTAAATGACAAAGTCTACAATTTTGCTTACTACTTGAGCTATGCCTTCTAAGACTTTGTGCACATGTGTATGTACTGTAAATGCTGTAACAAGTGTATCTCAAATTTGAACATATTTTATTTTGGTAAACACAGCTTGATATTGATAAATATGCAGATGTGCATCATCTTAAAGGTACTGTGACTAAGGATTAATGAAAAGAAGGAATTAACAAATACTTTGTCTTTAACAATGCAAAAAATAAATGCTTTGCCATTTTAGTGATCCTTAAACATCAACAGACATGCAACTCAATATATAAATGTATTTCACTATCACATATGTCCACTTGAGCCAAAATTCTCAAGCTTTCTTCAGTTTTATTTTTTCAGGCACTAAAGCACAAAAGATACAGTAGACTGGGTAAATAGCTGCAATGTTGTCTATTTGTAGCACTGGACTACTGCAGACTAGTCTCAACCATTTCTCCTGTAATTTTGCAGACAGAAAAAGGGACACATACTTCCTGATCTACCAATCTTCCACCAACTTTCCTCCCTCCCAATATTTCTGATGAACCCCCATCCGGGGTTTTTGCACTTAAGGTTGATCAGCACCCAACAGCCTGCTGCTCCCCCATCCACCAGCACTACATGGCTTCTAGATCCATGGCAGAGGGAAAGTGCTCATGTAATCAAACAATGGCAGAAACATCTCATCAGAGGCTCATCAGGTATCTGTGCTAATAATTTTTGCACCAAGTACAAACATAAGCAATCAGCATCAAAAATATCTGCAATAACTGAGAGATAACATCATAATGGAGACTAAAGCTTGCTGTGGTTTCCCTTGGCTGCAGCCTTTCCACTCTTTCCTCTTTTCTCTGTGTTCCAAAATAAATCCTCCCACAAGCAGAAAGCAATTATCACTTTTATTTTTAGACACCACCTCCCATACATTTCCTGACATTTTCTATAATAAGTGATGCCTCTGCTGTTTGTGAAAGAAAGAACTCATACTAGGAAGGAGCTGTGTCCAGGAGGCAAGATTAAAACCCACACAGCACCAAAAGCATTTTCTCCTGTCCAGTTCAGCCCGGTCCCATCTGCTAACTGCTGCAATCCCCACTTAAATGTACCTGCATCTCCTGAATTGTTACACACGGAGCTTAGGTACTCAGGTCTGTGGTTTCATGTGGTAGTTTCCTATCTACTCTGTGCAGCAGTGCAGAGCACAGAGGTCCCAAGGCTCCTTCCACGCATACAAATGCTACTTCTTCACAGAACATGAAAAAGCTGAGATCAAGGCTTACACTTCAGGAGCTGCCAGAGAACACAAATAGTTTCAAGACCTCAATGACCATCCATGATAAATGAAAGTCTTTACATCTGTATTATCTTTAGTGGATGTTTCTTTACTCAGTGACTTTGTATCCACAGCACATCTACAAAGACCTGCTTACAACACTTAGAGGTTCACAGCGGCCAAACACCTTGAGGGACAATGAAAGGTGAAAAACTTTAAACTATCACTTTAACAAGTCACAAATAGTGAAATGTGTTTAGACAAATATGCCACCAAATACAAAATATCAGTCAATTTTCTTAAGAAAATTGAGAATTTTATGGCCAGCATCAAATAAATTGTAAATATTAACTGAGCTAGCTTTTCAAACCACAGTTTGTGAAGCCATCTTTCCATCCTTGTTCAAATGAGTCTCTACAAGTGGTCTTTAAACAGAATCAGGTTAATCAAAAGCACCAAAGAACAATAAAAGCAAATCATGACATCAGGCATAGAGAAATACAAATTAGTGCACAAAGATTTCTCTCCTTCTTTTACATGAAATTGATATATACAAATAATTCTTTTTTTTAAGGTAAGAAACCAAATATAAGCATCTTTCTTCTTTCAAATATTAAGCATTTTCTATCTGCAAGAACCAAAAGCCTAAATTATGTTTTTCCTGCAAGCTTTAGTGCAAAAGAATTTGACACTTCCTGATCATTGTTAATTTTAGCAAAATACAGAACATTTTAAATTTATCATCTTTAAACTTTATTCAGTAAAACCCACTAGGGTACTCCCAGCTGTTTAGGGGGTTACTGATAAGGGACAATTTGCTCAATCAGGTTCAAGTGAGACAAAACAGGCAGCACTTTTCACTCCTCTGCTAAAAATAGAGACAAGCCCCTCCCAACTCAAGCAAGAAGGTTTTCTCTTCAGCGTACTTCTCTTTCTAACCAAGCTTCCTTCAGCTCTTTCAATATCTGTTACCAGTGTAGCAGGAAGAATAAGTATGTCCATTGTACGGATAATTAACCTGGGCATCTCTAGAGGCATGCATGCACTATCTGCATTTTTCTTTGTAATTGTTTCACTTTTAGAACTAGGAAGAGTCAGCAAATACATTCACAATGACATTCTCCTTCTTTAATATTTATTCTTCAAATTTTATTTTCTTCAGTACTCTGTATCCATTTCAAGGACCAGGCATTAGAAGGAAAATTAAGGTTTTCATGAAAAATTAAATCTCAGAGAAAATAGGTAGGAGAGCATGAGATGCCTTTGGAAACAGTGCTAAAAAACTGATGGAAAAACTTTTGTTTCACTTGTTTAAAAGTTAAAATTTCAAGTATGAAGGAGATGGCCTGAATTTCCAGCACAGGTCTGATTTACCAACACATGTAGGCCACAAAGTAGTTCAGGCTGAAAGGGATCTCAAAGATCTCCTAGTTTCAATCGACCCGCCATGGACATCTTTCAGAGCCCCATACAAAATGGCCCTGAACACTTCCAGGAATGAGACATCCACAATTTCTCTGGGCAGCCTGGTTCAGTGCCTCACCACCTTCACAGTAAAGAATTTCCTCCTAAATTCTAATCTAAACTTACTCCATTGCAAAACTCCATTTGTCCCTTGTGCTGTCAATACATGCTCTTGTAAGAAGTTCTTCTCCATCTTTCTTGTAGCTCCTTCAGGAAAGGGAAGGCCACAATTAGGTCACTCTAAAACCTTCTCTTCTCCAGGCTGAACAACTCCAATTCTTTCACTCTTTTCTCATGGAAGAGAGCTTTTCATCCCTCTGATCTGGCCTCCTGTGGACTTGCTCTAACAGATCCATGTCCTTCTTGTGCTGAAGATCCCAGAGCTGGACAGCATCACCTCCCCTGACCTGCTGGCCACAGTGCTTTGGAAGCAAGTGACAGCTCTTTACAAAATCAAAACTAAACAGAATACTAGAAAAAAGACATTAAAAAGACATGGAGCTGCAGTTCAGCTGATTCTCTGCCGGAGATGCAGCATTGGCCTGGCTCTGGCCAGAAACTCATGTTTTGGATTTACCCATATTTCACTGCTGTATGGGAAAAGGGACCTGAAGTGAGTGAGTACTCCTGTAGTTTTTTGAGATCTTTTCAAAACTGCAGTATTTACCTGCAGAAAAAACCTAAAAACTTACACACATTGTCATATTTCTCCCACATAATCTTTTCTAGTTTCACATTAAGATTTGATACCCCACAATACCAAATTCTTGTTCAATTTCTAGTTAGGTTGCTTAGAAAAATCTGATCATTGTTCCACAAATGTCTGGTAAATTACTATAATTTCAACATGAATCTTTTATAGGAGCGACCTGAAACAGCTTTGAAAAGGTATGAAACAGATCAAATCACCACATATATCAGAAAAGATTAAAAGATATAGCTACCTTTAAGTTGCTAACTAGTTGAAGAATCATACTAGTCATTCTGACTGCTAACCACAGTTCAACATTGATAGTTCATCAGTAAAATTTAATGCACAAATTTCTTTTTGAAAACACTGAATTTTCCACACAGGTATCTCTATAGCTGAGAAGTATCTCAGTTTTTTGCAATGAACACTTTGTTCCAGCAGCTGAGTTCCTGTAAGTTGTCTCAGAAATGAATTACAGTTCTTAAAATATAGCAAGCATATGGCCTGGTTGTGATATTAGTGTATCATTTTTAAAACTTGCAAGTTACTTCCAGCCAAAAAAATGCATAAAGCTGGTCTTTATTTCCACAATATTAAAAAAAAAACCAACCCTATCCTGTAATTTGGAGGCTCTTGGAACAGGAGTAATGGATTGGTAGAACTAAATAAATTATTGGTTTCACTGTAATGCCTTCTGTACTTGTACTAAAAGCCAGAGTTGCCTTGAGAAAGCATCAATTAAAAAAAATCTATATTAAACTCATGAAAATCACTTAAAGATGCAATGACACAACATGGTGACATTTCTTTAAATGTTCATTGCATTTATTCAACAACAAGTCCAAACTCCTCATTCTCACTCTCACTTTGATCTTTTCTTTTATGAACAGTTCATGCTTTAGCCATTCTAAAACAATGACTTCACACATTTTACGAGGAATTTATGTTTGCAAAAACAAACCCAGAAGTTCTGTTTGGCTGATTTTTTTGAAACACCTATATCATTAGTCCTAAATGCTATGAACAGTTATTCATCTTTCAAAAAAATTGCCCTTTCTTCAGCAAATCAGCATTCACTTCACTGGTATATTTGCCCTCAATCAATCCAAAATAACATATACCACCTCTGTTCCCTTCAGCTGGCTCTCAAGAAGAATTGTTCCTTCAAACATTTTGGTCTTATATATCATTTATACTGACTTTCAGTCAGCCGTCCCTGAATGTGGGAAGATCTGTCCATCCTCTGTCCACATGTGCTACAGCAACTGATATGGCTGTCATGATCAGCAAATTTGAAGAGTAAAATCCTACCTCCAAGTCACCATTTACACCAGCTTCCTACTTTCCCATAACTAGTGAGTATACATCACAGAGGTTTATTCTACACCTCCTACTAGACCTTCTCTAAATCTTTGTGTCTGCTATAACAAAATAATTCCCAGGTTCTGTCATCCGTGACAGATGTTTTCCAGATTTCAGTCAGGAAGTTTCTTGTTTTATATGGATCTCAAAACTTTGTTTGAAGTATGTGATGATAAGGCCATAAATTGAATTTTAATCAATCCATCTGATTTTATTTTTGAGTGTTTTTTCTTTTACTTTAAAACTCCCCAAGAAAATCAACATCTATAGTTTCAACATCTAAAGCTATGGGGGTTACAATTACTAAAATAAGTTCAATTAACTTCCACTCAGTCTTCCCTTCATTTTGTCATGACTAGGTACTGCAACAGTTTGAGATAATCTTAATAAGTGTTTGCCAGTTATTTCTGTTAGTCTATTAATCAATACAAAAGCTTTATTTCTTGAAAAATAAAATCCATGCCTTAATCGACCACATACATTTATTTAATAGTTTCAAAATACACCAGAGATTATTTATCTGTGGGGTTTTTCCAGTTACATCCAGAGTCTTTGCTTATTGACAATAATTTTTTCAGTCACCTGTAAAACTTTTTCCCTTAAGGACACAAAAGATATATTTAATATAAAATGACAAAATTAAATCTTTCTGTAGACCATTAACACTATAGTTCAACAGTGCCTTCAGACCAACATGCACAATATCTTAGGATTCCTTAAATCACGGATTACTGGCATAATAGACTACACCAGCTTGTGTCAATTCCTACTTATGTTACTTTAATCAGGATTACTGGCACAGGAAAAGCATCAGACCTTCAAAATGCCTATTATGCTGTATTCTGTAAATGAAACATTTTCATAAATGCTAATACTGTACCGTGTATTAGCATTACATTTTATGCATCACTGCCCCCCTCCAAACTGAGTATAAATGATCCACATGAACACTACAGTCATAAATATGCACACTAAATAATTCAAACATACAATATGGTGTTTTGTTTTTACTTAACAGCAGTCACATATATGAAAGCTACCTGAAAATTACTCAAGAGCAGCATTCTCCAGCTTACAGAGAAGAATGCAGGTATCTTTTGCTACATTGAAAGTACTTCAGTTCCTGGTTTAAATTTCATAATTAAGTTTAAAAATATGGATTTATTGAAATGGAATTAAATACAACAGTGGAAGATGGAAATACTGTAACTAGTTTATTAACATCTAACTCAGTTGTGCATTGCCACTGAAGAAATGACAAGCATACCAGACATATCAACCCACAACTAAATACTGCATTTTCCACAATATCTGGCTATGCTATCACAAAATCAAACAGGTGTTTGACTTTGACTGTATTGCATACCAAATTGTAATAAAGTACATATTTGTGTGACTTTAAAGAAAATTATAGTAAAATTCTGAAAAATGCTCCATTAGTGATCTCAATAAAAGAAGTAACAAAAGGTCATTTGAGAGGAAGGTTATGGCAGCCAAAATTTAAGAAAGATCGTCCGCCTACTAAATTATTAAAATATTTGATTTTACCTCTGGAAGCTAAATCAAAACTAGTGATCCAGTCATGATTCTAAAGCCTCTCAAGAGAAGTAAAATGAAAACACTAGAACTTGACAATACTGCATTCCAATTTTTCATGTCTTCCACTTAAAGTGAATTCAACTTCACCAAGGTTCTCTTAGCTGTTTAACTAATGACTCCCTAAAACTGTCAACTGTCAACATTGAAAATCTCCTGTGAGTAGTAAGTATTATTATCTGCTTAAAAAGAGAGAAAAGGCAGTCAGCTTCCATCAAAATAAACACCCCAACAATTTGAATATATTAGTATTCAGTATTCACAGATCTTAATATTCAGAAGAAATACCACAACAAGCAAGAAAGTGTAAAATTAAAAACAAAGACATCAAAGGCTATTTTAGTATTTTTACTGACAGCTTTTGAAGTCGAGAAATGACATTTCAAGCACTGGAACAGGCTGCCCAGGGAGGTGGTGCAGACAATATCCCTGGGAGGGCTCAATAAATGAGAGGACGTGGCACTCACTGCTGTGGCTTAGTTGACATGCTGGTGTTCTGTCAAAGGCCGGGCTCAATGACCTTGGAGGTCTTTCTGAACCTTGATGATTCTATGAAATTCTATGAAATACAACTTCTTAACTTGCTTTTATGGATCTCATAGTTGACCAAATTGTTTTATTCATCCACTTTTGGCACTAGACAGGATTTTTCAAATGTCGGTTTCGCCCATTGCCAGGTCTGGCTCTGTATCAGATCTGTGCCACAGCAGCTCCATGTTCCATGTGCTTCTCCTAGTCTTTTTATTATTTAACTCTCTTACACTAGGTAAGTGTAACTCTCTTACACTGCACCTTTCTGAATAACCAAATACAAAACAGAGCGCGCAATGCAGAAATCACAGGTTTCTGCACTGAAAACAAACAAACAAAATCCCCAACTACAGAAAGCAGACTCTGAGTATTCACAATGAGGAAAACAGGAACAAAAGTTGTGGAAATTACTGATTTCTACACTATTTATCTGTAATTTTCTAGAATGAGAACTAAAACGGAGATTTTTTTTACTTCTGTCTAAATATGCCCCCAATCTGTAACAACCACAGATTTCTCAGGTTTGGAAAGGGTTTTTTTTTGGTAATTTGATTGTTTGCTTGTGTAAGTCTAGCACTAATTCTGTAATAAGGAAAACTTAACAACTATTCCAATTCAATCATATTTTCATAGCACCAGTGAAAAGATATTTTCTTTTTATAGAAAGGGAAATAAACTATAACTATTCTCATGATGAAAAAGTAGTACTCAACATCCAAGATCTCAGTAAAAGGCATCCTTTTTGTACAACAAAACAACTACTGTCCTTTCACTAACAGTGAATCAGTTTACTCTAGATGAGAGTTTAGCTCCTAGTAGAGAAGACTGGCTTGTCAGGACTCAGAATATTTACACAAGTTTGCCTCAAGTGCTGCAGCTGCTGTTCCCAGATAATCAGCAAAAAAGTTCCAAGACTACCAAACCTGAGTTCTTTTATTTTCTCTTGATACTTTCAGTAACTCCAGCTGCGGGAAAGCTTTCTAGCAACATCCTCCCAAAACCCCAATAGTCTTAGGAGGCGCTTAAGGACACAACAATCTTGAATAAAGGTGTTGTGCTTAAGATCTGTGATTTTCACTATAATATTTTTTATTAACAGGTACAGATAATGCTGTGGTGGTAAATGATGTACAACACCTATTTTTTAATCCAGTGCTTTGAGCATTTGAACTACGTATCTTCATTGCACCTCCAGGAAAGACCATTACTCATCAATGGCTTGGATATGAAGCAAAGGCAACCACATCTTGTATAAAAAGAGCGGGATTTCCTTGCTTCTACTCAGACCCATTGGATCACTGAGTCCAGTCTGGGGCCTCTTACCAGTAGGAAACATTGATAAATCACAATAATCAGCTCAGCGGAGTCACACCAATAAGATTGTGGCTGGAGCATTTCCCTGTGAGGAGAGGCTGGAGGCCCAGCGCTGGTTCAGCCTGGAGAGGGGGGCAGCTGCAGGGGCACCAAATCCCTTCAGGGCCTGTGAAGGATTGTCAGGGAGCTGAAGTCTTCTCAGCAGGACGGTGAGGGGCAGGTGAGACTGGGAAACATTCTCCATGAAGGAAAAATGAGTGGTGGCTCAGGCTGCCAGGAGCTGTGCAGGATCTCTCCCTGAGCTCCCCTGGTCTGCTCCTTGCTGCAAGGACAGCACTTGGCAGCTGTCCTTGCATCAAGGAGCAGACCAGGGGGAACTGGTCTGCTGAGCTCCCAGCCCACAGGTTACCCCACAACCCCTGAGGCCACCGAGAGTCTCCAGGTGACAGACAGAGGCCCTTGGGCACAGCCAGAGGATGCAGCAAGGACAGACAGCATATAGAGAGGCTTCACAGGTTTTAAAAACATGCAAGAGCCCAGAAGTGGATTTCCTGACAAGTCTAGCAAGTGGCTAATGTGCGAGGTGTAGATCAAAGCTGGCACGATGGTCAAAAACCGTAGCTGTGCTTTCAGTGTTGTTAAAATGTACAAAAAAGATCTAATGTTTGTAATGGTACTGTTCCACAGTGCACTGCACATGCCACGCTTGATCATATTTTACCTGATACTCTACTCTCAGATACAGGTTCATAAGCATTTTGAAAAGAAGAGAAAAATCCTGCCTTTAGAGCACCTCCACTTTTCACAGCAATACACAGTCCTCCATTTATGACATGGATCATAGAAACTGATACACCTAGCTGTTTTTTGATTCAGCAACTAGTCATATATGGGAAGACCAAATAAATAATTAAATTAATAAACCACTAAAAATAAAATACCTGTCTAGTAAATACCCGCTGAGGCAGACCAAAAATACAGATAAGTAATTTTATTCCATAGTAATTTCTCTTCTTTTTATAACAGAAGAAAAAGGACCCATTCATTTTCATAAGCATTCACAATTTGCATGTTTCACCCAAATCCTGATCAGTATTTTCTTTGTAATCTCCACTTTCATATGTAGCAAATTTCACCACACACTAGACATTCTAATGGCCCTCTATCTTAGCTGATCCTCTTAGTCACTCGATTTTTTCCACTTTGAAAAGCAACCTATAATTGGACACTCTGTTCCAAATGAGTAATTTCTAACATATCACTTTCACTTTGAAACTTTAGCGTTTCAAACCTCCTCTTAACACATTTAAGAATCCTACTTGCACTGTCAGGTCCTGTTGCTAGATATAGTTAATGCTAGATCAAGCTGTGATGTTTTCATTGAAAGAAACAGTAACCCTCTAAGTACTGCAATTATTTAATGAGTATCAGAAGATCATGCATGTATTGAAATGGATGTCAAGACAGAAAAAGACACTCTTGCTGAATATATTAAATTTATTAGGTCCATTAATAATAGCTCAATTCTGGTGATATAAATATGGTAATTTCATTTTTGCCAGACTATACTTTTCACTAAGAGTACAGGCCAAATAGACAACTGCAAGAATTGGGACATGACAAGCTAGGACTGACTGTAAGAAAACCTTTCCCCCGGAGGACACAGAAGTGTTGGCACAGGGACTGTGCCAGAGACTGTGGATCCTCAGGATGAAGCCTCAGGCAGTCTGGCCTAACCCTCTGGCTGACTCTGCTGTGAGCCGCTCCTTTCACCAGACACCCCCAACCTCCTTCCCCAATTAAGTAGTCCTGTGTTTGTAATTTCTATTCCAGTGCTGGCAGGAAGAAGAAGCTGCCCTTAAATCTTCTCATGCCATGAGCAATAGGAGGAGCAACCAATGCCAATTACTTACTTCCCTCAGAGACATTGGATTTCCTCCAGACACCATAACGCCCAGACCTTTTTGGTTTTACCTTTTTAATAAAAACATCATTGTGACATCAAAGGACCATTCCAGTTTTAAAAAACAGCATGCCACCTCTAAAATTATGATCTGATTGTTTTAATTTAAAAGAAAATGTCAGATGCTTTTTATGATTACTCTTCATGGCTAGGTAATGTATGATTACATTACCTAGACAAAGTTTGTCTAGGTTGAACGATTTTTCTACAGTACCTAAGTTAGGTTTATAATTATCTAGTGTTCCTACTGCTTCAGAAATCTGCGTACAGCATTTCATTTTGCAATACAACATTGTGCTAATGTCAAGAAAGACCTGACTCTATGCTATTGTCTCCTCAAATCAGCTTTACTTACAAGCACTTGAGATCACATCTAGAATATCAGAATATGCTTTAAAAAAAATAATGCCATTGACTTGCTCTGGAGACAATATATAGAAAAGTCTTTGTAGAGGTGTGGAAAAGGAAAACAACCCATACAAATCTAAAGGGGATTCTACAAAAAAGAGTGATCTATTTTCATCAAGTATTGCACCAAAAATATCTTCAGAAGGGCTGTTGGCTAGATGAAAGTCATCAAGTATTAAAAAGAACAAAATACAGCAGTTAGAAATGAAACATACAAGTCATTTGAATTATGATTACCCCTGGCGWGATGTTAATTAATTATCATAGAAATACCAGTGTAACATTTTGGGGTTTTATGTAAACATCAGTTTCCAAAGTGGATGCCTTTCTTCCTGTATTTGCAGAAAACCTTACACTTTTAATACAATTTTTTACACCTCTTGAACTCAGGTTTTTCTAAAGGTCACAATTCTCTGTTTTCAAATATAAATAGAGTTAATATTACATTCTGAGGAACTGAAAAAGTAAGGGATTTAGCACTGGTGTACACTTAATTCTCAAAACATTTGCGTTTCAAATGCATTTTTTTTGTACCCATGTAAAGCCCAGAGAAGCTGAGGGTGACATCCTCCCTTTCACTCAACCTAAAACAAGTATTTTGAAAATTCTGTCTTTCTTGCTAACTGTTTGCTTAGTGCCTCACACAGATAGCATGCACCTCTAGTCAAGTGACATGACATAGTGATTTGATCCGAATAAAAGTTATGTAGATAATTTTATACAAACCTAAAATATGTCAATGATTAACACAAGCCAAGAACCTATCTAACTGTGTTGTTCTTCATACAACATCTCTCAGACAAAGTCTTGCAGAACTGCATTAATTCATTTATAAGTCAATACCACGTCTACATATATGGAGTAATTATACTAATATAGAGTAATTGCACTAACTATATATAACACACACATTATAGTCTGTTCATCGAGGCTTCATGATTACTATTCACATGTTCATGATTATTTTTAAGTAATAAGTGCAATCCACACTTTGCTGTATTTAGATTAAATACAGAAAAGTGATTAATGATAGCATTTAGGAACTGTACTACTAGGGAAAATTAGGAATGCCTGGTATGCAATCTACAGCTGTAAGTCTATCTGTCATGCTAGACTGTGTAGCTGCTGTGCTTCCATGCCACCACAGCTGTCCCAGATGCACACATATTTCAAGTGGGCAGGAACTTCTTTCTTCCACCTCTTTATTCCACCTTTATAAATATATATATATGTATAAAATGGAAGCCATTAAATTGATAAAGTCTCACCAAGATGAGATAACTGATTTGCTGATCAATAAACTGGGAGGGGATATATTAATGTTCTCTAAATTGGTACTTGCCTTGGCAAAGGTATCATTTAGAGGAGAGGTAAAATTACATATTATCTATTTTAAGAATTGTTTTAGTAAATCACAATTGAACCATTGGGTAAAGCAGGTCATCTAAATCTTTACTATATTTTTCAGGCAAGACTGACATGACCCATCTTCTGTCCCTAAATCAATCTCATACTGAAGCTTGGCATGGGTAATCCATTCAGATATCTGCCTCAGCATATCAAAAAAGGTATAAAGGGAACCATCTTGAGGAAAACAAGCTGTCTTAGTTTAAATTTGTGTTTGACAAGTATGTGAGGGTTAAAGGAAAACAGACTATAAACAAGAAAGTCACTAGCAAAATCAGCATCTGCTGAAGACAAGCAGCAATAAAGCTGCAAAATACTACACCTGTATATTTTTAATTTGTCTTCTGCCATTGTTAAGTGGAATAATGCTCAAAATATGAATTGTTATGAAACAACAAACTAATTTTCAGGAAGATGAATCAACAGGAAAAAAATTATTGTGGAAGAGATATCTAGAAAGACAGTACAAGACTGTGTGGAATTGCCTACACGGCATATTTGTATTTAATTTTATTTTATCACAACACTCAGGCCTGGGCCAAGTATCATACCTGAACAGCCTTGCCTGAATTAGGGGGCACATCCATCTGATGCGTCATTTTTTCAATTCCCATCTAGATTAGAAGGAGGACTGCTTTCAGTCTGAGCAAACTGTGCTGTACGGCACTGGTTATCTTGCACCAAACACCACAATATTTTGCTTAAAGCTGCAGTGTCCAAGAGATCCACCCAACAGACCTGCCACAGCTTTGGAAAACTACCAGAAAGCTCAGAAGCAAGAAAACAAGATGTGTTTAGCAGTGCAGTATCCTGTAACCACACCTGCCTTGGCCTGGCCTTGGTTGGCCCTCATTCCTGTAGCACCCAACTCACAGGTAGCATTTCCTAAGACTACTCTTTCCTGAGCCTCTAGTGTCACCTGAGATGGCCTAAAATAAAGGCAAGGTGAAAATAAAAATGTAAGTATGAAAGTTATGTAAGTATGTCTAGTATATATATAAGTATAAAAATTATGTAAAATTATAAGTAAAAATTTTCCATGGGATTTGACAAGGAGCAGAGAAGCTCTGATCTCTCTCCGTAATTTCTTTCATTCATTGAAGGGCTTGAAAATCCTCATGGGTTAAGGCTGGGGAAGCTGTGTCAAGAATACAGCAATTTCCACATATTGGAATGTGGATCAAGTTTTCCAGTAACTTCTTCACTTCCCTTAATTTTAATTTTATTTTATTTTGAGATAAAAAAATAAGATAGACATCCATCAGAGAACAGGACTATGAGGTCTAAAGTATTTAATCTGAGTTTAAATTTAACCAAAAACACCACATAAAAAGGATTTTTAAATAATTTTCATATCAACGAAATGGCACTTACCATGAAGCAATTCTGTTTTGTCAGCTTTGAGTATAAAATATGTAATCTAATTTTAGATCTGCAACAGAGTGGATCTTTTCACTTCAAGAGGCATTCACATCTTTGAAAGCAAATTAAATTATGCTTGTTTGCCAAGCTTCCCACTGTCTTGCCCTATGAAAAACAAATGGGACTGTATACTTCACCAAAAAGGCTTGATATTCATCCTTTCACACAAACACTGTTTTTGTTTACAGATCTTTTCCAAAGAATAAAATATGCCAAGACATAAAATGTAAGAAATAGTAATGAAATTAATTCACAAATACACCTGCAGAGGAAGAAGAGTAGTGAGTACTGGAACTTATCTATAGGATTTGCTCTTCTTTATGAGTGTCAAACAAACCCTGAGCATAATTGAAATTTTGCAAATCACAGGATTGGTAAGGTTGGAAGGAATCACAGTGGTTCATCTGTTCCAAGTTCCCTGTTGAAGCAGGGAACTGCTTCATGGCTTTAAACTTGAATTAACACATATGCTGACAGTTCACTAATCTGCAGATTTTTTCTCAAATGTTAATTACCCAGTACTAAAATTGTTACAAATTATGATTTATTAAACTACTAGGTTTGACACTCCTACAGTCCTCCCTGCCAAATAATTAGGATGAACCAAATTTCACCTCCTTTATTTTATTTACAAGATATCAAATTGAAATTGTGGAGCATTTTTAATGACATAGTCTTTTGAAATACAATTTTAAAATAAGGAACAAAGAATGATGAAGAAAAATTCTGTATTCTAAATATCTGTGAAATTTAGATAATATTGACCCATACTAGGACAGCTTAGGTATTCACTGCACAGCTGAAGCACTGCAAACTTAAAAATTTAAGGCAAGTAAGTATTTTTACTTTTCATGGCCAAAAAAGAGAATAGTGAAAGGAATGAATTAAAGGTTATTTTACCTAGTTTCCCTAGTTTTATGTCATTTGAAGTCTAATTAAGGTAAAGTGGATTCTCTGAAATGAGAAGAGCAAGTTTGTAGGTTTTTAAGAAAAAAACCAGGTTCTATTAAGTAAGATGAAAATTAGGATGATATAAAGGCAACTTACTGGAAGTCATTTCATATTTCCAAAACCTTAAAAAAAATCCCACAAAGCCACTCTCCAGGTATTCAGGCACTAAAATACCTTTTTTTTTCCCTATGCATCTTTGGTCAAAGAGGCCAGAATACTTCTAAGACACTTATTAACCTAAGAAAAAATAAGTCTCCAAAATTATTAATAACATTTCTATCTCAGAAATAACCACTAATATAAAAAAAGATTAAAATCATATAAGATTAAAAGAGAGGAAGGGAAATCACACTTAGCAGCTTTGAAAAACAGAAAGATTCATCCATTTTACTTAACAAAACACTGAAGGTAGTCAGCATCCCTGAATGGAAGGAATGAAAAAATAAAGACAGTGTTCAGAAAATAAATCCTTTTTAGGTATGGCTGCTATCCTTTCCATCCCTAACCTTCTAAATCAAGCCCTGAACATTTTCAGTACTCTGTGAAGAGATTAAATAGTAAAACACACATTGGTTGCACAGACAGAAGTCCTTCAGTTTCTATCTGCTAACCTGCCTCTAAACATAGCTCTGAATGATAAATATATGTCTAAACAAATTTGCCTTCATCACCATCCTGCTCGCATATTCTCTTTAACATATGAATCAAGAAATCAGGAATTACAAAGATTCCAGATGACATCATTCTACTTCAACTACTGAAAGAACCTGAAGAAAACCCCATGAAACCACACCACCCAAAACAGCACTCCATGAACGGTAACACAGCACACTATTCCTTGCTGAGCAGAAAACTGGGAATTCCACAAGCTTTGCGAAGAACAGCAGCTGTGGTTCTGAGAGCAACTATCTCAAAAGTGCTCTAGCTGGCCCAGGGAGCACATGGAAAGCTAAGCAGAACCTGCCTTTGTGCATATTTTGTAACTTGTTTGGACTATTTTTGCCAAAACCTCTTACCCTGAGAATATGCAAAACTTCAACGCTTCCAGTTGCATTTAGAATAATGGATGCAAATCAGGAGACCCAAAAACCTGCCTGGAAATATGTTGTGCAAGGTCTGCCTGCTCGTTGACTTGCAAGTCAGAAATTCCACACAGAAAACCCCCTATGCAGCTCCTTGCAGATTGGGTCTGTCATCACACCCTTTCCAGGTGAACAAACTGCATTAGGGCTGTGGAAGGCCACTGCCAAGCCAGGCAGGGAAGAGACAGAGGACAGCCTGAGGAACACCATCCTGAGCCAACATCATCTCTCATAGTGGACAACCCTATGGATGGAACAACTGAATTCCTGGAAGAAACCTGGTACTGTTTCTGTGAACATCAGGTCATGCTGATGTTCATCAGCTCCTCAGTAAAGCTCAGACAACATATTGGATGCAAAAGAAGCACTTTGTGCAGCTGCCTGCCTCAGCAAGACCCACCAGGAGGGCAGTAAAACAGCCAGGATTCATATTCAGTGCTCTGTGGAAGACAGCAATTTTGCCTTTGTGGGTTACACCAAGTATTCCAAACAGATCCCTTTTCCTCCTCCTCTCAAACAACACTCTGTTTCTTTAGGCCTCATTATTCACCTTTTATGCTGCAAGTTTGTAAATCTTGCTCTGGAGGGCTAAAGATATTTGCATAACAATCTCTGCCTCAAAATAAATGTTTTTAATTGTCACAATAATTTAGACTTTTTTCTAGTACTAGAAACTAGAGAATTTTTCAAACTTCCCTTTTTAATGTATTTAAGTGAAATTTAATGCAAAAAAAAAAGACATTTTACCAGGAAAAGGGAACTCGATGATCACCAATAGGTTCCCATAATCTTGTTACAGGAACACGCAACTGACTGGACCAAATCACTTCAACATACCAGAGGTGGGATTCAACAGCCACATAAAGAAAAGATCACAGAATCGCAGCTACTTAGGACTGTCAGTCACATTTAAAAAAACCCCAACAAGTTACAGTCAAAATATTGCCTAAGCACTTCCTAGACATCTTACATTTTCCAAATTGCCCAACTGATATGCAGTGGTCAAATAAGGAAGTGATGGGCCTAAGATGGCTTTTTAAATGAATAAGCCAGGTAGTTTCTATTTATCTACATCTGAAAATAAATTACATACTTGCAGATGGTTCCTAAACTGAGCTTTCAAACACTACTTATTACAACATAAAAATTGTCAAACCACTCCAGCAAGCTGAAAAGTATTTCCTGAACAAACATTTCTTATCCATTTCAAGGAAAATGGGAGGAAGGGTAATTGAAGAAACAAGACGCCACTCATACGGTAAGACATATAAAATCTAGACAAGGAAAGGGAGGCTTACCTCTGTCAAAACACTTGAAAAAGTAAAACTATTAAAGTTGCTTTCAAAGCTGTGTTTATATTTCATTCATGTTCTTCCATATCCTCTTTCTTTTTCTCTCCCTGCCTCAAGCTAGATGAAACCCTTGGGGAGGAAAAAGCATTTCTCACAAACATATTCTGCACAGAGGCAAAATCTAAGAACAATCACACTTTAAAATACTTGGGAAAATAAATATTTCTAGGTGATATATTTTTATAGGTTTACTCTGAGTTCTTGTTTGTCTGCAAGAGTCAGTGGCTTGACATGGTGGTGCTTATTTCACAGAACCAAATTAAGCTGGCTACAGTCATGCTGAGAAGTCACAGAGAGCTCACAAAGAAACATGTTCATAAAGGTAAGGAGTAACTGCCTGAACTTTCAGAGCTGCCAACTACAAAACAACAACCCAGCCAAAGGAAAACATCTGCCAGCTGCAAAAAAAACCCCAACAAATCTCTACTACAATGCTGGAAATACAAATGCTGGGAGTCTCAATGAACAAATTAACCCACATTACATCAGAACAAAATTTGGTTCATCTTCCAAATACAATTTTTTTTCATCTTCCCAATGCAATAACAACTTATACCTAATTTTGAGTTAAGTGCATTTTCGATGTCATTAACAGAACACTGACTAAACATTATCCCAAATTCATTCTGTTTTATTTATATGGTTCAATAAGATTTCTAAAGCTGACATACTGCATTTGCACTACGTAAGTAAAAGGACCCATCTGTACTATGTCTGGGTTTTATCCTTAATAACTCCAAATCTACTAAAAGTTTCAAGGCAATTATTAACCAGTGATACACTAGAACTCCTTAAAAATTAGTAGGCAGCTGGCAGATTTCACTAACAAAAGATATACTCAGAGAACAAGAAGAATATCCATTGAAATAGGCAACTTTTAAATTTTTCCCAATGACTCACATGCTCTTTAGTATATTAGGCCACTTTGAATTAATTAAGAAAGGATTATCAAACAGTATTAAGCTATTTCTTTAAACTACCTTAACTAGAAAATAACATATATAAATTCCGGCACAGAAAGGAAACTGAACTSAAAAATATTTCTAATACAGGCTCTTTTGCTAAACTACATCTTAAGTTTCCTGCTGTTCTTCCTCTGTATTTGAATTGCACTAAGAAATATTATGATTGCAGACTTAGTAAAATATATAATTAGAAAATGCTTGTGACTGATACATAACAAAATTAGTTTCTCTCTTTAGAGTGATTCTAATAAGGTTCAAGCACATGAATCTTTAAAACCAAAAAAAACTCCCCAAAACTGAGAAAACTTCACGTCAAATATTCACATTTCTCAGGATCCGATGACAACAAAATTTAATGCAATGACATAATGAGTGAGATTGGACGTCTATTAGTCAGCTGGACCAAACCACCCCTGCAGTTTGTAGTCTTGTGCACACTGGCTCTCTGAAGGAAAATAAGCTTTATACATTCAACTGCATGATGCACAAAATACACTTAACATATAAATGCTGGTTACTGACTTCATGCTACATCTCTTTAGTTCTCCTTTCCAGCAGTTTTCTGGTAGACTTGGACTCCTGTCCCTGCTCATGCTTTCTCTCCCATCATGAACTGAAAGTAGCTGGCTAAAATCATGTAGCACTCATTCTGAAGTTATGCTGTTACATATCAAATTCCCATTAGTGGTCCCTTGCACTATAATCCTACCTTATGTGTGCAACATAAATAGTAGAAAGCCAGAAAAATGATATTAAATACTTGGGAACTGGCACAGACTATGTTTTGAAACAAAAAACCAGGTGTGATAGGTTGTAGCTGCACTAAATTTTCCCCCATTTAACACTTGGAGGCCTTGAAATAACTTCCAAAAGGCTTCAAATTTGTTTTTGGTCTAACTACCATTCAGATAAACTCACTCTACCCAATTCAATTCATTACAGACACCAGTTAAGAATGCTTTAATCCCTGTCTTCTTATCTTGCCAAACAAGAGCTTAGCAGTACAACTTCAGTAAAATGATCATGCTCCTCAGTGTATTCAAATTGTTAAATATGCAGAGATTTACTACTTCTATTTAACCAAAAAGAATATTCTGATTTGTGCTTTATTTTTGACTTCCACAAAGTTTTTTAGCTGAAGAACAACAGCTGTCAAAGCAGAAACTTACAAAATTAATTATAAAAAACATAATAAAAATTGCATGCTAAAAACAATCTTGAGAGATTAGGCTACTAAAAATAAATGTTTTCAACCTTCCAACTACCAGAAGGGATTGCTAAAAATGCAACAATATTTAAAATCTACAACCTCCACAGTTATTTTGCTCATTATCAGCTTTCTTCCGTTATTAAGAATTTAATGCCTGACCCCTTCTTCCTCCCCAAAAAAAGAATTAAAGCAACACCCTTTATATTTTTTCCTTTGTCTGATAACTAGAAAACAGCCTCTAAATCCAAGACCTGATCTAAAAGTTTACTACTTGACAAGTTTCTATTAGCTATCCATTTTTTCTTTCTGCAGAAAGAGAACAAGATGATGAAAAGAGAAGCAATTTTTTAAAGCATGCATTTTTCCTGCTCTGCCCTTAGCACTTCTTTTCTCAGCATTAGCTTTCAGGAACTCACTTTTGTTTTCTCAGCTTTTTTCTGATGACAAGTCATGTTGTGATAAGTCATATCAGGCTGCATCAGTCATGCAGCAAATACTCTGAAATGCTGAAAACCACTTTCCCCCTCAAAGACATACTTTCAGCAATAAAGAATTTAAAAGGAGTTTCACAGGAAAAATCATGCCTGCATGGTCTAGAAAAAAAAAACGTACAACATTAATGGCCAGTTTAAGCTCTACATACATTCTGGTTATTCATTAGAGCTAAGCATAATTAATTTCTGATGCTTGTCCAAGAACAAAATCTCAGTCTGTCTTTTTGGTTTTATTTTGGTTTTTTAAAGTCATTCGATAAAGAGGAGATGTCTCAGAACTGATCTGCATAAGGGAAAAGCAATAGATTTGAGAAACTTATCTGTGCATACACACAAGTAAACCAAGAAAATGTACAGTACATCACATACTTTAATATATCTCCTCCATTACCTGAAAAATGGGAAAAAAAATCAAATGTACAATTAACATACAAGATGTTTGTAAAGTTGGTGAACAAAGATCAAAAAAAATCAACCTTCATACAGGCAGGACATCAATGATACGTTGTTAAGAGTTTTATAAAATCAGGATCTGTGAAACAATCTTCTGGAAACCGATACTGCATACAACCTGACACATAACTGTACAGCTCAGGAGGCTCATGAATTTCACCTCCAGAAACCTTAAATGATGCAGAACTCATTGCCATGACATGTGATGATCACAGCTGGATGTTTTCTTGCCCCATCTGACAACTTCCTCCAAAGATCATTGCTTTAAAACTCTTAAAATTATCCTGACAGAAGTCATTCAGTCTCTCTTCCTTCAGGGAAACTCTTCACAGCCTGTTGGAATTATTTACTGGCAAGGCAGGGGGGCTTCTGAGATCTGTGACCAAAAGACCTGAGGTGTGGCACCACACCAGAAGAGGAACTGGTAAGATTAGTGCAAGCTTGCCCTAAAACACGGGATGTCTTTACCTTGGAATAAAGAGCTGAAATAAAAACTACTAAACCAACTATTAAAATTCAAAAAGCCTCCAAAATTCACATCAATGCCCTAAAAAAAGAGGGAATTTGAACGGTGCATTTGAATATGTGCACTTCCAACTCTTCATATCCCTTAGGTCTTTGCAGCAAAGGTACTACTGCACCAATGACTAGAGGTCTTGAAACCCTTGGCATTCACCCACCACAAAAGTGATGCCAGGAATGACACTTGACACTGACATGGAGGGCTGGAGAATTTAGGAAAACCAAACAAACAGAAATCACAAGACACGTTATTGATTGTAAACATGGGGAATATGAGAGTGCAAAAATACAGTAGAGGAGCTGGAGTGTTTGGGGATGACATTATTTGCAAAAACAGAGTTGGGCCAGGTTTGAGAGAGAAAACTTCTGAAGTTTATTGTTTTGTGGTGGGTAAATAGTGGGGGGGAAAAAAAGAATAAATTATGTCTTCTGTCCACTGCAATTTCTGGCTTCACTAGAGAAGGCAATAATTAATTGATAGCAGGTAAGCCATCAAAAGCATTCTAGCATCAGTTTTTGCTGTGCTGCAATCACTTGTTCTTAGAGACAGGCTCTGCAGCCGCTAAGAAATACAGGCTTCCATTCCTCAAGGCAAAGTGATTACTGATGGAGAAAAAGCAGCTGTTACAAGTTTTTCTATGATCTGTAACATCTGTGTACTATGCTGGGCACTCTTACTCATACACCCTGTTGAACAGTTTTCATAAACATCACAGGCCAAGAAATTTTGTTATGATCTGCTGTAGAACTCTTACAGCAACTGCAGAGCTTATTGCAACACCCTTTTCCCAGGCCTTAAGGAAGATAAACTAGCCTCAGCCAGAACTATCCTCAACAGTGCAGGTAAGATGGCTAATCTAAAAAGTCTTTTTGAAAGCATTTCCTCTCTAGTGGATCACATTTTCAAGCATTACCTGCTTTGATTTCCCTTCCCCATTCTCCACTGTGAGCTCTCACTTAGCCTTGCAGCAGGAACAGCAATTGTAGCATATCTATGATTATCCCACAGTGTTAACTTTCAAATGAAAATTTATGACCTTTCTCCAATGATATCCCACAGAGGTAGGCTGGATATATCTGCAGAAAACCATTATCTTCCTTCTACCTCCTCCTACAAAATATGCAAAAAGCCACAGATGAACTAATCATATTGATTAATACTGTTTCCCTGTGCTTCCAGTTAATACTCACCCATTGATTTTTGTCTTATTGTCACACTACAAACCAGCAAGGACATTCTTCTACAGTATCTGGTGAATATGGTCCTGATAGATAACCAGGTAATAGAAATCATTTTGCACTACAAAGTACTTGTGGAAGCAACCTGTGGATTTCTTTTCCTTCATCACCCAACTGTGCGCCACCTGCCATCCTCAGTATTTTGTTCTAAGCAGCAGGGTAAATACACACACAAAAAAGAAACCTGGTGGCAAGATTCAGGTTGTCCCTGAAGCAAAAGTCTGTACATGGTCACAGCCGTGTACAGACTCTTGGCTGCTGTTTTCACTTTTGCCTTTTCCTCCTGAACTAAAATATTTCACATCTCAGAATTTTAAAAGGCCCAGATCATTTCATTTTCCTGCCCTCATCCCATCCAGGGCTCAGAATAACTCAATGCTTCAGACCAGCTTCCCTGAATGACATACTGTAGCATGCACTTGCTCACAAGATAAACACATTAAATGAACAAAAAAATAGTGTACTTGCTCACCATAAAATACTTTGTGTATACTTCTCAAGTGAGAGACTCAAGGAGTCATTGATGAAGGTTTATAACTGCCATTTCTTGTCTATTTCTGAAATTTACACACTGTACTCTTTTGACTATGCTTCTAGCAGTAAGTTCTTCTCACCTCTACTGCTTCAGATACTTCTGCCTTACCATGCTGATGTTAGGGGACTCTAAAATCAGTCAATTATCAATCATCAATCAAATTCACTTTCAGTCACAAAATAATTTAAAAATCACGTTTTTTGGAAAGAAGTGTGACCCAACTGATTTAATATTACTTCTCTTTCCTGTAAGGTATCAGTGTTTTTCTTATAAGGACTGAATCTGATGTTGTTCAGGCTGCTAATTTTAACAGCTTATTACTATCAGACCTATTAAAATAGCAGTTTTATACTAATAATGACAATCTTCTGTCTCTGAAGAATAGATAACATTTCAGGCAAGTCAGAATGAGCTTCATGCCCTAAGTCTCTTAGCTCCTGGCATATTGCCATCAGTTCAGTGCTGAGTGCCACATTCCAAAGTACAAGTTCCTTCTCCAAGGAAATCTGCAATGCCCCTCTGAAGTGCAACAAAGCATTTGTCTAAACCTGCTTCTCACCTACAGCAACCTCAATCCAAATGTCCTCCTGAACATCATACTGTAATAACACTGAAGATATCTAATTCACTGTGATTTAAATGTCAAAGCTTTGTTAACATTTTAATCAAAAAACAAAATTATAATTGTATTAAATTTCAAGGAAGGAAATATTTATGGAAAAATTAATAAGGGTGCTATAACAGTAATGCCATTGAAGGAGACAGGGAAAAAACTGCTTGAATCACACCAAAAAGACACCTGTCAGGTATCAACCCAGCAGGCTGAGCAGACATCAAATTTGCATTATTCAGCTACTGACCTAGCAGACTTTCCATTAATCAGCAAAAGCAAAGATCTTAGAGCCTCCATATTGTTTTGAATCAGATCAACAATATCAACTGTAATAACAAAACTGAAATAATGCATTTCATTGGCAAGACATTTTTCCAATGTTTTTTCCACATAAAGAGGGAATCCTTAAATTAAACAATTACAGCCTTTATGTATTCCAAAGTCACCAGCGGAACTCACAGTCTAGAACAGTTTCATGTCTCCTAATTCTGACAAGAACTTGCACCACATCTTGCCTTCAGTATCGGGGTATCCCGTCAATCAGAGGTACCCCCCTATTCAAGTGTACACTTGATTTAGCCTCTGTGCTGTGCCAGCTGCCCAGGTGCTGGCAGGGGAGCTCTAGGGTGCCCCTGTGAGCAGACACTGTGCCAGCACAGCTGCTCCAGCCAGTTCCAATGGGCCCACCCCAGGGCACAGCTGAGCTCGGCAGCAAAGATCACAGAATCACCAATTGTCAAAAGACACCTTTAAAGGTCAGTCCAACTACCCTGCAATGATCAGAGAGATCTTGAACTAGGACAGATTGCTCAGAGCTTCTTCATACCTGACCATGAATGTTTACAAAGATGAGGCATCTACCACCTCTATGAAAAACCTGTCCCATTGTTTAACCATTCTCATTTCTCATGTGAAAAACTTCTTTCTTATACCTAGTCAAAATTGACCTTCTTTAGTTTAAAACCATTACCCCTTGTCCTGTCACTACGGGTCCTGCTGAAAGCAGGTGTTCTATGTATTGGATCTGAGATTTCCCCACAGCCCACAACAAAGACCATGGTAAGGTAGCTGGAACCTGCAGCCCACAGAGATCCATGGCAGAGTAGAGACCCATCTGCAGGAGGACCCCAGGTGGAAAAGCCCTGGAGAAAGCTTCAACCCACAGCAACCCCATGCCAGAGAAGGGTCTCGGCAAGAGCCGCAGCCTGGAGCCCACACAGGAGCAGGTTTTCTGGCAGGATCTCTCACCCAAGGGGAACCCTTGCTGAAGCAGCCTGTTTCTGAAGGTCTGCATCCCATGCTGAGTACCCAAGCAGGACCAAGGGAAGTGCATGAGGAGATAGAAGAAGGAACCCCAAATTAGGAATTGACTACAACCCCACTATCAATTCCCCTGCACCCTGGCGGGGAGGATATAGAATAGCTGGAGTGAAGCTGAGTTTGGGAAAGGAGAAGTAAGGAAGAGGTGGTTTAGGTTTTGCCTTTGCTTCTGACAATCCTACTCTACATTTTTAATTGGAAATAAATTAAATTATTTTCCCCAAGTCTGTTTTGATCTTGTCTGTGATGATAATTGCTGAGTGACTTCCCATCTCGATCAACAAGTTTTTCCATCTTATTGTCTCTCCTGTCCTGGTTAAGAGGGAGAGTGACAGAGCAGCTAGCAGCCTCCCAAGGTCAACAGCCAAAGATTGCTTCCTTTCTTGGTCAAGTAGATTTACAGAACAATACAAGACTAAAATAAGAAATCCCCAGAAAATATTTTTATAGCATTATAAATTCTTAGCATTTTAACTTTTATAGAATAAATTATTGTGTTTTCAAAGGGAAAATATTTCACAAGGCCTGAAATACAGTAATTTCAGTATTGCCTTAAAATTTAACTGTCATTTAAAAAAATCAGAAACCTCTACAGCCTACATTGTAATTCTCTTATCTCAGACAAGGGCCAAAAAAGAGTCTGTATACAATCTAAATCATCCAGACTGTTAAACAGTCACTAGAGACAAACCATTTAGCACTTAATGAGATAAAATTAGGAAGACTAAATCTAATTAAGGGTCTTTTTAAGAACAGTCCACAAATGGCTCCCTCGTCACAAAATTTGTAGTTATCATCAAAACCAGAGAAACACAGATTTTGAACCATCAAATAAGACTTATGACTACAAAACCATTTTACATTTTTAATTCTCTTCTCCCAAAATCATTGATATTATAATTAAAAATATGCAGTAGATTTATACCTAATAAATTTACAATTATAAAGAAAAGGAGAATGTTGTATCTATCAGTAGAGACACAGTCAATTCTAGTACTACTGTTAGGGTTTCTTTAGACTTGGCATCAGCAGTTTAGACTTTCCTGTGCTGGTGGGTTCTAATAAATCAGCCACAGATTTGGAAAACTATGTCAGTTATTGAAACATACCCCCTGTCCTTACTTTGATGTTACCTACACGCTTAAAATTCCATGTGTGACAAACTTACTACTGTAAGAAATCCTTCCTTCTAAAAACTATAAGCTGGTTCATATCTTCATTGGAACTAAATCGTACTGCCTTTGAATTCAGCTTCAAATTATTGACAAATACATGTCTGAAAAAGTAATGGCTTTGGTACAGAATTAAGGCCCTCCTGCATGACCAAAGTTTCTGAAAGTAGAAGGGAATCCTACTTCCAAAAACACATCACAAAATCTGTTGTATATTAATGGTAAATAAACATCTAAGGTGTTACACAAGAAATATAGCAGATTTCCTCATATAACCCTGTTCCACACACAGACTGCAGGAAAAGTGGTAGAATAGTGGTAGCAGTGGCATCAGCAGATCTGGTACTGTACAGAAGGATGGCTCTAATAAGGCTCCACGATTTGAGTGCCTGGAACTGAAAGGAGTGCCTTGGACTACATCCAACTGTGGACACTGATCACAAAGTCAGAATTTTGTTCTGAGGAATAAACTTCTACATGTATCAGCATTCTGCAATATTCTATTAAGGAATTATGAATTATGGGAAGACAGCTGCTGAGGATGATACCATTATTGGTCCTGTGCTAGCCATTTAGTCCAACATTCAGATATTAATGAGAGTTTGGATTAAACTGCTACAAGCTGTAGAGTGATTTATAAGGAGTATCATTCTTCATCCTCTGTTTTACATGAATTCTTGTATCTGTCTGTTTTGATAGGTGTTTATGCTTTCCTGCTCCACTTCTATGTCTGGCTGATCTTGGAAAATTGAACTTTTTAGATTTACACATCTTCCCAACAGTCCTGCACTGGTTATTCAAATCATGTCTTTGAACCATCTGCAGTTGTTTCTACCACTAGGAGATGAGGGAAGCAGTCAACTTAGTTACACCCAAAGCTGATGGTAACTTCACACAGGCATTTCAGCTACACTCCATCTATCCCAACCATTAAGAGCATATCCTTTCCCTAAAAGCCATTTCTCTCCATGCTGTTCCTGATCCTTCCCATCTATTCGACTCTGTCTGTCTAAATAACTAACTATAAGACTAAAAACTACTTCAATACAAACTGATTACAATACTGTTATTCTGACAAGAAGTTCAGAAAGGGAAACAAACTTTGTAACTTGCATTTTTATTTATTTTATTAAGTTTCAAGAGAACAACAATATTTTTCACCTTGATCAAAGCCATAAGTAGCTGCAGTTTTAAAACCCCTGAAATGTGCAAATGAATGCCATATGAAGTACTGTATGCAAGAGTTGTGATATTCAATCATTAAGTTGTAAGGACAGTGAAAAAAAAGAAGGTTTGGGATGGAAAGATGATTAGGAAAGAAAGTGACTTTTTTGTTTGTTTTGATGAGGTTTTTTTGTAATTATAAGCATATAGAAAGGGATAAAGAACCAGTGGGGAACAATTAATGCAAATCAACTAGCACTAGAAAAGAGAATGAATATACACTACATTACAAACACATCATCCTGATATACACACAAACACTGAGAGATCTTTTTAATGGGTCTCTAAGCAAACATTGCTTCAACCTCACTAACATCAAAATTATTTTTGAAATTAAAACAAAGGTTTCTTACTCTGTGATCATGATTTCATATCATGTTGCAATTTACAATTTAGGTATATAGGCTGGAATTATTGCATATAACATTAAGAACAAAATCCTTATGATTAATACTTCATGTATAAACACTGGCTCTCCTCTAATCCTTCTCGTTGGATAACTATTATGGCGAGAATAAAAAGAAAAAAAAATTGTCCAAATTCTGGTAATCTTTCAAACAGTCAGACTTGTCAGAGGTGTATTTGGGAATCAAATATAGGACAATTTTGTGAACACTAAATCAATCATCACTGAGCGGGCGGACTGGGACGCCCTGTCCCTACCTGCCCACAAACCACTAAAACACTCTTGCTTTTATCTTAATAGTGTTCTGATAAAGTACTAGAATTTGACCAGTACAAACTTCAACATCCTTTTAAATATGTGTTTATTTAAATCTGTTTAAAGTTGCTGCTCTTCAAGAAACCTCCTAAGGTTGAAGGCCTGATCAGAGAACCAAGTAGGCTAGAAAAGATCTTTGAGGGGTGTTTAGCCTGGAGAAAAGGACACTTGGGTGAGACCTTATCTCTCTCTCCACAACTACCTGAAAAGGGGCTGTAGCCAGATGGGGACTGGCCTCTTCTCCAAGGCAACCAGCTACAGGACAAGGAGACACAGTCCTAAGCTGCCTCAGGAAGGATTTACATTGGACATTAGGAAGAATTCCTTCACTGAAAGGGTGACTGAATGGACTGCCCAGGGAGGTGGTGAAGTCACTGTCCCCGGGAGGTGTTTAAGAAGAACCTGAATGTGGCACTCAGTGACCTAGTTGACAAAGTGGTGTTAGGTCATGGTTTGGACTCAGACATCAGACTCAGCTGCTCCTTATTGGACTTGTGCTCCACATCCTTTCCCAGCTCCATTGTCCTTCTCTGGACAAGCTTCAGCACCTCAATGTGCTTCCCGAAGCAGGGGGCCCAAAACTGGATACAGCACTCAAGGTAGGGCCTCATCAGTGCTGAGTATAAGGGAAAAACGGCTTCCCTGCTGCTGCTGGCCACACTATTGCTGACAGAGGCCAGGATGCCACTGTCCTTGTTGCCACCTGGGCACACGGCTGGCTCATGTCCATCAGCTGATAATCAGAGCCCTCGGGTCCCCTTCTGCCTGGCCGCTGTCCAGCCGCCCTGTCCCCAGCCTGCAGCACTGGAGCTGGCACTCAGCCCAATGACCCAGCCTGTCCAGGTCCCTCTGCAGAGCCCTCCTATCCTCCTGCAGATGAACACTTTCCCCCAGCTTGGTGTCATCTGCAAATCTGCTGATGGTGAGCTCAATCCCCCCATCCGGGTCATCAATAACAATACCAAACAGGACTGGATCCAGCACAGATACTTTAGCCATGAGGAATACTGAAGCCATGCTGAGGTTTTGCAGCCAAAACCACAAATGTTTAGCCTCTTTACCACAGAAAAGGCATGACATATTGGTTTATGAAAATTATGAAACGTGAGTACTACACCAAAATCCCACTGAACTGTGACAAACTCTTGACAGAAGGGTGACATAAGATAATGCCAATACTGTTTCAGTCTAACTGCGATCACGCATTCACCTCTTGACATGGTTTAATGCTTAGCATCTTGAGTGTTTCTTGTATTTCTCAGACCATTTGTCCACTTATTTCTTCTTTCATAGAAAGGAAACATACACTGCCAAATTCAGCACATTAAATCCCAGCACTCCTCTAGATTTATTCCTCAGGGTTGCAAAACTTTGCTTCAAAAGCTATGGTTACAGTGGAAAGACCCTACAGATGCAGTTGTTATGTAATGCACTCTGTAAATACACTATGCATTTGAACAAGACAAAGCAATGTCTTTATGTGTATTTGTACAAACTTCCTGTTTGAAGAGTTTGAAACTATTCTAATAGGGAGGAGAAGGTTCTAAATGGTATCATTTAAAGGACAGACAAGAATGGTATTAGGCTAGAGAATGCAATCTTGCATGTGCTGTAATGCTACCATTTATCTGCAAGACAGATCTGATGGATGCTGTAAGAGCAAAGTTTCAAGCACCTGGAAGGAAAAAAATTGCAATAATTATCCATAAAAGCTTAGTAGAAAATTTTCTTCCATTGGTTCTATTATAAAGTAATTAGCGCCTGTGCAACTGCCAAAAATTAGCAATTAACATTGCTACATAGGAGAACACTGGCACTTAATCTGGTTAGTGTTCTCAAGGAAACCTCTAATGTACTAATGCTATCTGTCTATCTATCTGTCTTAGGCACTTACATGGCTCCTATTACTATAATATATAGGCATTTAACAATCTTCACCGCAGTTATTTTTACAACACCCTGGTGAGGTCATGAAATACAGTGAAACCAAGTGCACAGATGCAGAGCTGCATTTAGGCTATAATGTTACACAGCATTTAATTTACAAAATCCTTTTTCAGGAGGTATGTCCAGGTGCACTATACTTGTAATAAAACACAGAACTAGGTCAACCAAGGAAAAATTATTAACTTCAGAGCTTAGTTTCAAATATAAAATCCCATTTAGATAGAAAAATCATTTTCAAGAGAAGAATTTACTGAAGCTCATGTTTACAGCCAGAGCCAGGGCTTGTCTTGTATGTTTGCTGTAACAATTCCTATTTCGCACTGAATTTAAAACTAATTCTTATTCAGCTAATGAAACTCCAAAGATGGCCCTCCTAGCATCTGAACTAGATGCATATGCAATGGAAGGACATCAACAGTCAAGCAAGAAAGTTGAAAAATGTTCTCTGAACATGCCAGACCTTGAACAGTGTCACAGTGATTATGCAGAAAGGTTACTAAAGGATCCAGTATGAAAGAAATGTTTAAGAGAAACCAAACAGTAAAACTGTGTATGTGTACATTTGTGTATACAAAGAACAGCCAGCAGTACACACATATCAAAGCTGTGCTAAACTCTGTTTTGCTTAGAAATCCTAAAATAAAAACACAAAAGCTATATAAAAGTCAACACAATAACAATATAATCTGTTTCTCAGTTTCAACTGCTGACTTAGGCATAATTTTAGCTGTATGTAAACTAGCAATTTGCCACCTCTAAATATAACAAAAACGTAGGAAAACTCCTTTTCCCTTATTTTGAAGCTGGGAAGAGTCTTGCAACATATGTGAAACAAAATAATACATCAATGACTTCTTGTTTATGCTGCAACACAATTCAGGACTGAAAACCAATTTGAAGCAGTAGGTAAACAGCGTCTTTCCTCATGGTGTATTACACCAGAAGCTTCATTGCCTTTATGAAAAAAGAAAAAAAAATTATATTATCCTGTGAAAGAAATAAGGGACTAACAGAGATAAAAAGAGGAATATATTAGTATTTTCATTTTTGCTGTTCTTTTACTACACAAAAAGTACACTGGATGGAAACCAAATATGCCATGGAAATAACATAGAGTGTGTTACATAGTTCACCTACAGAAAGTACTTCCTTTTTCCAATATGCTTAATTTTTCCAATTTAGATTTTAAGAAGCATCTACCCTAGCTCTTCGATGGCTTTGCTTAATTAAAATTACAATAAAGAGTGCAACCAGTCAGTTTTCACAGTACATGCTATAATGAAGCATGAGCAAATTGTACTATTTTTTTTAACTTTTCTTCTGAAAGGGACCAAAATCATCCACAAGGAAGGAACAAAATATTCTCTTTGAGTGTCATAGCATGACTGAAGGAGATTGATCTAGCTAGCAAGGTAAAACAAGAGCACATTTTGTCAAGAACACGATACATTTTTAATGAAAATAGTTTAGATTATCTTTGATAAATAAGATAAAACAGGATTGAAATTTTAACAAGATTTATATAATTTAGATTATAGAGAAAAAATTATATACCAGCAGGAAAAAATGTTGATTTAGCAAAACTATGCAAATCAGATCATTTAAAAGGCATATTTGCAGTTACTTTATTCAACCATAATTGAATATACAGCCATAGCCTGATTAGACTCCTCAGATTCTGAAATACTTTTAAAATAGCTACCTGATGCCTTTGATACCAGTGAACATCACATGAGCATTACAAAATCCTTTTCTGAAAAAGATTCTGAGAACACAGAATAATGAAAAGACAATTACAGAATCTCAGAATAGTTTGGGTTGGAAGGGACTTTAAAGGTCATCTAAGTCTACTCCTCCCTGTCATAGGCAAGGTACCTTCCATTACACCAGACTGTTTAAATAGAAAGGTGAAATATCCTCCCAAAATACAGTCAGCTTTTTGGTGGTACTGTCTCCTTTAATGCATACTGATTTCAACAGTGGATCAGCTGAAAACAGCTAACAGACAGACAAACTATTACAGTTGTTCACAATTCTGTTAGTTTCAGCTGGCTGTGGATTTGTTTTGCATAAATCATCTTGGAAATTGCCATTTTACAGTATCCTCGTTTCAGTCAGGGATTTGGTTTTAGATGTTGGTTTCCATTATGTATGTTTCAGTTTTCTTGAACCACTTAATTAGTAAAATTTTGCATGTCATTAGTGTCCTTTCTACTGGAGTCTAAACCTGAAATATTGGGGCATAAATTCAGATAAACAAAATTGCCCCTAGAATTTTAACTGGAGCTCCTGACACATGTACTTGTGGTCCAGACTTAAAACTTTCAACTAAGACCAATGTGACTGAACACCAAAATCAATCTGGCCTGAGACTAAAGCAATATATTTTTGTAAGAGAGCTCTGAATTATTGTTTTGGAAGATACAAAAGCAAAAGAGACTTTAAAAAATACCTAAAAGGTGGCAGGGGGAAGATCCAGTAGCCAATTCAATAAGTTTCAAAAATATACTGATCCTACCCCTGCCTCTGCCAAACATCTTGGTGGTACCATAGGATATAACTGACAAAATTGCACCTACTGCACCTATCTTGCAAATGTGTGTTTCTTATTTTCTGATTTGTCAATGATGGTCAACTTCAGCTGAAGAAAGGAGATCCATAAAGTCCTTAATATACAGAAAAATAAGGTGTTTACTGATTTATATTTGCCACCCTCCAGTCTTATTTCTGTGAACTGGAGATAAAACCCCCTCACCTCATAAATGTATTATGAAAACAAACTCATTAAACATTTATGAGATTTTCCAGCACCACAGTGACATTTTCCACAGAAAATGCCAATAGAGTATTAATTCTTCGTTCAGAAAAGCCCTGAATATCATGCTATGTATAAGGCAGGGCTATCATATCAAATAACGACAGTGGCATAGTATCACACAGTTAATTACTAACACAAACCATCAAATAATACTCTAAGTTAGGCTTACATAAAACAGCTATGGGAATGCAACTGAAAACTTCATGAAAACTAATTAAGAAACCATTTTTAGAATACATAACCTAAGCTTATGTTGCATCTCCTAGTTTAAAATGCAAACCAAAATTGAGGAAAAGACCAATTCCACCATTTGATACTGCACTGATAGTTGTGTCATGTAGACTGCCATAAGACCACTGGTACACAATGAAACAAGAGAACTGACACTCATGATATGAGGGATCTGAAAGACTGAGGCACCTTTTACTAAAGGGTTTCACTCACTTACAGGTCAAGGTCCAAGAAAATCTAGGATACTGGGAGTCTTTTAATTCAGCACTCTGAAGAAAAGGGACTTTAGTACATGAATTCCACACAAAACTAACTTCCTGTCAGACTTCTCTTCTTCCCAGAGCTATCTAACATGTACACCCTTGATCACAACTTTACTCTCATATTGGTATCTCATTTACAGTCATTTTCCACGTCTCTATGACAACCTTTCCTTATGAAATGCAAAATGTACTTTCAATTTAGGTGCATCACAATATCTTAAATCCAGTTTATCTTCAACCTTCTCCTTTCACTGGAGGTATGCATCTCTCCACCAACATAGCCTACCATAGTAGCATGGCTTACTCAGGAGAGGAGGAGACAAAAAAGAATCTTGTTACAGCAGCTCAGAGGGAACATTTACATCCCCTGGTCATGTCAGACAGGCTTCTGTGATCAAAAAACTACACTCTAGCAAAGGCTAGACTTCTTTGCTAGAGCACAGAAAGGAAGCAGCAGGGGGTTGGGCGTGGGGGGAAAGCTTTCAAGCATGAAGATGACAAGCAGGATCAAAACCATGACGTTTTCCCAGGCTTATTGCTCTGAAGTAGATCAGCTACTTAGTCTAAAAGAAAGGGGGCTTTTTAAAAAAATAATAACAGTATGATACAGAACTCAGCATTGAAAAATTTTGTCTGAACTATTTGACCTTAACAAAATAACTGAAGGTGGTATTTTATAATGGGAAGCATCTGGCAGCTAGTGATGTGTTACACTTTCTACAACATTACATTTGTCTTCAAAGCAAAAAAAAATAAAATTAACAAAACCAAGTAAACTCCAGAATGGCATTTTGTGCATTTGTAAATGTATCCAGCCATTCTGGACAATGCTCCTTTGACATGAACATACAGTCTTCTATAGCAAATTAGTCCTTCTGACACTATTTTACTTCACAGATAGAGTAGGTTTATGCCAACATGCAGAGACAAATTCTTAATGTCACTCCCTCACAGAAGAACACCACTTAAATTGCTGTATTCAACTACTACTATTCTTACTTTTAATGGAGTATGCTGATATAACATTTCCCAGAGCCTGAAATAAAGGAGAGATTGGAAATAGGGGAAAAATTATTGGATAGGAAACTCTAGTCCCAACAGGGTGTTACTCAGCGGCCACAGTTTCACACCAAATGAAACCTAACCCTCCAGGAAGACAGGGAATCTTGTGAAAGTTAACTGTCCCCATGAGACTATTAAGGTGTTGCCACAAAACAAAACAGGACAAGACACCTAATGTTTAGAACCATTACTTTATCTTAGAATAAGGGCAGAATTTAAGTCTTGTAAGTAGCATTTACTCTAAGATGGACGGAGAAAGGAGAGGGAAAATAGAAAAAGGCATTTTGAAATATGCTTTTGGAAAATAATCATGGTATGAAAAAACAGAGGAAATTCAGAACCACAATATATGCTTTCCTAATGATGCAATATACAAGAGAACGTGACATTTGAATATCCAAAAAAATTTTTGACAAAAGAATCCCAAAAGAAATAGAAACATAGGCCTATAAATAACAGTAGATGACTACCAATGTGGAAAAAAAAGTGGGCATATTCCTTCATGAAAATAAGAGCGGCAATTCATGATTATGGAAAGCAAGTTTTTACAGGAAGTAGGAAAAAAAAGTAAGAATAGCAAGGATAACTAATAGCAAGGATAAACTTCAGTGAAAATCCTTCTAAGGTTGTAGTCTTGACATTTCAGATTTCATTGACAGATCATACAGACACTGCTCAGATTCTGCAGACCAGCATGTTTCCTTCACTTTTTTTTTTGCCTTTTCAACTCATCTCCTTGAAAGCTCCACTTCTCTAATATATATTGCTGGAACAGTAATTTAACAACACTACAGGACTGTAATCATTCTTTCACAAAAATGCTTGGTAATTAGAAATCTTTGAATCTAGCCCACAGAATCTACTTCATTGTCCAGTAAAGTACTCATTCACTGGTACTGGCATTTCCCAACTCCAAATATGTCCATTAACACCTGCAACATTAGCACTGCTAATGGTAATATACAAGTATTCCTGAGGTGAAAGCACACAAATCCTTCTCAAATCCTGCTTCAATAAAAGATTATACACACACAGACCATTTCAGACCCTGTAAAAAAAGTAATCATAGAAACCCTGGCATACAATAACAGCAGATTAACACATTTAGATGGAAATAAATAAACAATCTTAAAGCCTTAAACATAAAGAGGCCTTGCATTTAAAAAACACAGATGTTGACAGAAGCCATGAAATAGACCGGCCCTATCATTGAGACCTGGGGAACTCAACTGGTGATGGGCCACCAGTAATTCCATTCACCACCACTTCCTGGGCCCAGCCATCCAGCCAGTTTTTTACCCTTCAATTAGTACACCCACTACACTCCTGGAGAATGCAGTTTCTCCACGAAAATGCTGTGGGTGACAGTGTCAAAGGCTTTACTAATTCTAGGTAGAAGGAGATGCTGAAGAACAGAGATGTTTTTCTATGGCTTTAGAGAACACCCTCTCTTTAATTTTGTCTGCTGTCATCTTCAATGGATAAAAACTCATATTTCTTCATATTGTATAGCAGCAAAATAGTCTACAATTTAAGTACACAATGCCTGAAAAGAGAAGTCCAGATGGATTGCTGATCACTTTAGAGTTAATTTGTTTTATAGATATGCAACAAGCAGTAGACTTGGGTCATGAAGAAACAGTAATGGAACTCCTTAACCAGACTTTGGCTGATGTCATGCACTATTTTGATTAATTACCATATCACAAAAGTTGCAAATGCTCTCAGTAAATTTGCTGATGCAGGAGATCTAATAGACAATACACAAGGCATGAACTAAGTCTCTCAGATACTTTAGAAGTGGGATAAAATTCCCTTTCTGCATTATCATACCCATGAGGAGAAACTAAATATCTTTGTGCTACAGACTGGAAGTCAAGAAATTCACAGAGCTCTTTGCAGAAGGTTTGTTGCGATGTGTTGGGTTGGACTGCTCTGTTTCCCCTCTCCTTTTGCAATGGTTCTGCCCTAACTCCTCCTCCCTTCCCAGTCATTGTCAGTTACCCCAACTCCACCCCTGTTGCCTTAGTAACCAAATGTATCCTTCCTCAACCCCTCCCTGGTGATGCCAGAGTTAGGTTTGAGCTCAAAGCTACCTTCTCCATCTCAGCAAAATAATCCTCTTACAGTAGCCTGGGCCCAGGTCTTGGGGAGAGAAAAACCTAGAATTACTTGCCAGCTTTCGAGGAGAGGTGATCACAAATTTATCAAAGGTCTTTTGGACACAGAGGCAGGTGTGACAATCATTCCCTCCCAGGAATGGCCGTCACATTGGGAGTTGAAAGACGTGGCTGGATGTGTGCAAGGTGTTGGGGGCATGCAATTGCCCCAACAATCAAAGAGCATTGTACAAATTGAGGGGTCAGATGGGCAATTGGTGTCTGTACGCCCATTCGTTTTAGATTACACAGAACTCCTGTGGGGGAGAGACCTCCTTGCCCAATGGGGAGCCAGAATTGATCTTCCGGCAGCTCCCCAGGTTTTTCAGGCAGCAGTCACTGAAAAGCGTCCTACCTGGAAACTGAATTGGAAATCGGATAAACCAGTACAGATAGTGCAGTGGCTGCTCAACAAACAAAAATTGAAGGTGTTCAACGAGCTCGTCAAGGAGCAGCTACTCAAAGGCAACCTGGTGGAGACCATGTCAGAGTGGAACTCCCCAGTGTTTGTTATTAAGAAACCAAACAAAGATAAGTGGCGGCTCCTTCACGACCTCTGCCATATTAATAACATCATTGAAAATATAGGTCCTCTCCAACCAGAGATGCCATCCCCAATGATGCTCCCCCAAAATTGGAATTTGGCTGTTGTAGATATAAAGGATTATTTTTTCCAAATTCCCCTGCGCCCTGACGACGCCCCACGTTTTGCCTTCACAGTTCCCTCCATCAACCGTGAAGCCCCAAACGAGTGCTACAATTGGCGTGTCCTCCCACAGAGAATGAAGAACAACCCAGTTATTTGCCAATGGTATGTCGCTTCCTTGCTGTCCCCAATACATGCAGCCATGGAGGATGTCATCATTTTCCACTGTATGGATGACATATTAGTTTGTGCTCCGACTGACGACATACTTACCCACGTGCTTGACCTGACAATCGATGCATTGATTGCTGCAGGGTTCAAGCTCCAGCAAGACAAAATTCAGCAGATGACACCCTGGAAGTACCTGGGTTTGGAGATCACTAGGTGGACCATTCTTCGGCAAAAATTGGCTATTAAAAATAATCTTAAGACCTTGGCGGATGTCTACCAGCTGTGTGGGTCTTTGAATTGGGTAAGGCCTTGGCTGGGCATTCCAACGGATGACCTAGCCCCCCTTTTCAATTTATTGAAAGGGGGAGAGGAGCTCAGTTCTCCCAGGTTACTTACTCCAGAGGCACAGACAGCACTGGAGAAAATCCAAGAGTCCATTTCGGCCAGGCAGGCCCACCACTATAAACTGGGCCTGTCGTTTAGGTTCATTATTCTGGGAAAACTGCCACACCTCCACGGCATGATTTTTCAATGGGACAAGTCATCTAAAGGCAAGGACCAAGGCTCAAGAGACCCTCTCTTGATTATAGAGTGGGTTTTTCTCAGTCATCATAGGTCCAAAAGAATGACACAGCCACAAGAGCTGGTGGCAGAACTGATCCGCAAGGCAAGATCGTGGATCAGGGAGCTTGCAGGTTGTGACATTGACTGCATCCACATTCCCATCAAATTGGAATCAGGCCAATTCAAAAAGAAAATATTTGACAAACTGCTTGCAGAAAATGAAATGTTACAGTTTGCACGGGACAGCGACACCGGCCAAATTGCTGTTAATCGGCCAGCCCACAAATTATTTAATCAGGATGTTCAATCTTCTCTATCATTAAAAAGGATTCAGAGTCAAACCCCTTTGAATGCACTGACTGTATTTACTGACACGTCTGGAGCATCCCACAAGTCCGTAATGACTTGGAAGGATCCTCAAACTCAGCAGTGGGAGGCAGATATTGCCAAGGTGGAAAGCTCACCTCAGGCAGCTGAGTTAGACACAGTCGTCAGGGCTTTCAAGAGGTTCTCCAAACCATTCAATCTAGTTACTGATTCATCATATGTAGCAGGTGTAGTGACCAGAGCAGAAAATGCAGTTCTGCAAGAAGTTTCTAACATCCCCCTATTCAAGTTGCTCTCAAGATTGGTTACGCTAGTCACCCACCGAGAACAACCATTTTTTGTGATGCATGTCAGGTCACACACTGACCTGCTGGGGTTCATCACAGAAGGTAACCGGAGGGTTGATGCCCAGGCTGCTCCAGTCCAGATGGCCCCACTCCCAGATGTGTTTAGCCAAGCTAAAATCAGCCACCAGCTCTTCCATCAGAAAGCCCCCAGTCTTGTTCGTCAGTTTCAGATCTCTTGAGAACAGGCTAAGGCGATCGCGGCTACGTGTCCCCAGTGCCAATCCCATCAGCTTCCTTCCATCAGCTCTGGCACTAACCCCAGGGGTTTATCTAGCTGTAAGGTGTGGCAGATGGACGTGACTCACATCCCATCTTTTGGCCGACTCAGTTACATTCATGTTTCCGTAGACACTTTCTCCAGTGCGGTGTATGCTTCTGCCCACACAGGGGAAAGGGCAGTTGACGTGGAAAAACATCTTGTGCAAGCCTTTGCTGTCCTGGGCATCCCCAAGATCATCAAAACAGATAACGGCCTAGCGTACAAGTCCAGGGAACTGAAGAGCTTCCTGCAGTAATGGGGAATAGAGCACAAGACCGGCATCCCCTATCCCCCGACAGGCCAAGCAGTGGTTGAGAGGACCCACCAGAGCCTAAAAAGGGTTCTAGAGCAACAGCGAATGGCAGGGAAGGTGGAGTCTCCTCCCGTTCGGCTGTCAAAGGCACTTTTTACGATCAACTTTTTACATTGTTCATTTGATAACTTGAACCCTCCAATTGTGTGGCACTTCGGTCACCATGAGTAGCTGCACCTGAAGGCCAGGCCTCCAGTCTTAGTTAAGGATCCGGAGACCTGGAAAACAGAAGGACCATACAACCTAGTTACCTGGGGGAGGGGGTACACTTGCGTATCCACTCCCTCGGGCTTAAGGTGGGTGCCATCTAAGTGGGTTAGGCCCTTCCTCCCCAGGAAGTCCAAACAAGTCAGCGTTGTGGCACCGGTTGAGGAGGCATGTTGGCGGAGGAGGTGCAAGCCTTTTACCTTAGATCTTGACCTCCTCTAAGGGCAGAACCAAATTCATGAATCCTGTTTTTCTTAATTCTGTTCTTTTATCATTTTAGCAACTCCAACCAGATGGCTCCACTTTCGGTGGCTGTTCCCCTCCTGATCCCATCCCTCTGGTCTGTCATTCCATCATCAGACCCATGGGTTGTCCCCCAGCCCAAGGCTAATGTCTGGCAGACTCTTGCTCAGGCCCTCGGCCAAGACCCTATATGCCTTGACACCGCATCAGCACAGGACCTAATGTTGCCATGCCTTGTGGAGATCCCTTTCCCTTCTGGTGATTTCCCCTCTTCCCTTGCCACATCTTTCACTCCCTTAATTCCCAAAAGGGTTGCCAGTCCATTCAGCTTTGACCCCAGAATCATTTGGAGGAACAGGATCAAAGGGCTAGTCCCTCTAGATTCCGAACCTCTTGAATTCAAACTGCTCGGCTCTGCCAACGCTTCCCTATGTTTTCAGTTTCTTCCACCCTTCAGCCTAGCTCCTGCAGATAAAAGCTTTCAGGTGGTGCGGCAGTTCAAGAATGAATATACCGCCAATCAACGGTGTGAGACTGTTGCCAAGATAAATGCACTGTCCACCCCTGGGAGCAAACCCTTGGCATTACCTCGAGGTGTATTTTTAATTTGCGGAGACCGAGCATGGGCAGGCATCCCCTCTTGCCTTAGCAGAGGCCCCTGTACTACAGGGCAGCTGTCGCTGTTTACGCCCAACATGACCCAAATTAAAGACTGGAAAGCAAAAACATTAAATTCACTAAAATTCAGCCCGATCCAAAAGAGATCTTAGAGATCTCGACCCTGAATGTGACTCAGAAATTATCCACTGGTCAAAACCAAAAACAGTTGCGGTTACCTTATTTTTGCCCTGGGTATCCGCGGCTAAGGCTCTAGGTGAATTTGCCCGCCTAGAGTATTGGGTAGCTAAGCAAGCCAGTTTTACTTCAGCTGCTCTTTTGGACCTCCTATCAGATGAGGAAATAACAAGAAAGGTGATGCTTCACAATAGAGCAGCTCTAGAGTTTCTGCTCCTCCTCCACAACCACCGATGTGAGGAGTCTGAGGGCCTCTGCTGCCTTAACCTGTCATCGGGGGCCGAGGATGCCAGAACGTTGATCAAGACAATGCAAGATCTCATCCATGACATTAAGCAAGAACCATCAGACTGGCTGGGGGACATTTTCAAAAATTGGGGCCTTTCTGGTTGGGCTGGTTCAATCTTAAAGACTGTCCTGTTTGTTCTTTTGATTTTATTCATAGTTTCAGTTGCTATCTCCATTCTCTGGAGACTGGTTAAGGGACTTTTTGTTAAGTTAACATCCTCCCCAAACATAACTGGGTGGTGGCTTCAGCAAATGGACAATCCAGTGAAGTAGGAACTTCAGAAGACGATCAATCTGAGGCAATTCCAGCTGTAGAAGATGATCGATGGGCTTCAGCACTGCTAAGTCACCCCTGGTTCGGACCTATACCCATATTCCAAATATAATAACCAAGTTCAATTTACTTCCTTTAAGGCCTTCAATTATTTTTTCCTTATTAACCGAAAAAGGGGGAGGCGTTGTGATGTGTTGAGTTGGACTGTTCTGTTTCCCCTCTCGTTTTGCAATGGTTCTGCCCTAACTCCTCCTCCCTTCCCAGTCATTGTCAGTTACCCCAACTCCACCCCTGTTGCCTTAGTAACCAAATGTATCCTTCCTCAACCCCTCCCCAGTGCCCCGCCAGTCACTCTTCACTCCCTCCTTTATTACTAGAAGCTTCCAGGGGGAGAGCTGAATGATTGGCTCAGGGACTGGGGCCCCTCCTTTGAATTGCCTCCATTGGAGTTCTCCCTGTGTCAGTCCCTTGAATCCTACTCCCCACTGTACCCTTATTGGTTCAGGGACTGACTTCTCCCTTATACCCTTCACCCTTTAAAGGCTGTTGTAATCCCTCCCTCCTGGTCTTCTTCTGCTGGTTTCCCTGGGATGCGTTGAAGCCTGGATTCACTGCAGTTGGAGTCCACCCTCTTTAGTCCACTGGTTGCAGCTCTGATACAGCCACGTCCTGCACAAGGCAAAGTCTACAGCTATAACGCTGGGCTTTGACCTTAGGCGCTGTCCTGAAGCAAGGCTATCGGGACAAGTGCCCCCCTGTGCTGCTAGTGGTTGCTGGACGGCTAGCCTGGACGTCTCTCTTGCCTGACTGCTGTAGGGGTTCATCGTGGAATGGCTGCCAGTGGGCAATTTTTCACCAAATAGAAATGAAATGTCAGAATCTAGCAAAATACAGTTCCAGCAAAGTTCTGATTAGATCTCACCTATAGTATTGTACATATTCCTCTGAAGAACAACTCAAGCAAAACAGAGCTAGAAAAGCTCTTTTACATCAAATACCAAAGAAATTTTAAAAAATAAAAATTCTTTACTAAGGTACCAACATACATGAATAACTAAATTAAGAAATATTCAAGAGCTACCAGAGCTGAGTGGCAACATTAGCAAAAAGAAACTGCAACAACCTTGGTATTGTTATTTGTCATTATTTATTTGTTTATTCAATGGAATTACTGGCCTAAATTAAACAGTTTCACAAAAACAAGATACTAAAATTCCTGTCTGCATTAAATGGCAATCTGCAGTAAGAAGCGTGTGAAGTCTCATAAAATACCTCCTCCATTGGAAGAAAACCTTAAAGACATATACATCTGCTAGAGCACTAAGCAGGAGAAAGCAAAATGCTGATGTTGTGTCTCGGGCCACACAGGTTACCAGCTTAATACCACATTCTTCAAGGAAGAATTCTATAGAAATGTTGCATGCCTGTGGTTACTGCACCAAAAGCAAGGAAACAATTTAGTCTTTTCAAAATAGACATTTAATATTATAAAATCCACTTGATCAAGAATAAATTGCAATCTATCAGCGTTTATGTAATAGATAACTTTGTTTCACTATGTACAAGAAATCATGCATTTAAGGAAGACATATCATATCTGTAGTTCAGGATGACAAAAATGATGCCTCATTCTTGATTAGTAAATTAAACTGAAAAATAAGATATGAACATGGCAGAAATACTCTGTCTGTACAAAACAAGCTGTTATTAAATGAAAACTTGATTTTTAGAAAATTAGGGATCAACAGTGTTCCAAACTCCCTCTGGGCCTTGCCACTCTTCCTAAAGATTGTGATAAAAAAAAAAGAGCCATTTAAAAAGCTGTCACACAACACCAGGGCATCACTCCTAAAACACGAGATGTCACTGTCAAAAGCTGTGAAACTTAAACAAAAGCCCATTACACATTTAGCAAATTATTCACAAGACCTACGAGATTTTCCTTTCTTTGTAACAGATTATTATTAACTACATTTGACTCCATAATACAAAGCATCACATCAACCTTACTTACATTTTCCCAAAGAAAGAATAAAGAGGCTTATTCATTAAATTTTTATCTTAGTACCCTGTTTTATGCCCCTGATTGACTAATTTCTGTTGAACATACAAATTCAGAAACAGTTTTTATTCTAAGCAAGAAAAAAACTTTTAGAAGACTACCAGATTATGGGAAAAATAACTAGGTAAATCTAATATTCTGGTGAAATTAACGTATAGTAGCTTCTGTTCCTAAGATGATGTACATTGAATAAACTCTGACTTTGATAGAGCTAATATAATTTTTTCTCATTTGTTAGAAACTTGAAGTAGATATTCATGACGCCTGCCAAGTGCTCATCTCCTAGAAATAGTACACAGCTGTCATTCATTGAAATACAGTCTGTTTTCTTCTATGAGGCTCATACCTCTCCTACTTGCAATCTTGCCATAAACACTCAGAAAAGATTCATTATTAACAGAAAGTTTCAAAACTACCTTTAAGAACTTTTAAAATGTAGAAGGTATTTTTAGATTTTTTTAAAATAGCATTTCCATAGGTTACCTGATATTAATGTAAAATTTCTATGTATGCATAGCTTTAATCAATCTTAGACTACAATTCCTTTGTACGACAAGAATTTCAGGCTTAAATAAAAGAATGGGAACTTTATCATTGCAATTATAACACATTACTGTCTATGCGAATATTGGAGTTCTGATTTCTCCTAAAATTAGGTGTGTGAATCCAAAACACCAATCTTGCATACAAACATATGCATTAAGTGTCTGGAATGACTGGCACTGCTTAAGGACAACAGCCAAGCTAATACAAGATGGCACAGCTCTATCAAAATCAATGCTGTATCACATCAGAAAGCATTCTGCTTGCTAAGATTTAAGGCATCTAAACAAAATAAATAAGTGTTTGGATACAATTTAAGTCCTTACAATTCCAGCATTCTTTTTTTACGATTTTTTTCTTTAGTAGACAGAATCAAATAATCACCAACTGAAAAACAAGCACATGCAAAACAACTGTCAACAGGGAACAAGAAGTAATAACAATCGTAATCTCCTCCTTCTTTTGCTTGAGCAGGAACATCCCAGACTGGTCAAAAACAATTTTCTCTAAGTCTTTCAGGTTCATCCCACCACCTGTATTTTGATTTCAAGGAACAGAAAGTTATTACTTCAGCAGAGGTAGATATAATTGTATAATTTTCTAGTCTTAATAAGTTATCTAAACAGTGTGTTCTAATCCAAATGCCATAGTTTTACTGAATCTTAAAACATGCCATAAAATTACCTATAAGCATTGAAAGCCAAATAATTCTAGACTGGCCCACCCTAGATATCACAGATAAAACTTAGCACTAGCAGAGACCATCTGCTATGATGAACTTACCTCATTCAAAGCGTCTCTGCAATTGCCAGCAAAACCATGCAAAGAATAAAGTACAGTTTAAGTGGTAACTGAAAATCATTTATTTAAGAGAACAGTTATGTAGTATTTTGAGAAAAGATCAAGCAAACTTTAGAAAACAATGTTAAAGTAATCTATCATGGTTGGCTTTTGCTGCTGTAATAACAACCAGTTAATTTGAATCCAAAAAACAGCTTTCACTTTCTATCTACATTAGATTGGAAACTGAACTAAAAACAATTACTAACAATGAGTCTACACACAAGAATCTCCTAGTAGCACACAGAAGATGTGAGAGGAGAACAACTTAGATTCTAAGATAAATGTCAGAGTCACCGGAAAATTTTAGGACTATCTTGAAACTCTGATATCAACTTTCAAGACTGGAGAGACAAGCACTCTGATGTCCAGGAACACACACAGATGACACTCCTAGCAGTGAGGTAAATAAAGTTACACTAACACCTGAACCTGTTAGGAGGGAGAAAGAGGAAAAGGGCTAGGAAAAGAAAACAAAGAACCTCAGAGGAATGGAAGGATTACTATGAGATTGGTCGAGGGAAAATGAAAGTGAAAATTAAGCAGACAGGCAAAATTAATCTGAATTGTTCACAAACTAGAATAATTACGTTACGTTTGCCTGGACAATTTCATTTGAAGGTGAGAAAATGCATACATCAGTTTAGTGTAGAGATGTTATGAGAGCAGTAGCATTCCTATAAAAGCAGAAGGGGCTGCAGCCCTTCCTTCCAGTCATCACTGCCTAACATGACATGGAGGCTCCAGTGGCTGCACCCTCAAACACCAGCTCCGAGCCCTTGGTGTATGCACCTGTTATATTCATACAGGGAGATATGCTTCAAATCTGTTGTTTATTGTTGTGTCTGAAGTTTAATAAAATCTGTCTTTGGATCACAGGCAGTGAGAAGTACACAACTACTTATAACTGCAACTTTGATGAAAAAGTACACTATTCTTCTGCTAATTTTAAAATTTTAGCTAAAGAAATGTTTATTGATGGAAGCAAAAGTTTGCAGCCTAGCATTTTTACTAAATATATATACCTGATTTTTTTTAATCTAACTCTGAAATACTGTGTGCAGGTCTGGGCTCCCAAGCACAAAACAGATCTGAACACACTGGAGCTCGTCCAGAAAAGGAGTTGGAAGGGGCTGGATCATATATTACATACTTGATTATGAGTAGAGAAGACAACAAGGGGCACAATTTGAAATACAGGAAAATCAACCTCAACACAAGACCAAAAAAAAGGGTAATTCAACACTGAAATAGTCAGTCCAAAATGGTTGTGGAGTCACCATCCTTGAAGATATTCAAGAACAATATCCTAAGCAGCCTGCTCTAGTTGACTCTTGCATGGATAATTTGGACAATTTCTAGGTGCCCTTTTGAATCTCAACCAGTTCTGTATTAAGAAATAAAATATCTGTTCAACTCTTTGTCCAATAACTAGTGAACTTTTAGTCATTTATTTAGCTGAAAATCTCAAAGAAAAAGCATACAAAGAAAGAATTACATTTTGTTTTATTACACTGCAGTAAAGAAAAAACATACTGATCTTGATGCTTCATATTTTCACGCATAATTTTATACAGAAAGGACACTATTATATGGCTATGAACCAAGAAATTATAATGGAGAAGCAAGTCCAAACAATTTCTTAATACTTTCACTTTGTTAAGTTTATAGATTCTACATCTTTTAGGCGACATAAATTGCCTGCTTTAATACAGTGACATTTCTAGTAAAGTATGAAATGTTAGTAGATACCAAAATTTTGGTACACTTACATTTTGCAGCTGAATGAAAAGCTTAAATCAAGTTTTTCATATCGCATTGAAGTCTAGGAACCTGCTGCAGCTCTCCTCACCAAATAAACTTAATAAATACATAATAAACTTCTCATACTATTTTCCTAGGTATTGAGTTTTATCTTCTTTCTCCAAGGCAAATGATTGCACTGGAAGTAAGAATATCTTACTCTGATTCTACCTGGAAGCTCTACAAGCAAAACACTGAAGTCACAGACCATAACAAACAGAAGGACATAATACCACCATGGGTCCAACACTTGAATAATGACTGTAGATTTATCAAAAAAAGTAAGAGGAAAAATTTAAAAGCATTTTAAAATTACAGGATTTTTCACATTACTGAGAAATATTCTTCAATGAAATCTGGAAATTATTTAACATCAGTGCTCTCAGTCTTCATAATGCAATGTGGCATATGCTGCATGAAACAACGGATGGGTTTGTTAACCTTTAAAGAAGCATGAACACACTTCAGTTTTTGCAGAAGGAACAACTGATGGTACTACTGCTGTTCAGAGGCAATTGCTCCTCACTGCCTCACATCAGCTGTACTGCAACAATTCCAAACTAAGCCTGAACGGTAGCAGCTCAGCCACCAAGTCCTGTCACGCCACTCATCCAATACACACACCCTGACAGAGGGAAGCTGTAGGGAGAGATCTGCTGGACGATTTTCTCAGCCTTTCGACACGGTCTGCTTTTCTTCTTTCCCTGGGTACAGTAATAAGTGGCATTTTGAAGCACTGCAGGTCACAGCACCAAGAATGACCAGTCAATTTTGTGTAGAGATGGACAAGCACTGCAATTAGGAGGTATGTATAGGCTGTAGTCCTTTATCACACATTTATACCTAAATAAGAGGTAGCATTTTACTCATGAAGAAAACAATGTACATTAAATGCAATTTGCTGCTTCTATTAAAAACAAACAAACAACAAACAAGCAAACAAAAAGCCCAACAACTACTAAAGAAAAATAAAGCCCTGTCTACATATAGGGAACTGGGTTAGCGGTAATCTGCACAGCTGTCAGACACAGGCTGTGTGGGAAAGAAAGCAGTTCATTTGCAAATTAGACCCCTTTAGGCTCTCTGCCTCACAGCAGCAACCTCTGCTGAAGCAGGAAAAAGAAAAGGGAGAAACCTGCACAAGATACACACAGGCCTGTGAGGTTCCTGAACATTTAGTTTTTCTCACCAGCCCTTCAAAGAACAATTGTAACATTAAGAGAAGACTATAAGCCATCAATATTTTGCAACTCTAAAATGAAGGAAGATTGGAAGAGAAGAGTGATGCTGATTCACAAAGGTATTGTGAAACAGGCACTGTGGGAAACCACTCTAAACTCAGGGACAGCATCTGCACCTCTCCCACAGTTCTCCCAAGAGCGGTACTACAACACATGTGTACAACATATGAAGTAATTTGGCTGGAATTTTTTTACTGGAAGTAGGAGGGGTATTTCAGAACTTTGTCCAAGGTGAGTAATGCGAACAGAAACATTGTATCATTGCCAGAAGAAAACGTCGAAAATCTTCAAAGCATCAATGATGCTGTTCAACCAAGTCATTGATGTTGCATAATGCACTCGTACACATGTGTAGCAGCAACTAAATTCTCTAAATTTTGAAGTTTAAATACAAATTATGCAACCCAAAATTAATTTTCATCATTCAAATTTAGTTTTCTTCCTTCCAAAGTCAATGGAAAAAATCCAACTCCAACAGACTGAAGTTTGTGCCTCACTATTTCTGTTTCCTGTATCACAGTCAGCAGTGCACGGACTGTGTGAAATTCAAATTTTACAAAAACATACATATTTCCACTGTGGTACTGTTTTTATTTGAAAATTGAATTTATATATGCTCTATTTACCTCCTGACTGCACAATACACATTGCTATTAAGAGTTCAGTATTACATATAAGGAATGAAGTAGCTAAGATGAGTTTAAACATAAAATAGGTAGCACAAATTAGCAGTGTGCTTCCCTCTGTCAAGTATCTTGATATCAATAAGCAATTCTGTATAGGTATTCTTTTCATGGGGTTACACAACACAATTACTGACACTGGGCAGACATGGTTACAAATCAACATGTGGAGCAACCTTGCCCTGCCATGCATCAGCATATAAATGTTTCTGACCACCATGGGGTTTTTCAAGGTTCACAGTTACCATTTAGCTCCATTAGTTTAATTAACACTAGCATAAGAGTTTTATCTCAGTTCATTGCAGGTTTTATTGTCTACAACTGTATAAATGCTTCACAGACCACAAGAAATAAATGGAAAGAAAAAATACAATATCGTTATCTGCAATGACTATTTATGGCCCTCTTTGGACTCCTGGGCAGATCACAATAAAGTTGCCGTGCAGTACTTCTCTCACATAATGAATCATACTCTGCAGTCAAACATCAAGGTACAGTACATGATTGTATCAGGCACAAAGGAATAAGTGCAATAATAGAGAAGAAAAAAAAAAAATCTGTTAATCTTGGAGAGATTAGCAAATTTTGGAATGGCAACTGCCTTTATTCATGCAACACATTGATCCTGGTACATGAACTGGATCCCAATCACAGCCACAGCAAAAATATTTACAAAAAAGCTTCAGTCCCTCACACATCTTACTGACCAGGATCTACACACACAGCCAGTGCATGCATGGAAGAAAAGACTCCAGAAGGAACACTGTTAAAAGGGCCTGCATCCCTCAGCCAGGTATAAGTAGGGCATCTGCATTTAACTGGATTTCTAATGGTAGGAACGCATATGCACAAAAAGCTCCAACTGCTGCTACCTAGCAAAAAAGAGTGGCAGGTCCTTGACACCTGGACAGAATCCAAAGAGGCAAGAACCAGGAGAAGAAGGAAAGAATTAAAATGTTTTGCTATTTTTCTACCTATCCTTAGTTTTTTATATAGTATTTCCTGTACCTATGCTGTAAAAAGTCCCCACCTCATCTTCATGCAGCAATGTGAACCCAAAACACTTTTATATTGGTGCCTTCACTGCCTGCACATTAGAGATACTGATACGTGATTGAGTATTGCTGCTCCTGTCCTGTTGGTGGACCTGACACCTCCTAGTTTCTGGTTTAACAGGCAAGAACTTGAAGTACCTTCTTCCATCTGGACAGTTACCAGAACACAAAACCAGAAATAGAATGGAAAAAACTGGCGGTTGAAATTGTAATACACTTCTGCAGTCCTGATCCAGAAATTAAAACCACAGAACACATGACCACCCTTCACTTAAAAGAGTGAAGAGTGGCCTGCTTACGGAATCAGGTCATTTATCCTGTAACAAACTTTGTCATGCTGTTTTGGGGGAGGGGTTGATATCTGCTAGTGTCATCATCACTTAGAAAATATTTATTTATTAAGTAATGCTGAAATATAGATCATATCTCTACAGAAAATAAACACATCAGTTAGATGACAGAAGATTATGTACTCATTCTGTCAGCAAGACGTTTCCACAGGATTCAAAGCAGAGGAGGTAGATTCAAATGACTGGAAATTCACTGATGTACTTGCAATGCCTGTGAGGGCTTCTGTTTCTCCTGCATCTCCATTTTGGAGTATTCTAAACACTGGCAATAGCTACACAGCTGCTTCCTTTCGATAAAAGGTTGGAGCATATTTAGGCAATTAAAAGCTATGCAAATGCCTCACACATAACTTCCAGGAATTTGTTCTGCAAGATGAATTTTTATTATTACAAAAAGTATTTATCAAATTATTTAGTTAAGTATTTCCTTCATGAAGACAAGCACAAGACTACAGAAATGTGTAACATTACCATACAATGTGAATGCAAGGAAGGTTTAAAAATTATCATTATAAGGTTATACAAATTTCTGTGCCCTGCTGTCCCCAGGTATACATGTACATCCCCTACAATGCCTTCCAAAGTAATCAGAGGGCTACATAATGCATTCTACAATAGTTTAATTAGCACACATCTTTTGTTTTCCAATAGTGCATTACTTAGGTACAAGAGAGATAAGTATCAGTTCCAAAAAAGGACCTAATAATAACCATTTTTCTATGCAAACTCCAGTGAAAAAGGTCTTTCATTCAATCCTCTGGAGGATAACCAAAGCTTAAGGCTCCACCAACTTAATTTTGAAATAGTCTGGACTAAAGGAATAGAAAGTGTTACTCAGTCCTCCAGCACCCTTTTGATTTTTCCTTGGGAGATTCATTAAATAACAGCAACTTAAACCATTTCAAATCCATTTTTTAACACAAAACCACATCCCGTTGTTGCTACACACCCACACAAGGAGACAAAAGGGTCCATCCAAGCCTCTCCTAAATTAACAGCACTCTAGAGAAGGCTAGCCATACACCAGCTCAGACTCTGGACTCAGCACTGCTCCATCCTTCCATGCCTCCCAGTCACCCCACTGCTCCATCCTAAATCTTCTGTGGTTACCTTAGCCTAATCAGACCAGAACAATAAATAAGGGGGAGAGAGGGAGGGAAGAAAGGGATGTTTCACTTCTGAGACACAGTAATTCTTAAAATGTATTTGTTTTAATCTGCATGATTTAGTCACATGCTTCTAGAAAATATTTATAAACTTCATGGTTTGCCCACCTGGGTTTAACGTGCCATCCTCTACTCACCCCTTATCTCCTCTTTTTAAAAACATAAAAAAATATTAAAGAACCAATCAGAAGAAAAAGGTTCAGAACAAAGGACAGATGCAAATATATTAATGTAAGTGAAGCATAACAAGCTAAATGTAGTAAAACATAAATGCTGTACAGCCATGCTTCCCTCTGCTACAGAGCAGTTCATTTGGAAGCAACAAAATGGTCTTTCATTTTGACAGTACTCTGACTATGAATCTTAAAAAAGAAGACTGAAAGGTAGTCATGAAGTCTATCATAATAACTTAAGTGCTCCATTAAGAATAATCATAATTTATATTTAAGGGTAACAAATACGTAGGCATGGAAAGAAAATAATGTGTTTTAAAAATTATGTAAATTATGTAAACAAAAAAAGTTACAGTACCATGTATTTTCTACACCACAACTAAGTAAATATTACTGGAACTACACAAGAAAGGGCTGAAAAACTTTCATGCTCTACCACTGTAGCAGAATTTAAAAGTTTTTAAATGGTAATAAAAAAAAAATGCAATGCTGTTTCCAGTATACAATGTTACTCATTAAAAAAAAAAAAGTAACAGAAAAGGTTGCAGCTCAACAGCTGGGCTGCAGCAAACATCCTGGGGAAAAAAAAAAAAGGCAGCAACAACATTTCCATAAATATAAAATTTGCAGTGAAAGGGGAAAGTGTGAACTTACATCCTCTATTTCATCATTTTGACTAGTCCTACAGTAGGGAACCTAAATAAAGCACAGTCATATTTCTATGTGCAATACACCAAAACTGACTATAGATTAACTTCCTGTAAGCTTTAACAAAGAGCCTATCATTCCTTCCTAACACCTACAAACCACCTGAGAAAGAGACTGGTTATCAGCTTATAGTATCACCAATTAACTCACTTTTACATAAAAAGTATACAACGCAGTTGTGTCAAGAGTTTTTGTGCAGAGTTTTTAGCCCATCCAATAAAAGAAGACAAACTAAATGCACTCAGACAGCAAACTTTTGCAGACTTTCCAAAATAAATGTTACACAAATGAAGCAGATGTATATGTATGCAACTCATAGTAGTTGGAGTATCAGAGCTATCATCTTTGTAAGGCATATTTGGTGAAAAGCATTACTAAAAACCTCATGTGTAGTCAGAAACAAGATTTAACTATCCTTTCTATAAAAACACCTTCATTTTCTCAAAACAGATGCTATTGGCAATCCTTGTACCCTTCAACAGGTACACAGTACTTAACAGTTACAGCTCCATTTTTCTACAGGTTTCCCTATCAAGCAGAGGTGAATCCAGTTCTCTTTTACAGATGCAGTCAACCAGAACGGACAAGTTTGCTTAGATAAAACATGCCACAGTAAATGATGATATACGATCTCCACTTACAGCGATCCTGTTTGCTCACTAGAAGAAAGCTAGGACTGACTATGTGCAGGGAACGATTTACATTCATGGGACAGAACACATTACATCCTTTCCAGGTCCTGAAAATGTGCTTCTGCAGTAACAGGAGCAAATTTACGCTATCAGTCTTAGAAACGTTTAAAGAGCTGCTCTATAAATATTGTTTATTTATATTTCAAAATACCTCAAAAAATTACAAAGCATAGACAGCAGAACATTAAGAAAAAGAGAAATTATAGCTATATTAAAAAGAAAAAAGGAGGAACCTGGAATTGTGAGTGAAAAAAGAGCTTAACAGCTGTGATTAGTGAGCCGTGTGTTTATACATCTTTCAACATTATACAAAGCACTGGGTGAATTTCAGACTGCCTCAGATGGCAAAAGACTGTTGAAAGAAACTTGTTGACAATGTTGTTAAAATAGAAAACTAATATATGATGGCAAAAAACCGAAGCCTATTATAAATGTCAAATATAGGATTATAAAGCAATACACAGAGATTCTGGGCTTGAATTTCGGTGCATAATCCAACCATCTGTCGACCAGTTGTGTAGCAAAATCAAGATAAAGAGCAAATCTCCAAAAGGACAGCCAAATTCTTTTCCTTCAGCTACTCCATTTCCCTGCTCATGAACACGCCCGCGGTAATCGCACTCTGCCTGCAGATTAATCTAGAGGAGATGACACCCGCCACCAGCAAAAGAGAGATTGCGAAGGCAATCTTGCCAGATAGGGCCGATAAGCAGGGCGCTGAGCTCCCGGTGAAGGAGGCTGCAGCGGCTGAAGCAGCCTCCGCCGCGCCGGTGCCGCCGCGCCAAGGCCGGCGGGTGCGGGGTCGGGGCGGCTCAGCGCTCACCGCCGGGCAGGTGCGAGCGGGGCTGGGGCTGGGGCTGGGGCTGCTGCTCGAGGCCAGCACGGGCCTGCACCGCGCAGCCCAAAACTTAAACTCGCTGGAGCGGCAGCGGGGTCGTTCCTGACTCCTCTCCCAACGCCGGGACGCCAGCGCGGCTCAGCCCGGAATCGGGCAGTGCTGCGGGTCCTGCAGCTCCCGTGAACACCGTCACCCAGCAGAGACCTCTCAGGAGAGGCTCCTCCCGGGAAAAATAAAAACTCTGAGGGGTGCCCTGAGGTGAGAAGTCCCCGAGCAGGGCCGCGTCACAGTCGTGGGGAGCACGGGCGGTCCCGGGGCGCACGGCACCCGGGGCGCGGGGCTCCAGCCCGCTCCGGGACGGCGGGCAGCGCAGCGATGCCCAGCCGCCGGGGCACGGCCGGGAGCTGCCCCGTGCCCGGCCTGGACACCAGTTGCTCGACCCGCGGTGAAGAAGCTGAAAAGGAGCCTGGGGGCGACAGCAGAGCTCCGGGGGAAGCCGGAGCCCGGCCTGCCGGCGGTGCGGCGCTTGCCCCATACGGGGCAGACGGGGGATCCGACCCCGCAGCCCTTCGTTCTCACCTCCTTAAGTTCCTTGGCGACATCTTTCAGGTCCCCCAGGACTAATTCCAAATCCTCCACGATGATCTTGATCTGCTCCTTCACCTTGGTTTTGGAGGCTGCCGGCGGCCCCTCGGACGGCGAGGAGGAGGAGGATGCGGTCCCCTTGGACTGGGCGGACATCCTTCGGGGCAGCCCGGCGCGGCCAGCGGGGCACGCAGGTCAGGCGAGCGCGGCGGCCGCCGGCCGCCCGGCCCCGTCCCTCCAGCTCCCGCAGCTGCCGCAGCCGCTGCCGCCACCGCCGCCTGCCCGCCCGCGCATCCCGCGCCGGGGGCGCCGAGCCGCGCCGCGCTCCGCCGGGCGGCCGCGCTGTGCAGCTGCCATCGGCTCCCGGAGCGGCGCGGGGGCCCGGCTGCAGCCCGCCGTGCGCCGCGCCTGCGCCTCACCCCGCCCGCGCCGCCGCCCGCGCCCGGTCCGCCCCGGCCCGGCCCACGCTGCTGGGGGGCGGCGGAGGCCTGGCGGCTTCCTCGGAAGGGATGCTCTCTCCTCTCCTCGGCGCCCGAAGGCCCGTGGGAGCGAGAGCACCGTGCTGTATCGCCCGGAGGGTGCGCGGCGCTGCCTCTCTCCGGAGCCCCCCGCCGCTGTCCGCGGGAGCGGGACGGGTCGCACCAGGTCTAACGGGGAAAAGGTCAAAAGCCGCCAAAACATCCCCCCAAAAGGAAACACTTTTCGTAGCTGGCTCATTGAAGAAGACAACGGCAGTGCCTGTTTCTGCTGATAAAAGTCATTATTGGAGGGGTGGCACTCACACCCCTGTGCTGTTAAGTGACCGATTTGGCGCGTCTGGAGTGTACATGGCTCGGTTTGGACTAAGGAATGAGCTATGGAGGGACAGTGTTGTGTAAATGTCACCAAATAACTAAAAGGCACTTTTATGTCCCTACACACCTGCATAAACTGTGCTGCAGAAGCACAATGATCAGTAGACCCTGTTCTGGTTGGGAAGTAAAGGTTGTGTATCACACCATATAGAAATAAATGAGGCACATGAGCCAGAGTATCTTTCACGAATATTTTAAGAGGCTCTTTCTCTGAAGTACCGGCCCGTGCCGCTTTGAACACATCCTTCCCCTACCACTCTTCAGAGATGGATCTGTGAAGCAAAATGAAGAGATTGTAAGATATAACTAACCTCTGGTGGTTTTCCATTTTACTGCAAAAGAAGCTAAAAGGAGTTGGTTTAGGTATTTCTATTTTCCACTAGCTATGAACAGCGGGAAGAGGGCATGCAGCCAAGTCCTGCTTTGAACATCACCCTGCATGGCTGCAGTTGGCTTTGATGTTGTAAATGTTTCTAAGAGTTTTGGCAGCCTGCTAAAGCAGAACAGGAAAAGCAACCTTGCCCAGAGCACTGTGTCTGCACGTGGTAAAAATCCCAGTTGGTGACGAACAGTTTGTCTCTGGGAAGACTGTGGGACTGGGATATGAATAGAGAGGGCCTGACAGCACCTGTTACTGCCCAGGATAAAGTGTAATTATCTTTCCACATTTTGCCACTATAAAATTTGTGATATTTGGCTGAAATTATGAATGTTAGTGGGCATGGAGTTTAATTTTTTCCCCAAGTGTCTCAAAGATGTTTCAAACAATTTCAAGGAGGTCATGTTCAAGAAGAGCCCCTGTCTTTCCTCTCAACTTTTCTCAAGTCAAATGAGAGATTTCTTTTTCATCTCACCAAGTAAAAGCTCTTCCAACACTGACTTTTAAAATCATTCCCTCTCGTTATTTTTACTTAACTGTTTCTATATGAGCAACAACATCATATGATTTTTGAAGCTGGCTAAGTCAGAATTTCCAAACTGCAGTCACTACTAAATTAGAAAGAAAGCAACCCAGAAGTTGTTGAATAAGTTTTAATTAATGTGTTTGAATATTATTCCTCAAGGGTATTGTATGAACAGAAAAAAAAAAAATTTATGAAAAGCTATCAGTGGAATTATCTATGCAGAAACCAGCACACATCCAGTTTATAATTAGAGAAAAAAGCCTATTTTGTGACAGTAGTTAAGGTTGCTGTATGACAGTATACCTGGCTACATACAACATGGCTTAAATAGATAAGGGGCAGTTTTCTTACTGTACAAATAATTATCATTGTCACAAAATTGCTACCAGATTTGCTACAGACACAGTAATTTGAGCATTTTCTAGATTGTCCTTGTATAAAGTTTTGCCATGTCTCACTGCTAAATATTTTTTAAGAAGGAATAATTGATTCCTATTCTATATCATCAGTTAGTTTTAAGTCATGACAAGACTTTACCCGTAATCCTTGTGGTTATCCTATTCCTGTAAGCCTGTGAGCATCTTGGAGACTTCACAAACTTTTGAAGATATTAATCATGTTCACTTTCCCAATCCTTCCACTTCTGTAGTGACATTCTTCTAAGAGCTGTGCAGGATTATACAGTGACACTACATTCAACTCTCTACTGCTGAGCCCTGAAGAATACTCATAGCACTTCTAAGTCCTGAATAAAGTTTATTGTCCTGTTGGTCTTTAAAGCAATTTAATGCCTTTGGAAAATATTCTGTACTTTGCCAAACCATGTCTTAGTTAACTAATAAGTCTTTTCCCACAGCAAAGTTATCTTTTAGTAATTTCAGTTATTTTTTCTTCTGTCTCTGCATAAAATGTTATTTATTAATGTGCTGTCAGTTTATTGTTTTTATAGTCTTTCTGTCTATACCTTCACCAAACCTAAACTGGCTAATCAGGCAAAATAAGAGTAACTCCTTACCAGAAGTCAACCTCTATAGGGTGTTAAAGAGGGGCAGAGGATGCTCAAGAAGTACCCCCAGAAATTTTGGGGACAAAAGTTATTTAAAAAGTAGAAATCTTATGACATTCAAAGTGCAGTTCACTGATTTTCCATTAACATTTGAAATCCAGGAACACTTACTCAAGAAAAAAAGAACTCAAAAACCCACACAACACATTAAATACATATTTAGTGAGGTGCCATATCACTGTGTCAGTGGTGATTGCAATTAATTAAGTTTGCAAGTTGAGTTAAGGCTTGCAGTAATTGGAAAGGACCTCTCTCACAAAAATTATCAAGATGCTGCAAAGTTTTGTTTTGGTGATTCAGTAGATGGCACTTTTCCTTCTGGAAAAAAACGTCCTATATCTCAGCCAAGTGTTACAAATAGAATGAACTGCACTCACACAAAGCAGTGATTTTATCATGCTGTTTTGTTTATGTTATTTATTTTATGTATGGAGTCACTCAGATTTGAAAACTATGCAGGAAATCATGAGTTATCGTAAAATGTAAATGAATCACAGAAATGATTTTGCATGACAGTCAGCCACAGCAGTAATATAAGAAATGTTATGACTTTTTAATTTAATCACTTTTCTCTTACAAAAAAAAAAAAGCCCCAAATGCTTGCCTACTTGGACGGGCTTCTTTAGCGCTATGAAATGTTTGTAGTTATTCTTGTATGAGAATAGAAACCATGGGAACACTTTACAGATTATAGATGTAAAACTACATCCCAGTTTCCTCCAGTTGTTAGTATTTCAGATAAATTCATTAAAAAATAATTTGCTGTTACCTCATGCAGGAATTTTGTTTGACGCTTGGGCTATTTATCAAAGGCAAAGGTTCCGTAAATCCTTTTAGGTCAAACAAGATCTGGATGTTCTGATTATTTTAAATCATTGTGAAACTTTCCAACCAAAAGCAACTAATTTACAAGGCAAAAAGATGTTTACATCTTAATTTGGTGAATGATAAAATACAACCTTAATTTAGTTTCTATCTCTCTTTAGAATGCGTCCTTAAAGGAAATATTCCACTTATCCACATACAAGTTAGGGAGGCAGTGAAACAGTAAAACTGTCTTTTTCTTGCCAAATGAAATTGTGTGGAAGAAAGCTTAAATCAATTGCCAGAGGCTTGAATGTTGGACACATACTATTTAAAATGTTCAATAAAATCTTCAAAATTAATCATAAGTTAAATTAAAACAATGGCCTAAGATAAAGTACAATGCCACTAACTTGCATTCCACTCAATTGTGAAAGACAGATTTTCATCTTTCATACTTTTCATCCTAAAAGAACAGTATGATAATCTCTTTTCAAAATGCTTCCATATTTAACTGAATATTATGTTCCTTTGGTAACTCTTAGACAGATTTTTAATGGTTATGATGAGAAAGTCACTCTGGCTCCTTATGTTCCAAACTGTAGAGTTCTAGTTCATTTGCACAGGAGCTGAAAAACTTTTCAGTTAAAGGAAAAAAAATTAAAACTAATTTTGGAGGTGGTATGATGACATTATATTCTGACATAATAATGACATTATATTCTTCCACTTTTTAAAAAACAGGTTATTCCTTTAAAAAAACCTCAAGGTCTCACAAAATAAAAAACATACTTCTGAAAAAGCATACTTCTGAATTCAGGTCACTCATTTCCAAAATGTAGCTTGAAAATATAGTAGAAGTCAAGACTGGGGCAACACCACCCTTTGCACCAATTACTTGTCCTACTTCTCCACCAAATTGATTCAAAATCATACATACCATATGTATAACATAAAAGTCATCCCTTTCTGTCAAACCACAGATACTTCTCATAAGGATTTACACATTGGTAAACAAAGTTCAGGATTGATTATTTGTGAAGCAGAACTCTAGGCATGGAGCCAAGAAGCTGAACACACACCTAAAACTATCTTATTCTCCTTTCAAAGTAAAAGTAGAGCAGAGTTTTATGGAATCCAAACCTTTTTTCCTTGTGTATTGTTTGTAATACGTAAAATGAGGATGGCAATAAATGTTGCTTTTCTTATCTGGAAAATCCTTTGTTCAGGGATGTTCTGAAAAGAAAGAGCAGTTATTTTCTCCTAACTTAAAAACATATATGCCATAATTTTTGTGTTAAATACGAATAAAATGTATCCTCTGCATCACTTATGTTCCTCCAGTCTGCTCAGGATAGAATGTCACATTTATTAACCCAGTTTAAAGAAAATCTATATTAATGTCTCAGTATTGAATGCCAGCCCACAAGATTTACTCCAGTTTCATGAGGAAGTGCTGGAAGATAAACATGTTGAAATTAAGTCCTTCTTTGAATCACTTCTGTTCTATCAGGCTTCCTTCATGAGCTGTGAACAACCGTAACATATGAACCCTTTCTGCGTCTGGGATGTTCCTCAGGCACTAAATTGCACTGGGTTTTTTTCCCATAAAATTTTAACTAGAGGTAGTTCTCTAAAAATCTCAAAAGCTTTGAAAAGTGCACAAAAGAAAGAATTTGAACTATTTATTTTCTCCAAACTAGTCCCTCAGTAGCTAGAAAAAGAAATAGAGCATGTGATTTTAAAAAGGGTATTAATTATGTCTGTGATTTGTTTTAATTCAATAAAGATACAGTTTTCAGTGTAAAACTCAACCACGTACTACCTATGGTTTTAGTAAGATAGGATAACAAAACCAAATTCAGTCAGAATACAAGTACCTAGAGATTATGTGAGCTTTGTCGAAGCTGGATTTTGTGAATTTTGTCCATCTATATTATACCATGACTTCCAACATCGTGCGAATAATTCTCTGTGGAATTCTTTGACTCAAGAAAGATCCACTGTATAGGCAAGCATAAAAAGCAATCTACTAATATAATGTGAGAGAATAACAAAAAACTGAACTATATGAATACAGAGCCTTGAAAGATGTAAAAATGTATTTGGTCTCACCATAAGTACTCAGTTCACTGTCACCTGCTGTTGTGGGAAGAATTAACAAAAATGGCTGTCTTAATGTGAATCAATAGGATATTATAGGGAAAAAAATGTTAATGGGTCAGACAAGGAAAAACACACAGCATGCTTATTGCATCTCTCCTGCTAACATCTATCAAAATGCTTTTAGAGTGCAGGAATAGAGGGAGATAAAGAATATTTTTTTCCTCTCTTGGATATGTCCTACATAATTGCTTGGAAATAACAGAGGTTTTTTCCTTTTCAAAATGTAGAGTATGGTGGTAAACAAAGTGGTAAAACTGAAAGGAGAAGGTTGGCTGGATATGTTTCTGCAATAATCCTCAACCAGTAGTTTATACTAGTAATTTTTAACATTTGTTTTTCAAACTCAGTTGTAGGAAGTTACAGACTTAATTTTAAGTTTACCAAGATTCGTTCTTTGTTTACTGGCTATCTGTCAGCTAACAAATTGGTGCCTTTTTTTCCCCTAAGGAGCTGTTGGTTGGTGTCAGATGCAAAGTATTTCCTGTGGAGGAGTATCCTTTTACTGGCATTCACTTCAGTAGTACGTTATTGCAAACATCTGGAGCACAGCAGAAAAACACTGTCTGGATTCTTTCCTAAAGCACCTCCATAAGAATAATCTGAGCTAGAGAAATGCCAGAGTAAACGAGTAACCCAAACATGGAAAAGGACTAAAGTACAGTAGCAAGACTACAAAGGTAAATATGCAATTCTTTAACCTGCAGACCCACACTGGCTTTATAGAGCCTTTATCTCAAAGCCCACTCCAGCTACTGCAATTTAAAAAGCTATTTCTTCTGTCATACACCATAAAGCAAAGGTGAACATTCACATGTTTGAGGCTTTAATTTTAGATTGATTAATTATCTATTGACAGACAATGAATCTCTGCCACTTCATCCTGCACTCCCCAGATTCAAATTATGTTAAAAGCCATAGTGCAGACAAAGAGAAAGGAGCCAGAAACATAAATGGGAAGGATCCATTACTCACTGGTGAACATCAGGCTGGACTGTGTGAGTGCCAAGTAGTCCCTTGATGAACTGACTGTTCTCCAAGACAAGGTGCAAGAAAACACTGGTTCTGCCCATGCCTTGCTGGACTGGACCTATAACGTTACATACCCAAGCAGCCAGGGGCACCAGTTGGAATCTTCCAAATTATGGAAATATATTCCCGTATTCCCCTTCTAAATTCAGATAATTATGATTTTAAATCTGTGAGCTTTCCAATTTGCTAATGTCATCTGTCATCATACTCGTTTAGACATTAATGCTTTTATGATTTTTTAAATTTGTTATTGCTTTAAACAATATTTTCTCTAAAATAGTCTCCTTGTGAATTTCCAGCATTAATTTACCTGGAATCTGTTACACCATTTCTTGTAGTGTCTCAGGACCTATCACCTATCTTCAAAATGTCAGTTGCACAATGACACATTCAGATACTCTATCTATTGCTTCTCTGAGAAGTCATGCCAGGTATTTTCAAATAAGTAATGTTTTCAGTGGATATCCAAATATCCAATCCACCAGTCTAATTCAAACAAAGTGACATCATTGTTTATCTCAGCTTTGAATTTGTTCTGGAGAATTTGCAATTCTCTGCAGCTGTGCTTCTCCCTAGGTAAGAACTATTGCTAACAGAAATCTTTGGAATCAAGGGCATGCTGTTTCTTTCCTTGATAATTACCACCAGTCCATTATTAGCTAGGGATTTAGGATAAGGAGTTCTAGAGCCTTGCATTCTGGTTTATAATGTCATTTTACAGGTAAATAAAAAACAACATTGTGAAAACACATGAAAACCAACACAGAAACAACTTTTTCAGGTATTTGAATATCCATTTGCTTTCAAAACAATGGAATAGTTTCTGACATTTTTAGCAAGCATCAGGAAACAGCAGTAGCATCGTTGTGTCAGCCAAAGGCAGTTCTATCTTTTTTTTTTTTTTAACACAACGTAACATTGCAAAAATTAGGAACAGAATCCAGATCAAGATGAATTTTTCCATTCAAATATAGAAATTTCTTTTTTCACAAACCACACCTGGTAACTTGATTAATAGTAACCACTTGATTAGTAGATAATGTGTAGGGAGAGAAAAACAGGCTAGTTGAACTTTCAGAAAAGTCACAATAATTACATTTATAACTGACATGCTTGAGCTTAATTACCTAAAGGTCTGACCCACAGTCTATGACCCTGCTTTAAAGAGGGAATCAGTTTAGTCTAAACATCTGTGAAATTGTTTCGTGACAGTCCTTCAGTATGTCCAATCTTATCTTTTTGCAGAAATATTCAACTCCTATGAAAGCCAGATCACAAGAAGACTCTGTCTTAAATTGCCCTACAATGTGCTCTGGTTTTACGCCACTGTCATTTGGTTCTGTGGAAATTCAATACCAGACACAGGTTACTGTGTTAAAGGGACCTTATCTCTAACCCAGTACACGTGTTCCTGAGGTCTCAAATCATACAATCACTCTAAAATTATATTGCTGAATACTTCTATCTGACCAATAAGTGTACCTAAATTAATTTTGCTACAGGTGTAAAGTACCATATTTAATAATTTGCCATATAAATCTCTCCTACATATTTTTAGCGTAGAAAAATGTTAAATATAATTAGCATTGAATATTCTTGCCTTAGAAGATCGTACATGAAAAAACTTTATTCTGAAAAGAAATTTAAAAAATACAGTACAGTGAATGAAATTTCCACATATGATGTACAGTCTGAAAGGTGCTGAAAATCCTGGGTTTGTGATTATTTTGTGTAGAAACAGCAGGCTTCTCTGGTGTCCAAAGATTAGTGAAGGAAGAACAACCTGATTTTTCTCTTACTCTTGTTATTACTCAATCTCTTAATATTTGAAGATAAGGTTTTGAAGTTTTTTGCACAAAATAAGATTTCATCTAGAGATAAAATGGTAAAGATCAGAAGACTTAATATAAATATGCTCATTTGTGCCTCTCTGATAATTTCTTTTTTTTTCTGCGCTTGCAAAATAACACATCAGTAAGTGTCCTTGACAAATCCAGAAAGGCCCATTTAATTTCATTTACCTTTGTAAATATGTGACTTCAACCTTGTCAGTATTTGAATGAAAAAACAATCAAACAAACAACAAAGAAAGAGCTACAAAGGCAACTTCTTAAAACTCTGCTAAATTTTGCAAATTGTTTGAACTTGTTAATTAAAGTTTTCAAAAATATTTTATAGCACTGACCTTCTGCTTCAGAAGTTACATAAACTAGAGGCACTGGCAGCAAATACAATTCTAAACCCGTGTAATCTGATAAAATGGATGATCAAGCCAACAGTTAGGTTACAGCTAGTTTGGTCTTCCCAACCTACTACACAGACCATCTCTTCTTTTTCAGTGAAGTTCGAAAGAGGTTTTCCTTGCTTTGACAGATACAGGAATCCATATTCCTATTCCTAAATTTCCATGTCACATTTCCATGCCTTCTCTTAAATTCACACATGAACCCAAGTTGTACAGAAATTGCTTGGCTGATAACTTGCACTTATGATTTTGGGAACCAAACATTTTGCTACTGCACAAAGCAAGTACTCTAAGTACAAAGAGATATTTTTTTCTGAAAAGATTGCATTTATATGCTCTGTCCAGTTGGTGTAGGAGCCAAGGACCTGAGATGTCAAGGGCCAACAGGTGAAGCATATTTTTAGGAGTGTGCTTAGACTGGACAGATTGATCTGTTCTCACAAGTTACCCCCAAGCTGAGGCAGAAGTCCTTTTACTGTTGTGCAGGTTGCACATGGGAATAATTTCTCTATGCGGGTTTGATCAGTAGGGAGAGAATCAGAAACTTGTAACTCTTGCCTTGTTTAAGATTTTTGACATTCACTTCTGTTTTCTGTGACAGTAAGGACTTAATTATTGTGGGTGTTTATTGAAGAAGTGAGGAAAAAATGCATTCCCATTCCCACAATCATTTATCCTGAAGTGTTTAAATTTTTATCAAGCCTTGGCTTTTATATGATGATGCCTTTTGAAGCTGGTAGGTCTGTTGTTATGGTGCAGGAGTATATTATAGCTGAATTGTTTTTTGCATGTCAAAACTTCTAAGTCTTTGCACTCACCAAGCTAAGGAGTAAAAGATGAATATAAACTGTACAATAGAAAGAGGTAAGTGTAGAATACCATCTCTTTGATTTGACAGGATCTTTGACAGGACTTTATACATGTACAGACACAAAGAAAAGAATCTTAAATCAAGGTGCAAAAAATTTCTGTGCAGAATTAACTGCAATGGTTTTCTTATGCATCATTTGGACTAAAGTGACTCAGCTTTGTTTTTCTGCAGGACTGCCAAATCACTGCCAAATCAATCATTAGAAGTCTTTGTAACTCAGTTTCTGTTAATTTTTTTCTTACAAAAGATAAGTATGTTAAACTATGAGAGTTAGAGTTTTAAGTTCTTATATTTACAATTGATTTTAGTTAGTACTTGTTAAAATGTATTCACTATCATAACTGTGTTTTAACCCATGGACTGCTTCCTGTTCCTATGGAAATTAAACACTAGAGCAGGGCTTAGACACAGGACTTTGAATACTTAGCAACAAATTCTGATATATGGGATCAAACTCTCACAAGCTCTGAATGCCTATTTAGCTGATGCTTACAAATTGCAACTGGCACTTCTAAAGTTTCAAGACAGCTCAAAAACTCCTTAGTCCATCAGTTTATTGAAAAGTGCCCCATGGACTTGGGAATAGGCCTTGTCACACAAAAGCCAAGTACTGGATCCACTGAAACAAAGAGGAACAACTCCAGAACTCAGCGAGGCCAAAGGCAGCTTGAGGCCACCTGAGACAAGAGGGGACACAGTTCTCCATGGCTGTGTGTATGCTGGCCCCAGGAGGTGTGCTGGACTTGCAGGCAGGACTTAAGCACCTTGAGAAGTAGGCACCTGAGGATACAGATTCTTCCTTCTGGAGCAAGGCTTCTGGGCTTCCTTGGGAATAGATACTTAGAGTCCCACCTTTCCCAAGTATAGATGTTTGAGAGGCCACAGACTCACATTCGGGTCACACCTGGTAAGTATTCTGTGTGGAAATGAGTGAAAATGAATATTACTAATTTGTTACTCTCTTTTCCCTTAGCTTCAGTTGTTGAAATTTCTGAAATACAGGATTTACAATTTGCAAGTTATGCAAAAGCTCAAACATTGTTTTGCATCAATACATCATCAATAGGATAAAACTAACCTATTTCTTTGTGGCCTACTCCAACTAATATTCCCTGTTGGTGGGTGAACAGTCTAGCACTTGGTCAATTTGCCTTTTAAAGATCTGGCTATTTTTAAATTAATACAAGAAGGAAGCATCCTTTAGAAATTATTACATCCTTAAAACTTTAAAATAGGAAACCAAGCTTTATGAAACTAGGTATATAGTCTGTATTTTTGCCTATTGTCAAATAATTTGGGTACTATTGCAACATGCTGATACGTTCAAAAGTTTAGAATAGTCTCTAAATGTGAGAAGAAAGTCTGTCAACTGAACCGTTATTCTTAATATTCTTAAATATTTGGTTGGTTGACACTCTTAGTGAAAGGAATCATATGAGGATTTAAGTGAATAGACAACATTGATTCACTTCTTGCTAAAAAGATACTTCCATTCTTATGCTTCTGCTTCCCTTTAATGCAAAGCAGTTGGCTTGAGGAGAAAAAGTATTTGCTTTCTTGTGTGGCTTACTTAAAACTTTTCACTATCCTGACATGTCATTCTTTGGAAGATTTCCGAAGTACTCATGTTTTGCTCCAGCTAGCATGTAACATATTCCTTCCACTCTCAAGACCTGAAAAGGTTTACTTAGAAAGTGTATAAAATTTTGTTGCATCAGAAACAGTCACTTTTTTTTCTTTTCTTTCTTTTTAGCTCGAATAGCAGTATTTCTGTCTCCCAAAATAATCTTATTCTTTGGGATTTTTTTTCTTCTAACCTCATTCTGATGGAAGTTTAAATACTTAAGGAGAATAAACCTTGAAGTTGTGGGTGTCCATATTGTAATAATTTTGAGAGATTCTTCTGTGCATTATCTTCAGTTGAGATGAGGTTAACATACCAAGAAGGAAAAAAAAAAAGATTAATTTTACATATAAATTCTAATCTAATCTAAAAAATGAATTCATACAACTACAAAGACTAAATTATAATCTCCAACAGTTTTATTGAATAAAAGCTTGTACTTTAGGTCAAAATTACTAGCTATCTATGAATGTATTATGTCAAATACCAAATAAAATACAGAACAGCCTTCTGACAATGAGAAGCAGGTCATTACCCTACTCTTGAAACTGTAAAATCATACTGTTATCTCCTCCTTATGGCCTTAGGAATCTTCTCTGTGAAACTCTGAAGAGACCTCCTGCAACTCAGTGGCCTCTGGACTGCCTTCCACAGTTCATATACCTTGGAGTTGATGTTACAAAGGGTACTCAGATAAGAACAGATCAAGAATGTCTTTGAAGTTATTTTTGATAAAGCAAAGTTTTCTTAAAGTCTGTAGAGGTGAAACTCCATGAAAATATTAAAATATTTTGCCTTCTGTTTGTAATGCACAGATCAAGTCTCAGTCTGCTGTAAGATTTTCAGAGAGCTGTTACATATCTTATTTGTGCATTGAGTAGAAAGGTGTGTATTATAAAAAGGCGGAATTGAGGATTTTCTTGAATTGCTAGTGGTTCTTAACTTATCTAAAGATACCCTCGTTTTCAACAAAGGAAATACATTTTTCCTTAAGACACTGTATTTATCCTTTTAGAAATATTGCTTTGGTCTCCCTTCTGACAAATTTTTGACAGGTAAAGCTAGTCTCTGTGGTTTTTTAGATTTTTTAGGAAAATATAGGATTTCATTAGTAAGGACGTGATGTTGCAAGCTAAAAAGCTGGCTTGGTTGACCTCAGTGGACAGGGATAAAGTGGCAGTAAATGACAGCAGCCAGGGAGTGTGCTTGCAACCCAGATGAGAGGATCTGAAGGATCTGAAGGTATGTACCCGACCCTCATTGTCTCTTTCTGAGAAGAGCATGTAGAAAGTTGCACCTAAATCCTGGTGGTCTACAAGGGTGATGTGACAAGGCACCTTTGCACTTTGGGCCTTGAAGCAGGCTCAGTGGGTGCTGAGGAGGGGAAGGAATGAGGCGGTTGTCTGATAGAGTAGTTTTGCAAAAGAAAGTATTTCTGTTCCTGGAGCTGCAAATGACAGTACTGTGGATCACTTTAAAATATGAATATATAGGAAACACAATCATTCATTTTTCTCCTGTCACTAATGTCCTCCATTCATTACCATACTGGTTTTAGAAAAATAATTTTTCCTGTTCTGTTTATACCATACAAAGTTACACTGATTTCAGCTGGGAATTTGACAACACAGCTGTTGTCAAGTCCTTTAAAACACAGGAAGAAATAGAAATACCTGCCCTAGAATGAGATTGGGTATGCTCAGGCAGAAGGACAGTTCTAATGACAGTAACTTCTATCTCTGGCTGAATGAAAGTGGGATTAGCATCTTGTATGTATGCCTTTTTTTCTAAAGATGTTGAGATTTTGAATTCTGACTTGAGAGAAGTACAGCTTGGAGCAAGTCACTGAATTTATAGCAAGAAGTAGAGAAGAAGACTAAATCTGCTCCAGTTTAGCAAGTGAACTGTGGAGGACCAGCCTCACAAATGCCTAGCTATGCCTAAATAGAGAACAGGGAGCTTGAACACTGAACTCAAACCCGCACATTAATGTTCCTTCCTTCAATTTTTGCCATACTGAGGTTAAACTCTTTTTGGAGATCTCATTATCTTCCACTCTATATTTAAACAAGCTTCAATTCAGATTTATGTCTAGAATCTTGATTTCAGAAAACTGTATCATCAAACACCATACTTACAGAAACAAAGTATTTACTAAGTAGATTTAAAAAGATATCTCAAATTTAAGGTGCTAAATTTCAAATATGATAAAAATACTGAAAGCATTAGTAGTTCTTTACAGTATTACCTAAATAACTGTCATGCCGTAAGTGCCAAATTAATAAGTATTACAAATTCTTACATTGATAAGACGATGTCTTTTACGTCTGAAAGTTCACAGGATATCCACTTCCTTAAGACATTCTCATCATTATTATGTAAAATATTTATGCTAGTTAAATTTAACTTCAACAAACTGCATAAATTCCTTGTAAACACATATTATCAGCACTATATTTCAATAAACAAGGAATGCATCCTCTTGTCAAAAATAGTGGGTTCCAACAACTCCAGCTTTCCTAAATCATACTTAAAATGATTGAAGCTATCTAATTTTCACAAAAAACCAGTGGAAAATTAATTTAAGAAAACATTTAGTTACACATATGTTTGCAATCAAACTTGTTTTAAATTACATAATTAGAACATTTTGTCATACTTACTGGAAACTAGCATAATAGTAGTGTTAAGACCACAAAGTCAGAGAAGGATTGAAAGGACTGTGAGTGAAAAGAAAAGAGCAAGTGTTTTGAAATTCCCAGACTTTAACAGTTTTGGAAAAAATTAATCATCAATTCCAGTCACATATCCCTGTGTGTGAATACGCATATATGTTTTCTTATGGTGAGAACTGTAAATGTTCCGTAACTGTAAAAATTTTATTTTTTCAAAGTCTTTCATCCTCAGTAAACTGTAATTACCAAAATTGGGTTGAGCTATGCTACATATCTCACAGTGGTACCACATAGAACAAAGGAAAAACATACAGTCATTGCCATGGCTTTGCCTCCATGGGATTTTCAACTCAGAGCTTTAGTTACCAACAGTGTTCCTTAGAAGTCCTTCCAAAACATTATGGAAGCAATATTGATGGAAACATCATGGCATAACATACATCAGTAGTGATGCTCAACAAAAGTTTCAGGAATTTCAATGAAAGTCATTCATTGTGACTTCTGCTGATGCTGCCAGAGCAGGTTTCTCCTTTCAGACACATTTGGAACTGGGCTCTGACCTGAAGGCTCTCTGCACTCACATTCCCAACTAGCCAGAAGCTCATCTTGTGAGGAATTTTAAAAGATTGCCGGACATAATTTTGTTTCCCCACAAGCTCACTAACTTTTATTCAAATACACCATCTCATATGTCCCAGTTTCTGATTTCATAGTATTGGCATTGATATGACCATACCCCAGAACCTCACTTCTTCAGACATAAACATTTAGATTTAGATAAAAACTGAGGTACTGGACATCTTCTTTGCCTCAGCCTTCAACAGCAAGACTGATGAAGTTCAGGGCAATGAGCCCTCTTAGCTGGTAGGCAGAGACTGGGAGCCGAATAGACCCCCTGAAATCCAAGAGGTAGGAAGTGACCTCCTGAGCCATTTAGACACTCATAGGTCTCTGGGAGTGGATGCAGATTCTTCCAAAGGTACTGAGCTAGCTGGTGGTAGAGCTCACTAAGCCATCCTCCATTATTTACCATCTGTCCTGCTCACTGTGGAGGTCTCAGATGAATGGAGGTTGGCCAATGTGACACCCATCCAAACATGAAGAGTCAGAAGGAGAATCCAGGGAATAACAGGCCTATAAGCCTCACCTCAGTGCCCAGCAAGGTTATGGAGCAGATCATCTTTATTGCAATCACTCAGCATGCAGGGGACAACCAAGGGGTCAACACCAAAGCCAGCATGGGTTTAGAAAAGGTCCTGCCTGACCAACCTGGTCTCCTTTTGTGACTCACCTGATGAGTGAGGGGAAGGTGGATATTATCTACTTGGACTTCAGAAAAAACATGGACACATTTTCCCACTGCATTCTCCTGGAAAAGCTGTCAGCCCAGAGCTAGGACAGGCATAATGTTTGTTGGTTAAAAAACCAGAGTGCTAGTGAATGCAGCTACATCCAGTTTACACCTGGTCACTGGTGTCTGACAGGAATCACTGTTGGGCCAAGTCCTGTTTATTAGCTTTATTGACAATAAATAATATGGATGAGATGATTAAAAGTATCCTCRGTAAGTTCATGGGCAACACTAGGTTGGGTTGGAGTGTTGATATGCTGGATGGAGGGAAGGCTCTGCAGAGGAATCTTTACAGGCTAGATTGGTGTGCTGAGGATTGGTGTGATGAGGTTCAACAAGGCAAAGTTCAGGTTGACACTTCAGTCACAACAGCTCCAGTGCTGCAGGCTGGGGATGATGGTCAGCAGTGGGTAAACATGAGCCAGACATGTGCCCAGGTGGCCAATGGCATCCTGTGTTACACCAAAAATAGTGTAGCCAGGGCAGTGACCATCCCATTGTACTGACCACTGGTTAAATCTCACCTTAAATCCTGTGTTCAATTTTGGGGCCCTCATGACAAGAAAGACTTTGAGCTGCTGGAGCGAGTCCAAGGGTGTGTCGGTGGGACACAAGGGTTTTCAGGATGAGAGAGAGACAAGAGCCTTGACTCCATCAGAAGGCTTGATTTATTATCTTATTTTATATATATTTATTACATTATATTAAAAAGAAAAGAAAGGAGAAGGTTTCTCCCAGAGGCTGCTAAGCTAAGAATAGAATACAGAAGAAGTCAAAACAAGGGAGCTCTCTCTGACTCTGTCCCAGAGAGCTCAGTCCTTGATTGGCCATTAATTATAAACATACAAGATGGGCCAATCACAAATGCACCTGTTTGCATTCCACAGCAGCAGATAACCATTGTTTACATTTGCTGCCGAAACCGCAGCTTCTCAGAAATCCTAAGAAAGGATTTCTCATGAAAGATGTCTGCAACACAAGGGAAGATCAACAGAGCTGGGGAAGGGTCTGGAGCACAAGTCCTGTGAGAAGCAGCTGAGGGAGCTGCTGTTGTTCAGCCTGGAGGAAAGAAGGCTCAGGGAGACCTTGCTGCTCTATACAACTGCTTGGAAGGAGGCTGTAGCCAGGTGGGGGTTGGCCTCTTCTTCCAGCTAAAGGAGCGACACAGGCCTCAAGCTGTCCCAGGGGAGGTTCAGGCTGGACATCAGGAGGAATTGTAAGGGTTGTAAACACTGGAACCACCCAGGAAAGTGGTGGTGGCTGTGTCCCCATCCCTGGAGATCTTCAAGAGAGAACTGGACATGACATTTAATGTCATGCTGTAGTTGACAAGGTGGTGAACAGTCAAAGGTTGAATTTGATGGACTTGGAAGTCTTTTCTAACCTAAATCATTCTGTCTGTGATATATATTTCCATTATAGCTCTCAGTCCTCTTTTAAAGGAACTCTAGAATATGAATATCATTTGAGAAAACTAATGAACAAAAAAAATACATTTATATTTTCCTTGCTATTACACGGACTGAAGGGATACCTTTTTCTAGTTTTTCAGCAGCTGAAGCTCCCACATTTTCAGGTAATTTTTACTGCCTTCAAACATTCTGTCACAACAGTAGCATCATATAAGAAATTGTGTGTTTGTTTTCACAGAGCTTTGTGTTCTGCAAAAATCTAACGCTATAAGCATAATATGGAAGCTTAATCACACACTGAACATGCATTCAAATAATCAATGTACCTCAAAGCATTTTAAACATCAAGGAATAATACATAATGAATACATCAAGGAATAATACATGTTTTACTGGTGCAGCTCTTAAAGATATTAGATATTTAAAAAAACAAACTGATGTCTCATGCAGTTCTCATTTTCATTGAGAAAACTAACTGACATTGCAGAACATGAAAGGTAGAAATACAAGCGTCTTTTAGAATCTCAGTAAATACTTGCATACTAGAAATTAATGAAAAATGGAAATTTCTTCCCACCAGAAGTTTTACTATAAAGAAGTACCCTAAAGAGAATTCAAAGCCAGGAATTTCTTTGTCATTTTCTTGAACTCTTTTTTTAGTACCAGAAATCAAATGCAGATTCTGTTCCCTTTTCCCCTTCCAATTTTAGTATCTTTGAAGTAGGTTCACAATCCGTTTGTCTTAAGACCTCTTTAATGTCACACCAATTAGTCAGATAGGCAGATCGAGAGCTGGGAGAAAGCAAACACTTGGTTATCACTAAGAATTGCATTCTCCATGCTCTTCTGCCAGACACATTTTCCCTCCTTCCCCTGTAAATAGAAGAAAAAGAAGAAAATAAAAGAAAACAGTCAAGCTCACTTGGGACACAATAGAATTTGACAGAAAATTCCCAGTCAGATGCAACTTGCTTCACTTACAACTTAATGGTGAAATTTATGTTTTGAAACTTTATTTATAGGTTAATATTACCCTCTAACTTTGATTTGATTTAGTTTTTTTCCCCCAAGTGTAAGAATACAAGACAATTTACAAGAGTTTGGAGCTACAGGTGTGTCATTAGTAAAATGCACACACTTGAAATGATACAGAAAGAAAATTAGGAATATCATCATCAGTCTCTCTTATGCCCATTTTTTATCAGAAACTGAAGGTTTCTTCCAGATACTGACTAATATATTTGATTTTTTTTTGCATAGTACTCAGAATCAGTGTTGAGTCTGAATCAGAGATGGAATGAAATAGAGAGCTCTTGTCTCTGTCTTAGTTACATATGGCTTTACTCAAACAGAAATTGCAGTTATCATGTCTGTAGTATGGCTTTTTCCCATCAGCACAGTCTTTAAATTAAACTCCTCTGCTAAGGAGAGATTGTTGTACTCTTCTTCCCTTTCCTCTTCCCCTTAGTCTAAATTAAAAAATGTCTTCTGAAGTTTAGTTTTATTTTTATAACATCTGGACAGAGAAGGAATTATATTAGAATATAAGTGACGGAGAGCACTGGCAAGACTAAATCTGATCTAAAAGGAAGAGGCTCAGAAAAATACTTAAAAGATAAAATAAAAACCCCAAATCACTGAAAACCAACAGCAATTTTCAGGATAAAGTTTAATTCTTGTGTTCTCAAAAGCAGCTGTCCTTTTATGAAACTGGCCATTTTTTTGTCTTTAGGTAATCTATCTGACTCCAAATGAAGCATTTGTTTCTCTGTGTCTGTTTTGAAGCAGAAAACACATGACTCCTGTTCAATTCCTGAGTATGAAAAAGGCAAACAGCAGCAGTCTGTTAAGGAAGAGATGATGTCAAATGGAAATCAGTGGTTATTTATTCTTGAGGCCAAGTAGAAGGGATTTATAAAATGAGGAAAAAAATAAGGGGGTTTATGTGTCAGCAGATTGTATAATCTGTCTCCCATTGTTATGTTTCTTAAAACATCTTCCCATGTTGCTGCCAGTGCTCCAAGAAGTGTAGCTCGTTAAAAGATGAACTTTTCTGAGAAGTTTATACTCAGCCTGATGTGCATTTCAAGCTTGTGAATCTTTGGGAGGCCACTAAAAGTTATTCAACAAGAAGTCTGGCAGAATTAGTGAACAACTGCTGTAATAAAGAACAGTTAGAGAATAAACTGGCTGTCCTACGGCCCCAGAGTCATAAGCACATATTGGCTGGGCTGAGAAAATTTTAATCTTTCCAAGTCCGATACTTTTTTTTACTTGATGCTGACTTAGGAGACAATATATTAGCATGCTGTCATTGCACATAAGGTCAGTAAGCTCCAGCAGTGCAATAAATGCCAGGTCCATTAACAGAGAGGAGACTTCACTGATATGAAGTAGGTTAGTCCCTTCTCCTTGGGTCATATGTGCTCTTTGAGATTCAGGATTATTAAAAAGAGGTAGAAAGATGATGATGTACTACCACTCCATGAGTCTGTCCTGCTGAATCCTAAGTTACATCAATAAACAGAATTTTTTCTAATTTTGACGAAGATGCTGCATGAAAGCTGTGGATAGCTTCTACAAGCCTCAAGTAGAAGAGACTATTTTAGCTGATTATGCAGTTACACGTTGATCAAGTAATCAGACATCCAGTTCCTTTATTATTACATGCTATTAGACTTGTTGTCGAGGAATTGTCCCTTGTATAGTAGGAAACTTAAGACAGAATAATAGTAATTTTAAATGGTGGGTGGGGCACTCCTGCTTATAGCATTTTGGGTAGGGTTTTTCGGGGAAAATAGATACTGAAGAGTTGAAATTGCAGAGAGAATATTAGAACATACAATTGTCTTCTATCTAGGAAGTTCTGCTAAAAGAATGCTTGGGCACCTGTTGCTGAAATGGATGATAAGCTGCAATTCACTTCTAACTGAATGTGGGAACAGAACAAAATTAATTCATTGTCATCATCCATGGTGAGCTAAAAAACAACTTGGCATCCTACTAAAATGAGACCTAAGGCACAAAACTAATCTTATTTCAAATAAATATTCTGCAGAGAAATTAAGACCTTAGAGTAGACATGAAAAAAGAAGTTTTGACAATGCAGCAACCCAGTATCAAATCTTCTGGACACACTGGAAAGAGATATATTGGTTTGGTACAGAAATTAGAACAAGTTTTCTCAGCTTCCAGAAATGATTGACATTTTTCCACATAGTGACAGAAAGCAGAAAAAAAAGGCCATAAAAGTAAAACAGATTTTATTTCTTATGAAATACTATTATAAAAAATACATTCTGAGCACATTTCAAATCAAGCAGTATTTTGCAGGAGGGGTACTTTCAATATGTAATGGAACCAGACTCCATTGCCACCAAGACTAGTGAAACTTTACATTTAAAAGTGATAAAAAATTGTAAATAGGCAGTGTCTTTTAATTTTTTATACATATGCAAAGACGTCATCAGCCTTCTCCAAACTAAAATTAAACTTTTTAAAAAGAGAAGGTCACCTCTGATTTCTTCATTTAGCTTGTGTTTTCTGCCTTCCTGGGTGGGAAATTTAAGCCTTTAGAGCCCACAGAACGGAAAGTACTATGAAAATATGAAATATTACAGCTCTGAAATGTTACAAAAGAAGATTTAGCATGGTTATGAATCAGATCCAGCACCTGTTTGCATCACTTGGTGACATATTTCAGTTATATGACTGGGATATTGCAAGCAGCACCACATAAAATACAAATGTTTGTTTGATGTATTGGACAAAACTTAACAAACTGTTACAGGGTGAAAATGTTATCCCAACCAGTAGGCTGATGAAACTTTTGTAAGGTGCAGTACTGCATTAGAGAAAGCATCTGTTACTGCCTTCCAGGGAACTTCAGATGATCTCTCATGAATGTTTTTTTTTTCCTATGGACAATTATTGCCTTGATTGGAAATAGTATTTTTTGACAGAAGTAACACTGGACACCATTTTGGAGGAAAAAGCCAAGCATGCTATAACTACTTCCCTAATATTATATGAAACCACTGTGAAATGTTTAGTAATTGACCATTTAAGAAAAAGAATTCCCCTAACTTGCCCTATATGACTTTTCTGATAGTCAGATCCTCCATGAGAGAAGAGAGAGAAAGAATAGATAATGACATATGTTAGTTTCCATCAGGTAAAATGTGGAATTTTTCTTCACATGGCAGTGAAGATATTCAGAGAAAAGCAATGAGATGATTTGTCAGCTGTTAGTGGTAAGTAGTTCCAGTTCAGCCATACAAATATGACAGGACTGGGAACACACTGTGTTGTGTCCTGTGAGTGAAAACATGGTAGTGGCACTATCAAAGTTTCTGCACTCTAAGATGTGAGATCAATCATTCACTACAAAGTTGCTTGAATTGAATCCCTTTTTCTGAAATATTCTGGATATATTCTGCCCTAAGTATTTCTATGGAAATGCTGTATTTGCAATAGCACAGTAGGTGTTTATCCCAAACCCAAGAGATCTGAACACAGGAAAACAGGGCATCAGAGATACAAAAAGCTGTACCTGTATCAATCAGCAATACAATTACAGTGGTTTTCTTACTTTAGTACATGAAAGTAGAAACTAACTTATTTCATTTAATATCTGGCAGTAGTCACAGGAATCCACATTACTGTCAACTGTTATACTAAGCAGATACCTGAATCTTGTAATCTAAGGAGTTCTGTTTCACCCTTTCATGCACCATGTTTAACCTTGCAGAAGTCCACATGCAGGTGTACCCTCCAGGCACCTGCTTTGCACTACCCTACTGTACAGGTCCCTGAAACTGGAACAGGACTTGAGGCCCCTGAAACTGGAACAGGACTTGGAGCCAGAAAGATAATTTCTCCTTTCAAATGTTGCAAGCCTCCTGTTCTGTGAACCCTACGCAAAAACAGCTAAGGGATTTACGGTATCTACACATTAGATCATGTGAGTGCCCACAGCCTACCACATGTTGTTAACATCCCTTTGACGTTGCTAGAGGAGTGCAGAATTCTGGTCCAGGGCACAGACCTGAACTGCTGTTCCCTGCCCTGTAACCTTCGTGTGTGTCCTGGGAGCCTGGGTTTCTAGGCCACTCACTGATCATAAAGCATATCTCTTTGCAACAGCACTCAACTGCATTGTTAGGCTTTTAAAAATGTGTGTAAACCAATTTTGGCTAAGCCTTAGGATGAAGTACGGAAATACAACAAAGAAAAAAATGTTTTGAAGTATTTTAAGAAGTATCTGCACCTTCTTTTTCCAGTACAAATGTCTTTTAAATAACTGTGAGAAGCAAAAAAGTTATTTCTGGCTGTTAAATGTAATTCTTCTCCTCTGAATATCAAAAGATCAGTGCTTGAAGTGATATCTTTGAGTGGTTTAAGAAGATATAGACCCTTTATCAATCTGATAAATTTGATTTTTTTAAAATTTATTTCATTTCATCAGAAAATTCATTATTAAAATAAAAGCATGGTACTCTTATGTCAAGGTCATGGTTTTGATCCCTGTACAAGTCATTCACCTGAAGTTGGACTTGGTGATCATTGGGGGACACTTTTACTCAAAATACTTTGTGATTCTGTGGTTCTGTGATAATTACACCAAAAAATAGTATCTTCAGTAAAATATTATTCAGTCCATGAAATGCAGAGAAACTATATGAAACTGTATTAAACTCTTGGTACCCTACAGAGAAATACCCATGATATGATAACCATCCTCCTTCTTTCCTAACCCAAAAGTCATTTAGGGTCACCACAAGTGCTGGGGGCAGTTTTGTTTGCCACAATACAAAAGACATAGTTATCAGAGGGGTGTGCAAAGGAAGGCAGTGAGGGTGGTGCAGGGAAGGATAAGCCATAGGAGGAGTGGCTGAGGTGACTTTGTCTGTTCAGGCTGGAGAAGGGGACACTGAGGGGAGACCTCACTGCAGGTACAGCTTCCTCATGAGGGGAAGAGGAGGGGCAGGCACTGATCTTCTCTGTGGTGACAGTGACAGGGCCCATGGAAATGGCCTGATGTGTCAGGGGAGGTTTAGATTGGATATTAGGAAAAGGCTCTTCACCCAGAGGGTTGCTGGATTTCCTTGGATCCCCAGGGAAATGGTCACAGCATCAGCCTGACAGAGTTCCAGAATTGTTTGGACAATGCTCTCAAGAACATATTGTGCCTTATTGTGCCTGTCCTGTGTAGGAACAGGAGCTGGACTTCCATGATCCTTCTGGGTCCCTTCCAACTCAGGATATTCTATTCTGTGATCAAACAATCCTAATTTTAGATACATGTTTTTCATGTTTTATCCTGTCATTTGTGAAATAAAATGGCATTATGAAATATGCCATTTCTTTGTCTCTTCTGCTGAAATTTCCATAGCTATTTTACTAGTTAGTTTTCTTATCCCTGTGCCTATTTTACTTTACTGCTCACTGTATGTGTACTTTACTTAAAGAAATCTTTATAGTTGGTTGAAATATTTCCTGTAATTCTACACTCACTCCTTCCTTATGGTTTTTAACATTTTTATGACTCCCAATGTTTTCCCTTTCCAGATTGTTTCTGTTACTTAAAAACCTTCTGCTTATTGCTTATACTAACTTTTTATATCCTCTAACCACATTGCTCTCTGTTTCCCCATTTCCTGTCTAAGTTTAAAAGGAATTAATTTCTCCTATAACATCTACAAAATTATTTCTGTATTTTCCAGCGTTCTGATGGTGACCTCACAGATATTAAAGGGTTCAGTAGTAAGACTTCAAACACTTTTCAGTCATCTGCTATGCTAAGAATTTTGAATAGTTCACTGTCATCATGAAACATGTCCCTTTTTTTTTTTTTTGCACTATTTTTACTATTTTTTCTTACACTATAGTCTGGCCACATATATCTACAGTTAAATGTTGCTTAAAGAAATGGAGGGAGGAAAATATGCAGGGAACCAAGCCCACATGCGTTATGTGCTTGCTGCAAGTCCTGGTTGTGGAGTTGGCAGTGTTCTCTGACCCTCTGAAGCAGCTAATTACTAGAGTGTGTTCACTAGCTCTGCATGTTTGAACTCAGAACAATGTCTTACCTTCTAGTTTAGTGGTGCCTTTTTGATACCTGCTCTGTGTCAGGTTCTGAGATGTAAATCCTCAAAGTAGAACATGCTATACTTTATGGATCAAAATAATCATGGGTTTAGTTTCCCCATGGAACTTGTCACACATTCAGTGTCTTGTTGTTTAAAAAGAAAACTTATGCAAAAAATCTTATTGCTTTTAGGTTATTCTTATCTCTCTGTTTTGTTTTTTTGTCGTTGTTTTGTTTGGGAGTTTTTGTTTTGTTTTTTTTTAATGGAGGTGTGTTGTGAAAGCATTTATTAGACTGAAGTTAATTTATTGGGGGCTTTTTGGGTGCTACGGATCATACATTACTCATTTTTATATTAATTTAACAGAAGCAAGAGGTTTCATTTTGAATCAAAATTCAAGTCACCATTTTTGGGGTATTTTAAAATTCCAGTCAATTATCATCATATCAAGAAAATATCATCACAGAATCTTGGGAGTATCCTACTTTGTTTCAGTGAATTTTACTTCAATTCAGGGAAGTCAAACCTGGTCCTAGGTTGCTAGGCCAATATTACACAGAGAGTTTGGAAAATGTAAATATTCCAGTTCCAACATCAGCATATAGTTTCAATCATCCCATGGAGCAGGCACAATCACTGTAAAACATCAGTGTAGACGTGTACAAAAAGCTGGAATTACTGCATTGGTGTTTTGAGAAAGTGAACACAGATTGAATAATTTCATAGCCTTTGCAAAGAAAGAAGAACAAATACATTTAGAGACTTTTCCACAGCCACTTTCCAAAGCTCAAAAATAGAACACCCGAGACAATATGAGTTTTGCCAAAAACATTCTGAGTACACCATCCCTACATGAAAATATCACTAATAGTAGGACGTAAAAATCAGCCACTGTCAGATGACAACTCTGAGAGACTCTGAAATCATATTCTGAAAGAAGAAACTGTGATGGAAATATAAATTTACATGATGATATACTACAGTTCTGTGTGACATGGATACATTTGCATGATAAAATCTCAATTATTGTATTAAAAAAATGTATCTTTAATGAGTAGATGCTCCTGTTCTGACTGCACAGTGACGAAAATTTTACTGTGTATATTTGATTTCCTTTGTAATATTTTTTTTTTTGTTTGGATCAAAGTGTCACAAAACTTAACAATTATGCATTAAATTTCCCATGATGAGCAAGAAGTACTTGTTACACATATTCAGACTATAATTTAAACACATCAAATATGTATGATTATTGTGAGTGTCCTGAAAAGCTATTTGGATATGTTCCAGAAGCAAAATTGTCCCTATTGCTGAATAAAATTATTCAGATTAAAAAGGATGAGGAATTAGAATTCCAGCAATAGTTCAGTGCTTCTCTAGTGGCTGGAACTAGATGGTCTTTAAGGTCCCTTCCAACTCAGATAATTCTATTGCCCTGTGATTCAGAGCCATCAGTCCTTCCTTCCTCTCTGATAAATAGTACGTCAAAGATGCCAGCTGTGAAATTAAAATGGAATATATTCTGGTCTCTGATTTAAAACAGGAAAGAAAGGCAAACAGAGACCATTTGAGAAAGCAGGTCAACAACCACCCTAACATGGAAAGAGACAAGCCAAGGCAATAGTGCTGGAGAGTGACAATCATCACCAAACTATAGGGTCATAAATATGCAGAGAGAAAAGAATCTTGGAAGAAATACACATACTTCTGTACATCCTTTAAAATGGTATCTGCAGGTATTTTGGGAGTAGTACAGAAGCCTCATCACTCGACAACATCAGATTAACATCTTTATCAAGCTGCTATACTTGCAATGTGTGGACTGCTCCTGTACAGTGAATGGACTCTACTCCTGTGGAATAATAGATTACTGTGGAATAAGAACAATCTTTTTATACCTAGTTATCAACAACTGGTTGGAACACCTCTGAAGCATGCTCTTTCAGATTTCTTTGGCATATATTCAGGGGAAAAAATGTCATCTGCTTGAAAATCTCTTTGTGATTGATTAAAAGGCTTGTAAAACACCATTCCTCAGAGAATGATTCACATGGCAAAAAAAGACTGAGGGACAGAAGAAAAGTTTTTAGTTAGGGGTGGCTTCCTCTTTGTCGAAAATCATCTCCCTGTCTCATTAAACTAGTCAGAACTGAACAGTTCAGCAACCCCTTTGGTTCTAAATAACCTCTACTTTTTCATTAAGGGAGCTGTCAGAAATTACGATAATCCCTAATCTGCCAAAATGTTCTTTAGTCCTCTCCAACTCATCCACATAGTTGGCCAGATTTCTACCCTCCAAAATTATAGCAATAAAACATGTCATTATGAAGAGGGACAAAATTCTCCATATCTGATGCATGAACATCTGCTGTTTGCAACCTAGATGAAAGTCCTCTAGTGTTGGCTCAGTGACAGTGAAGCTGTGCTATCTAGGCCTCCTGTTGTTGGGGGAAAAAACTTAGAGGGATATGTCAATATGTCAACCAGCAGCAGGGTTTAGATAAAACAGATTAAACTAAACAAATAATAATAATTTAAAAATCCCTTAACCTTACAATTTTTCTCAAGTATTACTTCCATTTGTTACTATCAAGCAACCTTTTAAGATTTCACCCTGCAGTAAGTTAGGGTAAATTACATGCTATCATGAGCAACATAATCTTAATATGTTAATATCTGTACAACACTAAAAAAGGAAATAATTTCTTGTTTATAAAAGCTGTATATACATATTTTTCCCTCATGAAAATAAGAAATCACAAGGTAAAGACAAAGAATCAACTTTCACATTTTTTTCACGACTGTTATGTAAATGTGACAGTTAGCAGAGAAGAATAGGATAAAAATATTAATCAGGCATTCAGATTAGTAAAGGGATGTTTCCCTGTGCATGAAAAATTATTTTAAAATTGTATTTTCTTGAAAGAACATAATATCACCTTAATATGGAATCCAATTAGTAAACTGGAAACCTTTTTCTTTAAAGATTTAGCTTTTCTTGAGATTTGCTGTTCTCTGATCTTTCTTTAGTGGGCTGGATCACCCTTTAAATAAAGAGTTAGAGCACTTATAAGGCAATTCAGGAGAGCAACACATTCTGTCTCAGAACTCACAACAGCCATGGTATTAGCCCTATCTAAGAAGATGTGAAACAAAACCCATAAGTACCAGTATTATGCACATCAAAGGCCAGGCTTGAGTATTTGCAAGGAAACTGTGCTTTACTCTTTGAATAATCACCCAGAAAACTATTTGTTCTAGAATTAATCTATATTTTCAAAATTCTTGAAAAGTAGAAGATTTGGGCCATGGAAAACCCTGAAAACATTCAAAGAGTTCAAACAATCAGAAGAAATATTAACAAATCAGGATATTTCTCTCTTTTCTCCTCTGTCTTCAAAATAGGTAGATTAGAATATTTATATAATCTCTAACCTGTAACTCTAAACTCTGTACATATATTATATCAGGGCAAAATAAATAAACTCCAGATTGTCTCATAGCTACAAGAATCAAGCAGGTACTAAAGTTAGAGTAGGTGCATCTAAGGATTCATCCAGTGGGTTCCATTCCAAAATTTAGTAAAAATAACCAGTACTTGAATGAGCAGTGTTGAACTACCATAGCCAGACATGAGCAAATGCCACTGATCAGAAAAATCAAGGCTAGACACAGCACCTCATAACTTCCATTTCAAAGCATATTAACATTGAAGCAAAACTTAGCAATTGATAGGATAATTGCATAAGACCAAGTAGGTTGTCTCTTTTCCTGTTAGACTTTTCATTAAAAGCTATTTTGCAGATTCTTATGTACTGCTGACATTAGATTTCTAGACCTCTTAAGCTTCCCCTAGCTTCCAGAAAGGATGTCTAACGCTTTTCGAGTCTTTAGAAATATTCTCAAAGTTTGTTTCTTTTAGATGGGATAGTCATAAGTCTGAAAGTTTAAAGTTGCCTGTGTGCCAGACAAAAGGCTCATCTTGAGACAAACCCAGAAACCTAATTTCAGATCCCCAAAACTGTGTCATTTTGCAGTGTTGTAATGCAAACAATAACGAACCCCTAGATAAACCCCCCCTAAAACAAACAAAAAACCATTTAGATAATTTGCTAATTTTCAAGATGATATATACAGAATTTCTGTGCTGATTGAAAATAACAAGGGAATGTACTGTACAAGGATACTCAAAGTGAATTGTCAAAGGAAAAGGAAGGTTTCTGATTGGTTTGCTGGTACACTGCAAGCATTCTGTACTCTCTGCACGTGAAATCTCAGTCATGATTATTTAGTAGATTAGAAATATCTTGCTAGATAGGACTGCTGTTATCCAATTTTCCATAGGACACATGAACCTCTTGTGGCCAGCAGGTATCCAGCACTGAAGGATCTGAATTGAACATAGCTCAACATTCTTTGTTTGCCAAATAAATGATAGATAAATGGAACTGTCAAAAATAAAGGTAGAAGATATAAGCAAAGGTTTCATTTGGAAGTTTTGCACACACTTGTAAGAAGAAATTAGGCTCTTTCTGAATCATTCTCAGCTTCAACTGAAAATGGAAACCACCCCCTTGCCCCTACACTACACATAACTATATGTGACAGACTATAATCCTGGTGTGCAGTAATATTAGAATCTTCTTACATTTCTAAATCATGAGGTAAAATATTTTCCTGAAACATGGGACAAAGTACATGACCTTTTCTATGGCCTTTGTTGTAGGCTGAGAAAGGTACAAATGACTGGAAACTAGTACACATAGCAAGGCTATTTTATTTTGTATCATCACATTTTCAGACACTTGCCTCCAGGCTGCATGGCTCCCTTTTTAGAGCTCTTGTTTTTAACTTGCTGCACACATATTTTTAACTGCATGATTCTACAAATACAGTTAGATTTTTTTGCTCCACAAAATAGTGCCCGAGTGGTATGGTTAAATACATTCTTCCCCTTGCAAATCCTTCAAAATCAAGATAGAATTATCGGCAGTATCGCATTTTTGGAACTCAGTAATGGAGTGGAAGCCAAATAGGGTACCATATTACAGGGGTTGCAACTTGGAATTGATAAATATTCAGGTGTTCCTGAAGTCTTTGATTTTTCCCTCATCTGTAGCAGTGTAATCTCTTAATTGAAGTGGGACTTAGTGAAACAGGACGGGTTCATTTACATGAATAACAGTCAACTAAAGAGAAAAAAACTTTTTCCTCAAGACAAGTAATTACTAGAAAAGAAAGTATTTTTAGTTAATAGAAGAGGAAAATGCTCATTCTTGCAAAACCAATCTTCACCATATTCTTTCAAAGGATACTGTTGAAAATACTGTTTGTACTGTGGTAGTGCTGTAGAAGTTTCAGTAATTTTCTGGCAATTTTATGGTGTTCATCACAAAGTGGTGCATGGAGAGGTTAATTGAATGACTGTTTCACTAAGTGTGCTTCCAAAGGATGTGTTTTGAGCCTGGGAGAAAGTAGAGGTATGCTAGAAAGAGAGAATGATAAGAACCGATATTATGAGTCAAGTGAAAGTGAGAGTTAATTAAAATGATAGTTGATGGGAAAAATGGAAAGGGAAAATGGGAATTACAGATTTATTGCTGAAAAATTAAAAGAAGCAGATAACACTAGTGAAATATCATAGATTACTGGGTGAAAATAAAATGATGAGAAATTACTTCTTGTAGCAGAATTCTGACTCGTATAAGCAAAGCTACAGAAAAGGGTGCTGCAAAATCTGAAACATAATATTCTAAAAGTCTGGAGGAGAGTTTTAGCCATATGGCTACTTGGGAAAGAAATATCCATAACACCCACATCTGAAGTTATTATACTCACAAAAGCATCGGGTTTTTGAGCATGTTCCAGATTTGAAAATCTAGAAATTGAAGAAGAATGTCACAACCACATAATATATTTGATTGATAGGCTGGATAGTAGTACCATCAGTGCCAATCAAGAAATAGAGAAAGGGAGCGAAAAAAAAAAAAGAAGACTTTGATTAGACAAGGAGAAGAGAGAAGAGAAGCTGATCTGCAAGTTGTTGTCATAGAGATATTCACTAAGTTCAGGCTTATAGATTAGATCAAATCTATTTTCTCTTAGAGAGAAAAATTACAGGAATTGCCTGAAGAACCATAGAACCACTGAATTTCCTTCTGATGCTGCACAGGTAAAGGAACAGTGATAAATACTGAAGATGCATTAATAGATGACGGAGTATTGTAAGTCAATAAAGGAAGACCACAAATAATTTTGGATAAAAATTAAAATGAGTTTTAAAATTTAACAAAGAGAAACAGTCTTAATAAAAATTGAGACAAGGTAACTGAAAAAAACCCCACAGGGAGCTAAACCAAAGAAGTTTCCAAGTGCAGGTGAAACCTGACATAGATGCCAGCAAGAGTTTTAAATTAGCTAGTAGATGAATATAAACAAGATAATGAGGCCATTATTGTATATTATTTGTACAACCCCAATAATATGGGTCTCGTTCAATGAGGCTCTCTTTCAGAGAAGTTAAAACATTTAGGTATCATACAGCATACCAAGAACTACCACTAAAATTGTGCCACCATAGTTGAGCACTCAGTTGAAAAACATTTATTATGACTCTGCCCCAGGTGAGAATAATGAATTAAATTTAAAAAATGAAAAATGTAAGGTCATAATATCTAGTTTAAATATACTGTACTATACGGGGTTTTTTTCTAGACTATTATAACCTCTGAACATTTTTAGAGATATGTTCAGTAGAAAAAAATCCAACTGGGCTGAAGGTCACCGATTTGAAAAACAGGTACAATGTTATAATTACAAGCAGGAGATAATTGTAGTGTAATGCTTTCCAATACTCCAGTTTAAAGTCACTGACAGTGATCCCAAATCTTGAAATCTGTAGGCTGCAAAACATGTGCAATATTGCCTTAACAATGGTTTCTTAATAACCTACCCGAATTAAATGTACACTGGATATTAATTGTCATGTCCCTATACATTGACATACCTGAGAAACATGGCTTCACATTCAGCAGCTGACAAAAAAAAAGCCCAGAGTATACTGCACATCACTGGGAAGACTATGGAGAACAAGACAGAGAATGTAATTTTGCTCTATTAAAGAACCTTCTTCACCGACATTTTAAATGCTCCGTGCAGGTCCTATTTCTGTATCTGAAGAAGGACACAGTGCATTTAGAAATGCACAGAGACAAAAATCTAAATAACCTCAGGAGGAAAAAAATACCTTGTGTGTCATTACTGAAAATATTGTAATTCCTTATGTAAAATATTTCAATTCTTCATTTATGCAAAATATAACCTATATATGATCATAAAATATATTATTAAAGTCATGAAAGCAGATAAGGTGAGTGACACCCACCAACATACAATAGTTAAGGTTCAGTCTTTGAAATTAGAAGGAAATAAGTTTAAAAGAGTACACAGCAACTAAGAAGTTTTTCATGAGGCATCTCCAGATTGAAGCACACCTTAGACAAGCTTATGGAAGAGATAAGCTGGGGTGTAACTTCCAACATCCAAAATGCAACACCTGTAGACATTGGCAGAGGCAAGTAACATGGACCACCCAAAATAGCCTGAGTTGAGAAGTACAGCCAAAGGAGCACTCCTGCTGTCACCAGCTAGCTGAATTGATCTACTTACCCAGAGGGTCATGTCCATTATGTGAAAGTTTTTAACTGAACTCAGGAAAGTGTTATCACTGAAATCCAAAAACTGACTGATTTCTTGTAGCTCTAGCTGTGCCTTACAATTCTAATTTCCATTCTTTCTGACGCAGGGTCCAAAGGACCCGTACCTAATTGTTTAACATCTCCAATTAAAACCTAAGCATTTTAACAACCTGACTCCTGTTTTCTGAACTCTCTGGCTTGACTTATAGTTGATTTTGTTTATGATGGGACTATGCAAAATGGCATAAGTAGAATAGGCCTTTGCTAAGCTCATCTTCTGTTGCAAATTCATTCTACAGCTCTTGACACATAAAAATTTGCTCATGAGCACTACTTAGAAATAAATTGCCACATCATTTCTGATACCTTCATTATAAATTTCCCCTAATAAAAACAAAAATTAAACACAACAAAAAACTGGAAGCAACCATTCCTGAAAAATTTTGAATCTTCATCAATGATATTCAGATAGGGGTTGTTTTCTGGTTTTGTTTTTTTTTTTACTTTTCCTTTCACAAGGTATTTCTATCTGGTTTAGTTTGGCTTCCTTGCTTTTGCAGCTGGACGGGTTATCACAATTTTAACACTTGCTTTAAGAAATTTTCTTCCAACATCTATTTATTCTTCCATATCTTATTGCTGATCATTTTGTCAAGTATGCAATAGATCAGTGTTTTTAAACTTATTTTCCAGTGATTTAGAAACTATGATGCTCAAGGCCATAAATCAGGCCAAAATCTTCAATGATACTGTACATTTTTATTGTTATCTACACATAAATACATATAATTTGATTTTAAACTTTGTAGAAAATAAAGCATTCTCACTTGGTACCTGTAAGCCGATGCTGAAAATTCTTATGGTGGTTGCACTCAACATAAACTAATAGTCAATCACACTGTATTTGGCTGAGTTTTCCTTAGAAACATTATGGATATAAAAAGAAATCAAAGGAATTGCTAAGCTGTGATATGAAGCTCTATGGTTTAAAAGTCTTAAAAATAAGTTTGAATGTTTAAATCTTTTAAATTGCACAGAACATTTAACTGCACTCAGTACTCTCTCCCTGCTCTTGGTATTGTGCCTGTGAGGGATTGGAAATTCTCTACAGAGGTCTGTAGAAATRCAAGAGTATAAGAAAGGAGGAAGATTTTTAGCTTTCTGAATTTTCAAACAAATGCCATCTGGACTAATTTGTGAATCCAGTAACACCACTTCAGTTCAGCTCAATACACAGGGAAACATCTGAAAGGGCTATGGTTATATAGAGAAAAGCAATTGACTTGTCACTAATTCATGTACTTTAGGAGCTCTCTAATATTTCTTAAGAGAGTCTCTTCAGTAGGTTACAGTATGTTTGATTAAGGCAGTGAAAAACATTTGTCTCACTGGAAATAAAGTCACAACTTTAAACAGATAACTTGTCCATTTGTCTTCTGATTTTAGGCTGAGAGGAGTTCAGCATGCAGCAGCTGTTCAGGACTGCAGCAGCTGTTATGGGACTGTATTTTGGATCTGCTTGGATGTTGCTACCATCTCTTTAATATATCACTTTTATACAGGCTGTCCTTACTAGTTAGCCCATAGCCTAACTTTCCCAGACAAATTATGAAGCCAAAAATTTTTGGGCCCTAAATAATAGCTGTATGCTTCCCATCACCATCTGTTGGTTTTGCATACAATGTAGTATGTCATGCTTCCACAGGTCACATGTGCTTCGACTATCAATCTGGCCATAGTAAATTTTTCCTGTAGTTCTAGAAATTACCTAATGAAACATCCAGTTGTATTAGGCCACATACACTCACATGATTTATTTAATATAAATATCTGGTAATTTTAAAATAAACATTTAAATGGAAATATTCAGATTTTGCTTATTGCAACATCAGTTTTGATTGTCCCTGATCTGTAAAATGCAGTGTAGCCAAAAGATGAAAAATAACACTCTTTTAATGATCTGAATAATTCAGACAAAAATTCTTGACTCTTGCTGGTTAGTTGCTTATGCCAAGAACGAATCTCAGCTATTTACTAATATGAAACAAATAAAAGGTACCTCATGTGAAGTGGAAGAAAACCATACTTCACAGGAGTTTCTAAAACTGTAATTGCATTAAAAATCTAAATTGCAGCACTACCCAGAGAATGGCTAATGAACTTAAACGTATGGATCTCACTGTGATTTTATCATTGTTTGTTCCGTAATCAAATTCTTCTCTTAATTCCAGCAAACAAGCTATTGCAATCAGCTGTCAGACATTGTAACTGGGATTTCACTCACATGGCACTATGTATAAACAGTAGTTTATCAAAAGAGAAACTAAGAAAAAAACAATATTTTTGAAGTTATTTGGAGTTGTTATGTCTCCAAGCACCCAAACATCTCTGAAAGTCTCTATTTCATAGTAATTTCCTGCTGTGGAACTGATTGAATTGATTCTGTGATTCCGATCAGCAATGAAACTTGAAAAGACATCTGGGCAGGCTTTGACTGACAACACAGTTCATTACTGATTTACTTCGGGGGAAAAGTGTATTTTTCTTTTTTGACTGAAATTTAAAATTATGTTATATTTCACTGAAATTTAAAATCAATTATGTTGGAAAAATCCTCTGCGATATTAAGTCCAAACTCTGAACTAACACCACTTCGTCGACTACACCGCTAAGTGCCACATCCAGTCTTCTCTTAAACACCACCAATCTGAGCAACTCACTCCAATGTTTAAAAACCTTTTCTGTGAAGAAATTGTTGCCAACATCCAAAGAAAACTTCCCCTCATACAGCTTGTGAATCAAGACAAAAACAAGAGCAATGTTCAGACACTTCTGGGAGCCTCAGAAGTGTACTTCAGGATATCATTCAATATATAGCTGTCTACTAAAATTTCACTTAGCAAGTGACAGCAGTATGAGGATCAAAGCTCAGTAAAATCTGTTTCTGGTCCTCAGGAATATTCGTCTCCAGAGAGTGGACATTGTTGAACTGCATTGGATGTCTGTCTATGCTTTCTCCAGCCCCCAGCGAACTGCTAAAATAGGCAAATTTTTCCATGTATCATTAATATGCGGGTCACTGCTGGTGCACTCAGTTTATGGAGGGAGACATTCACAATTCAGTAGATGATTTAAATGGTCTTAACTCCCTCAAAAAAAAAAAAATTACTTCCAGTATATGATTTTTTTTAAGTTTCATTTTGACGGCAGATTTCTTCTTGCAAGAGTCAGCAGCTTTTGGAGGAATGTTCAAAAATAGGTCAGTTTTCTATATTGCATAGATCTTACTGTTTTCCCCCACTTGCACTCAGAATTACACTGAAAATACCTAGGCTTCTAAAATACAGTGAAAGGCAAAAAGCAAATAACAGAAGAAAATATTTAAGAGAGGGTTTAGAGGGGAAATCCACACGGACAAGTTCATTTAAAAGAGAAATTATTACTCGGCTGTTTTAAATAGGGCAAAATCTCAATTTGTTTGCAACAGTGTTTTTGATTTATTCCTTTAACTGATACTCTTCCTCCTTTCTATGGTTTTTCTTTTCATTTCACATGCTTTCCAGAGGTGCTACTATCAAATATAATAGCTGATGAGCTACAGCAAAAGAGCAATTTGCATTTTCTTGGTGGCAAAAAGCATGAAATTGCCTGATGCCTCTATGCCTAAATCTCTCCTGGTAAGACCAATTAGTGGGAATCCAAGGTTCCTAATATGAGAAGGAAAAGTCTGGACCAAGGGAGACTTCCTCTAAGAAGAGGACCAGGTTAGAGGAGATTTAAAGAGATAGGGTGCTGGGTTGTTCTCCTCGCAGGGAAACGTCTGTGTGGGTGCGGGCAGGTCACTCCTTCGTGGGTCCCATACGAGCGGCTCCACCTCGTCCACCGCAAGCACAGTCCCGGATGTATTTCGATCGCACGACTAGGGAGAAGGAAGACTCGAGGCGCTGGTGCAAATCCAGCTGGGTTTATTTGAGGATGGTCCGAGGGTCCAAGGAGGGAAGGAAAGCAGGGGTGCAATCGCAGTCGAAGGAAGCCGGTGTCAGGGCGAGCTCAAGCCCCGAACCAGGGTGGGACTGGGGTTTATAAAGGGGGGAGGGTAGGCAGGGTCAGGGTACAAATCAACCAGTGGGGAGAGGGCTCAGAGGAGGGGACAAGGTGGGATGATCAGGGGTACACTGATAGGAATGTGGGGAGAGGGTGGTCTTGTGGCAAGGTCCAATGGGGAGTGAGGAACAGGGAATATTCCAGAAGGGAAGGAGTGGACTACAGGTGATTGATGTTTATATAGTAGAATCCTCCCAGGGTGCTCCCGCCCCATCTTCCCTGTCCCCTCCTCCCACATTAGGATATACTTAGGTTCATGGAACTTGATGGGGTGCTCCCCCAAGTCCTGGGTGAGCTGGTCAGTGTTTTTCATAGGCCACTCCTGAAATACACAAAGGACAAGGATGTTACTGGGAAGGGTCAGCTGGGACTTGTCAAGGAGGAATCCCCCTTGACAAACCAACCTCATAGGTTTCTATGTTGAGTTGACCAACTCAGGGAATTAGAGAGAACAGCAGAGGTTGCTTACACTGTCATTAATCACCAATACATTGAATCTGGCAATCAGTTTTCAGTCCACCTCACTGTCCATCTATGGGGCTAGAAAAGCAACAAAAGGAGGGCTAAGGAGAATCTTTATCTTTTCTTGGATGTCAGGGAAAACACAATGATAAAGGACAAGGACAGGGCTGATGTACTCAACACCTCCGTTGCCTCAGTCTTTTAATGTAAGGCCAGTTGTCATCAAGGTACCCATACCCTGAGCTGAAAGACAGAGATGGGGAGCAGAATGAAGCCCCCATATCCATGAGACAATGGTGAGTGACCTGTTGTGCCACTCAGACCACAGAAATTCATGGGATTCACCCAAAAGTACTGGCAGAAGAGCTCACCAAACCACTTTCAGTCATTTATCTGCAGACCTGGAGGGGGGTCCCCAGTGACTGGAAGTTGTATCTGACATCCGTCTACAAGAATGGCTGGAAGGATGATGCAGGGAATTACAGGCCTTCATCACTACAGTGCTACTTTGACGTGAGTGCAGGAAAGGTCATGGGGCAGAACTCCTTGAGTGCCATCAGGCAAAAAGTACAGGACAGCCAGTGGGTCATGGTTTCAACAGCATTTCAACACCGTTTTCAACAGCATTGTCCTGAAGAACATGGATGTCCATGCCATGGGCAGGTGCACTTTGGATACCATAGAGGCTGGATGGCTAGGCCTGGAGAGTGTTGGTGCATGGAGCAAAACAGGTGGCAACTGAGGTTCCCCAGGGCTCAGTACTGGGTCCAATCCTGTTTAATATCTTTAGCAACAATCTGGACAAGGGAATCAAGTGCATCTTCAGTGAGTTTGCAGACAACACCCAGTTGGGTGGGAGTGCTGGAAGGTAGAAAGGCTCTGTGGAAGGGTCTGCACATATTGGATCTGTGGCTGAGGACAACAGCATGAGGTTCAACAAGGTGTCAAGCTCTGCCCTTGGGTCAGAACAACCCCATGCAGCACTACAGGCTGGAGGAGGAGTGGCTTGAGAGCCGCTCAGAAGAAAGGGACTTGGTGGTAGTGGTTGACAGCCAGCTGATATGAGCCAGCAGTGTGCCCAAGTGACCTAGAAAGCCAACAGCATCCTGCCTTGTATCAGGAATTGTGTGGCCAGCAGGATTAATCAGTGATCATTCCCCTGTACTGGGCACTGGTAAGGCAGTACCTGGAGTGCTGTGTTCAGTTTTGGACCCCTCACTTCAGAAAGGAAATTGAGGTGCTGGAGCACGTCCAGAGAAAGGCAATGGAGCTGATGAAGGGTCTGAAACACAAATCTCATGAGGAACAGCTGAAGGAAGAGAGGTTATTTGCCTCAAAAAAGAAGATTCAAGGAGGACTCTGTACAGTTACCTGAAGGGAGGTTGTAGTGAGGTCGGTATTGCTCATTTTTCTCAAGTACCAAGATAAGAGAAAATATTCTCAAAATGTTCCAGATGAGGTTTAGATTAGATATTAGGAAAAAATTCTTAACAGAAAGAGTTGTAAAGCATTGGAACAGACTTCCCAGGGAGGTGGTCACTATCTCATAAAATGTTAAAAAAAATGTGTGGGTATGGCACTTAAAGCAATCATAGTGCTGGGTTGATGATTGGACTTGATGATCTTAGAGGTTTTTCCAACCTTAATGAGCCTATGATTTGATGTCCATCTCCTTGCCGAGAACACTGATTTACAGGAAGCAATGAAGAGAAACCACTGTCACATTGCAGAGAGGAAAACACATCCTTCACTACGTCATTTGATAAGGGATTCTTCTGAAGACACTCTTATCTACCATGTTCGACAGTTAGGTCTGAAATTTATAATAAATTTTGAATGATTGCATAATTAATCTATGCAACAATAGGAGGAACCTGAGAATTGACCCACAGCTACATTATTATTCCTGCAAGTACAAATGCAATTGTTGTGGTGTTTCACTCTTTTGCTGGTAATTAGGGGCAGTGTCCTTTTTAAAAGATGTAACCAGTTTCCTAAGCTGTGCTGTAATAACTGCAATAAAGGAAGGCAATACAAAGATTTTAGTCATGGAGAACTAGCTAAAACTTTTAATTTCACAAGGACCTTAATCATGCAATTTCTGTTTGAGGTGAGCCCATTAGAATCCTTCATTCTCACAAGGCTGTGCTACAGGGCACTCCTTCCAAGTGCCAGGGAGGTTTGTATTTGAAAAATAAATCTTGTTCGTATCCTATGTCTTAGATTCATTTTGCTGTAGCATTTGATACCATTTCAAACAAAGATGACAAAATAAAGAAATAGATAACTACATTGTTGCAGAATTCAATAACCATAATGTATTTCAGAGATGAAATGTTAAACTCCTCTGGATACACAGTGGTGCAAAGCAAATGGCTGAAGCCAGCCTTTGTTCATGAATTTATTAGAATATTTAACAGTCCTAAAGGACTGAATGTTTCACCATCTTGCAAAACTTGCTGCCTTTTTGATACATAATATTCCAGCTCCTGCTGCAATACATATTTTTCTACATCTACACTGTTCTCCTGTAGTATTGTGCTGCCTGCACATCAGGAAAGGGAAGAGATTTCGGAGCATATCAAGATCCACCATCCAAACAAGGAGATTATTGAATTGGTCAAAGAGGAACTGGTAAAATCACTGCATGAAGGAGCAAGAAAAAGCAGGACTGTTAATGCAGGAAAAGCGTACAATAATGATTTGCCCATTTACTTTCTGTATTCTCTTTCTGTATTGGTTTAGGAAAACCACACTTAACTACTTTAATTATTTTTATGTGTTCTATGTAATAAGAAGGATTATTTTAGATATACTAAATTTCTAAGCAATGAAAATATTATTATTAAATAGTATCACACAAGGGACTCTGGCCCAATTCTGACAGCCCTAGCTCACCCCTATACCAGGGACAATCTCACTACTTAATTTCACCAGTTCTTGTTATGAAGTTGTGTGATAGTCTCTTCTCAAGCAATAAAGAATTGATAATTTATTTTTTTTAAATTTACTACTGAAAATAGGTAATATAGTGACCCTATGGGTCACTCTTGCATTTTAAACACAAATATTTGTGACTTCATGTATTTACTTAAGCAAGAAGATAATGTAATTTCTGTAAGCTTTAGTTTTTAATAAATTATGTTTATTTCATCTACATTCTGATGTACATATTAGGAATTTCAAATATTTGACAGAAGAAATAAAAACAACTTGTACACCACTGAAAATAAACAGTTTGAAAAGACTTCAAGAACAGAGAAAAAAATAACATTAAAGAAAATGCAAAGGAAACAAATAAATTCTTTGGCTAATTATTGTTTTCAAATGGCCATTAAAACTAAAACCATGAATTGCATAGAACAAGCTCCACTGCTTAAATCATGACTGGACAATACTGATCCCATACAGAGAATCAGTCAAGGATTCTAAAGAATTCCTTAGTTATGTCAGTGTATCTAGAGTATCCTGTAGAGCATAATTTCATTATGTGAAGAACAGAAAAGCCAGGGTTAAGGCTTTTTAAGTTTCTTTTCTACAAAGCTGAAAATTTTCATTTTCATAAACTGCAGCTACTTGTGCAGAAGAGCACCTGGACAACATTCTCTTGATTCAGAATAAATTAGCTTCCCACTGTGGTCTTTTTCTAGGAATCAATTTTTTCCCGTGCACATGCATTGGACCAATTTGCCCTCTCTCTAGGAGCTAGAATTTTCTGTCTCACAAAGAAAGAATCACTGATTTAATAACTTGTCAATGAAAGAGTAAATTATTTGGAGAAGGCTCAAGAATGACCTTACTTGGACTTAATCTCCCACTCACTACAAAATTTATTGGGAAAAGGCTATGCTGTCTGACTTTCTAACATGGAAAAAAGTGCAAAACCACTGTTCAACAGTTTTGGAATTGACTGGTTACTGTAACATAATCAGGTCCTGAGTTGAATCTGACACCTAAGAAACACAGACCCTTGACATCTTTGTTTGGATCCAAATAAGTTCCAGCAAGTAAAAACCACGAATTTATGTAGGGTATTACATCATTTGTTGTGATTTGCCTTCACAAAATAGAAGAAACCAAATCAGATCTGTCATCCCCAGTGATAACCTCCAAGGATGCATCTTCCTGCCTGCACTATCCACTTTAACTCAGAAAATAAACAGAGACAAGATTATGTCAGCAGAAGCAGTGCTGCCAGTAGCTGCATAATCACAGTCATCAAAGGGAAAATCACAAGGATAAATTGTAATAACAATGAAAGATGGGAGAGAAATGGAACAATTTGGTTTGAATTGAAGGGGGAAGTAGAAATGTATAGATTTCCAGGGAGGAATTTCAGAGCAGTCTCAGCATGGGGGCATGAATATATGAATAGTCCTGAGATTGTTGGTTACTAACAACATATGACAGAAGAAACATCCCACTACATACATCCAATTTTACACTCTGTCCTACAGCAAAACTGATGCAGCCAAAATCAGGTAATTATAGAATCATTAAGGTAGGAAAAGACTTCTAAGATCATCAAGTTCAACCTTTGACCAACACCACCATGTCAACTAGGCCATGGACCTGAATGCCACATTACATAATTTCTTGACCACTTCCAGGCATGGTGACCTCATGTCCCTGGGCAGTCCATTCTGATATTTGACCACCCTTTCAGTGAAGAAATTCTTTCTGTTGTCCAACCTGAACCTCCTGTGGTATAGCTTGAGCCTGTGCCCCTGTTCTGTCACTGGTACCCGGGGGAAGAAGCCAACCCCCACCTGGCTACAGCCTCCTTCCAGGCAGCTGTACAGAGCAGCAAGGTCTCCCCGAGCCTCCTTTCCTCCAGGCTAAGCACCCACAGCTCCCTCAGCTGCTTCTCACAGGATTTGTGCTCCAGACCCTTCCCCAGCTCTGTTGCCCTTCTCTGGACTCGCTTCACCACCACAAAGTCTTTCGTGTGAGGGGGCCAAAACTGGACACAGGACTCGACGTGTGACCTCAGCAGTGCCAAGCAAAGGGGGACAGTCACTGTCCTGGTCCTGCTGGTCACACTATTGCTGATAGTGGCAAGGATGCCACTGGCCTTCATGGCTACCCAGGCACAGCTGCTTCATGTTCAGCCACTGTCAACCAGCGCTTCCAGGTCATTTTCTGCTGAGCAGCTTTCTTGCTGCCCAGCCACTCTGTCCCAGCCTGTGGCACTGTCATCAGCAGAGCTCAGGACCCTGCACTTTGCCCTGTTGAGCTTCATACTGTTGACCTGGGCCCATCTATCCAGCCTGTCCCAATCCCTCTGTAGAGCCTTCCTGCCCTCCAGCAGATCAACACTGCAATCAAAACTGGTGTCATCTCCAAACTGCCTGAGGAATAGCTTGAACTCCTTATGCAGATCACTGACAAAGATATTGAAGAGACCTGGCCCCCCCACTGAGCCCCCAGGAACACCACTAGCACCCAGCTGCCAGCTGCATGTAACTCTGTTCACCTCCAATCTCTGGGCCCAGCCATCCAGCCAATTTTTAACCCAGTGAACAGTGCACCTGTCCAATCAATGTTTGGCTAGGAAGATTTTTGGTGTGAATCAAAATGGAAGAATATATTTTACAGTCTTCCTCTTGCTCACAGTTCAGGCTATCATATCTCAGTACCAGAACAGATTTGAAGCACTGTAATAATTTACTTTTCATTGCTCAATTTGAATGAAGCAGTGTACCCAGCTTGTGGTCACTGATGTGGAATCAAATTCTATGCTGAATTAAACTGTAAGGCTGAATGGTTTCCGGTGTGCACCCTTTACAAACCACACTGAGCCATAATTTTGCTTTATTGTAATGCAACTGGTATGAACTGTTTGCAAGTGATCAGGATTCTGGTGAAAATAAAAACAAACAAAACATTGGGGGCAATTCAAGAGAAAAATAACCAGCTTTGTTCTGCATTTGCCTGAATATTCTGATTTACAGAATAAGCCTGCTGTGAAAATAGGTGTTTACTGCATATAGTATTCTTTTATAAAGGCCTCTTCTGGGTGTAAAGCATGTAAAAAATAATAGTTATTCAAAGCCAAAAGTAAACAGACACATACGAACAGTGTTCTCAAATTTTCTCTGAGACAAATTCTATTGTCAGCTACAGTAACACAAGCAAGCCTGAATAAAATTGTCAGGTTTAGCTTTTTTTTTGATTACTCTTTACATTTACTGATTACAATTTGATTACAGTAATCAAATTGCTGGGGGTATTTACCCACAGAATTCTGCACACATATAAAACACAGAATTTATCTCCTTATTTACTGTAATGCAGTAATTGAGGGCGGGGGGGGAGGGTCAGGGAGAGCAGTTTTATATGATGTCATTTCAATTCTTGAAAATTGGAACCTGAGATTACTTTAGTTACTCGAAACTAGAGTAAATAGCAAGAATAGAAAGATCAGGTGGCATTTTTCAAAAAAGTTGATCTGTTCGGGCCTTTTTAGAATCTGTAACCTTTGACAGTCCTCAAAGATTTCAAAAAGGCAGAGAGATCAGGGTTTGTAATATTAGAAGCATCCATTGAGAACACGACAGAAAAAAGAACTGTATCTACACGGAATTAGGCACAGTTAGTGCACTTCTGTTCACATCATTTGTGCATCCTTCTTAATGGTAACATCATGACTGTGTAAACAGAAGCATGCTGAAGCATGGGGCAAATATTTCTCCACCTGTACTATATTTTTCTAGTGACCAGCCCCTGTCAAATCACTTGATAGTCATGCTAGATATTAGAAAATGCTAGATTGGTTTGTTTGGTTTGTTTGGTTTTGGTTTCTTTTGTTTTGTCTTTGGTTTTTTTGGTTTTTTTTTTTTGCAATAGCAAGGACAAGTTTGAACTTACACTGATTCTCTACACTGTTGTGTTAAACAGTGCACCTGGCAGTTAAATGAGTTAGTTTACTCTAACAAGATGTATGTCAGCAGAGTACAGAGAGCAGCAGGTATGACATATCCTGAATAGAAAGCAAGGCCTTTACCATCCAAAATCCTTTCACCTGAGACGTGTGGGAAGAGACCAACCCCCAGCTTGCTACAGTCTCCTTTGCAGCAGTTGTAGAGAGCAATGAGGTTCCCCCCAGCCCTCTTTTCCTCCAGGTTAAACAACCCCAGCTCCCTCAGCACCTCTTCCCAAGACTCATGTCCAGACAGCAGCTCCATTACCCTTCCCTGGACTCACTCCAGCACTTCAATGTCCTTTTGAAGTGAGAGGCCTAGAAATGAAGACAGGACTTGAGGCATGGCCTTACCAGTGCCCAGTACAGGGGGCCAGTCAGTGACCTGGTCCTGCTGGCCATACTGTTGCTGGTACAGGCCAGGATGCCATTGGCCTCCTCGGCCACCTGGGCACATGGCTGGCTCAGATGCAGCTGGCTGTCAACCAGCATCCCTCAGGTCTCTTTCTGCCAAGAAGCTCTCAAGCCACTCTTCTCCCAGACTGCAGCACTGTTGTGATCTTTGGCAGTGTGTTTTTATAAGTTTTGCAGTTGTTTTATTGTAAAAGTTAGTTATTCAGTGTTAGTTAGGTATAATGATTCAGTCCCTGTTTTATCCCCCCATGATGATTTCTCCTAGGTTGTTTAATCCTAAGTTTTCCTGACACTCAGCTGTCATTCACTGTGTCCATCTTCCTGTTCCTCCTCCTCCTTTCCTTTCCTTGCATGGCCCTGTCAATCCAAGCTGTGCTGCCCCCTCTTCCGCACCCCCGTCTGTCAACCCAGAGCCAACCATTTTATTCCAGAATGTTCTATGTCAATCACCCTGGTTCTAACAGTTGATTTGTCCTTAAGGCTTCTTGCCTCCCCTGTGCTAACTCTATTGTTTTGGTCAGGTTCCATACTCCTCCCCAAGCGTTTCCCTATTGGTTGTGTAATGCTCCCATCCCTTGGAGTGGCTCCCTTTAAGAACCTTAGCTGGATGCTTTGCCATTCCTCCCTGATCCTTTCCTGGAATAAATTTTCATTGGATGCAGACGAGTGTTCTCTCGTTCAATGCCCTTTCTCCGTACCCTCGCGGTTCCCTGTTGCAGTGTCACCCACGCTGCTCCAGTCATTGCCACCCAAGAAGCCTGGGCAGAGGCTCAGGGCCAGTCTCTCTTGTGTGTCCCTCTGGTCGCTCAGGGAGCTTGCTACCTGACATTCCACAGCTCCGAGACCACAGGAGAACCACAGTGATCAAAGTGTAGCACTTGGCATTCAGGCTTATTGAACCTCGTGAAACTCAGGATCTTGATCCAGCCTGCCCAGATCCCTTTGTAGAGCTTTCCTGTCCTCACCAGGTTAATGCTAGCCAACTTAGTATTGTCTAACAACCTGCTGAGGAGTTGTTAAACCCCCTTGCCCAGGTTACCCATGAAGATTTGAAACAGGACTGGAACAATGCTGTGCTCTGGGGAACCTCACTAGTGGCTGACCTCCAAGTGGTTTTAGCTGCATTCACCCCCACTCTCTGGGCCCAGCCATCCAGTCAGGCTTTTAATCCATGAAGATATGTGTCAAGTCTCATCATGAACACCTAGTTTCTTTAGGAGGATGCTGTTAAAATGGTATCAGGAACTTTGCTAGGAAAAGTCTGGGTAGAGTAGGATGTCTCTAGGTAGGCATACTAGGATTGTGTTTATGTACGCACCATCCACAACATTTCCATCATCTTCTAAGTGTGTCACTTTGTCTTAGATGGACTTCAGGTTGGTCAAGCAGGACCTGTCTCCTCTAAACCTGTTTTGGCTGGGCCTGAACCCGTGGCTGTCCTGTATGTACCACATGACTCCACTCAGGATGAACTTCTCAGTGACCTCCTCCAGCACTGAAATAAGTCTGAAAGGCCTGTAATTCCCTGGATTGTCCTTCTAGTCCATCTTGTAAATGGGCATTACACTGGTAATTTTCAGTCAACTGTGACTTCTCTAACTAACCAGAACGGCTGGTAAATAATTGAACATAATGCTAAAGTATGGAAAAAAATCACTGATTTTTTTATGCGACTACATTTTTTTCAATGGACTCAGTTGGAGATTATTATAGTGATTAAGTTCTCCTTTGTGACTCTGTGTCAATAAAAGGAGAGCTGGATGTACTGCTTACAAATAAATGGAAATTTTAAATATATGCGATTAATAAAACGTGTATGTATGGATTATGCTCAGAAAACATTGAGTAGCAGAATTTGCAATATCAAGCTAATGAAATCTATGTTATCAGCCTGCTTCTCCTTGTTTCTTATAATTAAGCAGTCAAATGTTTCCCTATTATTCAGTGTGAGCTATTAGTCTTCAAGCTGGGATAAACTGGTGATATTTTGTTTTCTTTGAAGATTATTTTCTAACAAGCAACCTAACATTGAAGAAGGCAGAAATCTAAATGCACTGCATCTGATGAAATTCAGACATCATAAGAGGTATATGCAAGAATATATATGGAAATTTTCAGAAATATTTGATTCACATTGAAAGTGAATGGCCTGAAAAGCACTGAAAGCAGAAGAGGAAATTGCTGTAAAGTAATGTGAAAGCAGACTGAGGAAAAGAATTTTATATCATTTTCTTTATTGTGACAAGGACTCGTAGTTATGTCAGGACCCATCAGTAACTCTTGGAACTAATACTATTTGCAGAACCTGTGCAGATAAAAAAATATTATATTTGAAAATATAAAAAAAAATAAAATTGAAAGAAACAGCAACTATATTGAGCCTAATATTTTTTGTCCTGTTTCATTAAAGATGGTCTCAATTTTGAAATAAAAAAAATTAATAGTGAACCTACTACAATGTTGTACTAATACCAAAAGTCTAATAAATGATGAAATATTGAAATGTCAGAATCCATTATTTCTGATTGTTGACACTTACAGATTCAATAATCCACATTCCAAAGCATGCCATTTGACTTTTTTACTCCTAGATAACTTTAAAATTGAGTAATGGTGGGATTTGACATTTTTTTCTTGTTAAAACCATGAGAATCCACGTGTCATGAAGTGAAGGATAATCCTTAGTAATTGTTCACAATAAGATATTGTACCATGGTAAATCATTTCACTCAGTATTTCAGAAGAGAAGTTCTCATAATGAGCTTCTTCTTTTATGTTAGTAAGTAGGCATCTCATGATTCAGATCTTTGCCATGTTTTAACCAGGACAAAAATTTCCATTGGGATCCTAAGCTTCAAGGCCAATATTGCTGTTTTGGTTCTGTAATAATATACTTTGGGAAGTACCAAAATACAGAAAAACAAAACCAGACAATACTTCTCATTTATTAATTGCTTTCTTGACAGAAACAGGCTTATAAAAACATTATATACACAGGAGAAAAGCTTATTCAGTCTTTACAAAATGACCAGCTAATTCTGAGCCTTCCTATAATTTTGTGGATTTCTTTTGATCAATATGTAGGAATAGAAATACTGCACAAAAGCATTATTTTTATTAGCATTTTTGCTCATGCTTTGTGTGCAAAACAGTATTTTAAATCATTTTTTGTTGCCAAAGTCTAATCCTAGGTGGTTTGAGCCTTTATTATGTATGTACTAATTGAAAATGCAGAGTCAGAGATCAGCAGAAGGAATTTTAGATTAATTTAAAAAGACTCCATGGGAATATTCACTTATTGGTGGTAAAATTCATTTTCATGTGTATTCAATGTTATCTTAAAAATTACAAAGTAATAAATTTGGGGAGGAAGTAATTCTTATAATTTGTTGGTCTGTTAAACTGATAATACATTGAGAATCAGACTTGTAAGTGGCTTATTTTATGGTGTAGTGAACTGATGATTCTAGAATACTTAAAGCTGACCCAGAATTAACCATCTTGAACTGCTGCAGGGTTACAAATCTGACATTGCTAATTAAAGTTAAGTATTTTTCTCTACTTGCATGTTTTCTACCATTGGCAAGAGGTCTTACCTGCCTTTCACTTCTGAATGGCTGAATAAAGTTTTGGTAGGTCTCCTGTAATCTGCCTTAATGGGCAATTCTGTACCTCTGTTAAAAAGAAAAGAATAATGGGAAAGCTGAAATTGTGTGTGTTTTGACCAATCCTGTAAAGAGATGCACATTTCTTTGTCCCTTGATGCTGAATTGTGTTAGGTGGTGACACTTACTCCTGCCTAAAGTTATGTTTATTTCTTGCATCTGCAAAAGATGGACCAGAACCTGACCCTTGTCTACAACTTTGATAGCTTGTTGTGAAATGCGCACTCCAGTGAAAGTAAACAAACGGGGATAGAGAGCATTTGCATCTTTTGTGAGATTCGTGAAAAATTAATCCACACTGTGGCAAGTTTATAAGGATTGTGTGCAAATGTGTTTGGTTTTCAGGCTTTGCACTGAACCTTGTTAAAGATACATATTTCTTTCAGGGCTTACTTGTCTGAAATGACTGTGACTATTGAGTTGAGCAGTTTAAGGGTCTTTCTCCAGTCCAACAGACTTGCATTTCCTTAGTTTGTTTCTTTGATTTATTTCTGTAACTGCTGCCCCATGATGTAAGAGGAAGTGATGTTATCTAATCCCTTCCACCTTCAACTGAACTACCAGAATTTCTCTCCCTCATCTGTCACATCCATTAAAAAGAAAAAAAAAGAAAAAGGAAAGCATTTATCCACAATATTTTTAACATCCTTAATACATTACAATATTTTAGAACAATCTCTAGAAATTTTGTCTGTACACCTATAAATCTTGATCCAAAACCACCAGGGAGTGTAAGGGTGTTGCTATGGAGATGCAAAAAAATTGTTGTCTACATGTGCGAGGAAATAATGCAGGCCTTGTAGTGTAAAAGAAGTTTGAATCCTTTACTCACAGTAGCATAAGCATTGACACCAAGAAATTTCAGGGCAAATCAACATGAATATCTGACACATAAGAAGAAAGTTTTCTGTTACTAAGGTGGGAAATTTCGGGCAAGTGACTCCCCAGTTTTGTAGTCTACGTTGCCATTACAGATTCAGTGAAACTTATTTAGCTTTATGCACTCAAGAATAAAATAGCAGAATAAACACACCAGAAAATTTGTAACAGGAATATTTAGCTACTGCAGTTCTTCTGTCCAAAGGTGGTGTTGTACAACACAATATATAAAATTGAAAGTACAGAAAAGGAAAGCCAACTGGGCAATGTACACAGATCTTTGTATTACTGTAATAGCAACTGACACAACCCTTCATTCTTCAAGAAGGAGATGTAACCCCTGTACTTTTTGGGCTGATATGAAAGTAAATTGCTACTACTTCAGTGGTCCAGATTTCTTTCTAGATTTTGTGACACCAACGGTCCTTTTCACAAATATATACGTAGTAACGGCAAGTCACACCTTTCAAAAACTTGTGAGGACATGTTAAACTAGACTGCACTATTATTTTCCAAATGTATTTTAAGTCAAGTATCTAACTTATAGACAACAAGAAAGCTTTTTTTCTAGGAAGTTTTTTTCTAGACAAAAAACTTGATTGTTTATCATGCTGACTGTAGGAAAAAGTATAGCCCTGGACAAAGCACAGCCACTACAGTAGTGTATGAGATCCACAGGAATGACCACGCTCTACAACTTCCTGAAAGGAGACTGTAGCCAGGTGGGGGTCAGTCTCTCCTGCTTCACAACAAGTGGCAGACAAGGAGACATAGTTTTAATCTTCCCGAGAGAAGGTTTAAATTACAGATTAGGAAGAGTTTCTTCACAGAAAGGGTGATTAGATATTGGAATAGACTGCTCAGGGAGGTGATGGAGTCACTGTCCCTGGAGATGTTTAAGGAAACACTGAATGTGGCACCTGGTGTCATGGTCTGGTAGATGTGGTGCTGTGTGGTCACAGGTTGGACTTGATGATCCCAGAGGTCTTTTCCAGCCTATAATTATATATAATATAATACATGTTATTATATATTTTTTCAGCTCCCAAAATAAGCACACTACTTTAAAGTGCACTGTTTCTGATATAGTTTCTCCACAAACTCATGAAGTAGTTCTGCTATTCAGGAATATTCACACAATTCTAGGAAATCAGAGATCCATTGCAATTGGTTAAGCTAAAAAACCTAGTTCTTCCAAGTTCTTATCTTTTATTACTCAAATAGAAAAATAGAAGATAACACTTTGATTTTATACAGAATAATAGACCAGCAATGACAATCTCAAGCAGTTACACAGGAATAGTTTTGCTATGTGAGAATTTAAATAAAGTAAAAAAAAATTGAAGACTATTGACTTAGCTGCCAGTTTTGATTGATATGCATGGTCACTGAATATTGAATCATAGGAATCTAAAACAAATGCAGTTAGAATTTGTGTGAGACAGAACCTACCAAAAGTAATTTTCTTTCCCCTGTATTCCAGTCCGGTTGTAAAAAGAAAAAAAATTACCTCGAGGTCTAAAGATCAGAACTTATGAAAATTTTGAAAATCCTCTTGTCGTCCTTACAAAAGCTCCCAACAACTAGAAGCAGTAACATGGCAAAAAAACCACAGCTACAAAAACAGTGCTGCCAAAAAAATTCTAGTACCTTCAAGCTATTTTAATAAACTACCAGGTTTCCAATAGGAATTCACAAATTATGAAGAAAAGAACTCCATTGGGCCAATTTAACTTCCAGACCTCCTCTATCTAGTCTTTTATTCTGCAGTTGCATTCTTGTGCACATCGATTTTCTGGAACAGAAGGAACATTAGAAGACAGAAAAAAGAAAGAAACTCTTAATGAAATCTTTCTAGAATGCTTGTGGCTTTGGGTGATTGCTGATTTTTTGGGTGGTTTTGTTTATTTTTTTAAGCTGGACAAATGGCATTCTCAGCTGAAGGCTCAGAACAAAGTGAGGGAAAAAGCCCATTGAGAAAGGTTCACAGCCAAACCACTCTGATAAGGAAAAGCACTGTCTACCAAATGTCTACTGGCACTTAAAATCCAGAGGATTTGCCAAATGAACTTCAGCGTCAAATTTAGAGTTGCATTTGCCAATGAATTAGCTAAAAATAATGGTAGTTTCATATGAAATCCACACGTTTTCCAAGCATGTTCTCTGTTTTTAAGCTATGTTCTCTGTGGGGGAGCAAGATATCCAGAAAAAAAAGTGTGTTTCAGCAGCAGAAGGATGTTTTGTAATTCTTGTTGATATAAAACTAAATAAAAAGAGAGACATTTTTATGCAGAATTTGAGTTATTACAGGCAGTTACCATATTTTAAAAACTCCTTTAGTAAACATTTCAGTGATACGTATTTAACAAATCACTTTTAATCTTTTCAGACAATTTAATGGCAACTTGAACGCTGACCTAATCTTCCCGTACAGAGGTTGTCTGAGCAACAAACAGGTTTTTGTGCTTCTTGGCAACAGATCCTTTCACAATAATGTACTAGTGTGAAAGACTGTGCAAGAATAACTTAATTAATACCATAAGATATTGATTGTTTTCTAGATGAATTTTTCTCAGGAAAGAAGTCCAGGGCTTGTTGTGGATTTTTTTGCCTGTTTCTTGTTTTCTTTTCCATCAAAGAGCATATACCACAGGTTTTCTTTTTCTGTTTCTTTTCCATCAAAGAGCATATACCACAGGTTTTAAAAAATCTGTAGGAAAATCCACAACATTGAAATATTTAATATTTATTCTTTTCAATACTTAAAGGTCCTTAAGATCTATGTTATTCTAGTAAAGTTATCTAAGTACCTGCATTTCATCTTGGAGAATGGTTGATGATACCTCACTTAATTACCCAAGACCAAAGAATCTTGATGAAGTATTCAGTATTCTATATATATATGTTTATTCAGGTAAATAATGCAGTATATTCTCTAGATCATATCATTCACTTACAAAACTAGAGTGTTGTAAATGAATGATATTTTCCACACAACATTACAGTTAAGATACCTGTCTAAGATGGAAGAGAAAGACAAAACACAGTGAGGCCTTATTTCTTCTGAAGAACATCAGATCCACTTCTTCCGGTTCTAAAAGACACTGTTTCTTGATCCTTCCTTTCAGAAATGCTCCATTTTGTACAAAACACCTGTGGGGCGGCTACAGGGATATGGTGGCATTTTCTGTCGCTCTTGTCTGACTGCAAGCTTTTTCATTATTCTTATACCATTTCCTTCTTTGATCTAACATTTCATTATTCATGTTGATTGTTCCTTGAAGCTCATGAAGCTATAACAGCCTCATAACTTTAATTAATGGAGGAGCTACAACTGAAAATTGAGTCTCTCTCCAGGAATACTATATAGTTAGAGTCTAGGCAAGTCACCTGGAGTGTCAGCCCCTGATGTGTGGGAAGGTGTTAAAAAATTAGGTGAAAAAGCACAGAATAATAGACCACTGCCTAAGTTTAGTATATTCCATTCAACTGCTGTCTCACTTATTCTGAGTACAAATCTCAAGAAGCATGAGGACCCCCTACCAAATAAGCAATAAATGAAACCAAGATGCACCTGAATCAGATTTCTTTTCAAATTATTCTAATTTTGATGTATAATTGAAATATAAGTGTATCCAGAATTATATCTTGTCCCAACAAAGCTTATATTTACATTCAAAGTGGCAGGGTATGATTAAAAAATCGAACAAACAATAAAGAACCCCCCTCCCAAAAAAAACTACCAGCAAAACCCCACCAAATAACAACAAAGATAATTTTAAAAAGTAGGAATGCAAGATGAAAAATTCAGACTATATGAAAGTCGTGGAAAATATGCAGGATGTCTGTGCATAAACCTCTGAAGTTTAATGTTTCAAAACCAATGAATACATTTTAAAGCAGTAAACAAGAATACTAAAATTAACAGAAAAGGACAGTTTTGCTTTTAAACTGAATACCTGAATGACTTTCTTGTCATGCTTTTTCTTCCAGTCTCCTTCCATGCTTTCTCAGGCTCATCATGGCTCTGGCAGATACCTGACGAGGGAGGCAGTACCTCAGCCACTCACACAGATCAACCAAGAGAGCGCCACTGCCCTCACCACCACAATCTAGAAGCAAAGTGCCTTTATTTCTCCTTATTAGTGGTCACAGGAGGTTGAATATGCCTGCTACAAATGGCTTCTACCCCTAGTGATTTCTCCTTTGATGAATAGGGTGGGTTGCACACTTTTATTCACGTACCATAGGTGCACAATGTGCAGTAACCCAGAGCCACTCAACACCAGTATGAACTTTGTGCAGAGGCACAGGAAGGAGGTCACTCACTCACTCACTTCCAGCTCTGACTCTCTGGTGTCATGTAGAACTAGATTGTCATTCACAGGCTTGACCACCATGGGACTAATTATAAATGAGATGACTCATCTTGATCAGCTTCTGTGTAATAAGGATAAAAATAGGGCCACTGGTATTACAGTGATAACAAGCTGATGCAACAACAGCTCTCTGAAATTATTTCATCTGCTAAAATAAGGGAAGCAAAAATGTCATCTTAAAAAATGGCATGAAACTGTTTTTTAACTCACTAATTATAATCGTTTTCCCAATGGAAATACTAGAAAAAGGCATTTGAGTTCAAAGACAGAGCCCTCATCTGTATAGCCTGAAAGAGGAAATTGCATGATAGGTGGATGCTCCTGCACCAGGCTTCTGCACATCGATTCAGGTATGTACACCTTAAATTATAAACAGGTGTTAAACTAGGTACATATTTCAGAGAGTGTTCATAATAAAAGAGAATTTCCTCCTTTTGCTATGCATTTTTGAAGTGAACTAGCTGGTGTTTAGACATAAAAATTTGTTTCCTCTAAAATTACAGAGGAGGAGAAGAAGAAGAAATAAAATTTTCTTTAAAAAAAAAAAGCTTTAAATGGTGTAACAATACAAGAGCAGCCTTTAGCTGCTAAAACCAAAGGATGTGGAAACAGAGTTTTGACTTCATTACCTAACCAGGAGAGAATCAGATATATTTTAAAAATGCCTGGAGGGTGAAGAGCTGCATGCCAGATGCATATGATGTATTTCAAATACTGTATAATCAGCTAAACTCATGTGATCAATTTAGGGTCTCCTTTTCTATTTTTTATCATGAGGAATTTCCACAGTAGCCAATTCATTGTGCCTGAGGCCTCTGAATGCCTATACGACACGAGATAGTTATTTTCAGATTTGTGAAAATGGGAACTGAATGGGTTGTGGACACCTAGATTTCCTAAATGAAATCTGTTTCCAACTAGAAACTAGATGGGAAAAAATAGTTCCTATAGTGTTAAACCTATAAGTAGGTGATACAAAGTTCACATTTCATAAATAAGAGAAGTTGTCAATTTCTGAAAATCAATTCAGTCAGTTCCCTCCTATTTTTAATAATGCTCATTTCCATCCCTTATAAAAGTAGCTGAGACATTTTGCATTATCGTGTTTTAATGTTTAAACTGTGATTTATTTTGTTGAGAAAGCTGTTTCAGTGGACATTAGAAACATTGAAGGCACRTCTGTTCTGAACAATTCAAATAGATTGCTTCCATAGACAGTGTAAAGATAAAGACACAAGTAAATTCATTCTATCCATTCTGTTTCTGTTTGGATGGGATGATTTCTTTATCTCCCTCGTTTTTCTCTCCTTTTACTCTCTCTATCCTCCCATTGGCTCTGTTAACTTTATAATGATACAGGCATCTAGTCTGAAAGATTTTGATCTTTCCATGGATGAAGCAAAATGCAAAAAACTCTTCTTGAGTTTAGCTAAAGTTGTCTGCTTGCTGGCAAATTGTGGATGTTATTTGTGGATGAACAGCAGTCTAGAAACTCTGTGTTGATTTCAAGTACAAATATTTATAAGTTTTTCAAATAGCCACTTTGAGAGTATCTAACTGTATAAGGAAAAGAGGCTGGTGCTTGAAGTCGGAAGTCACTTAGGTCTCTAATAGAATTGTCTTCTGTTTCAAGAAAGAAAATGCTGTCCATTTAAAGTTTATCTTTAGACTAGTCACACCTAGTCTAAAGATAAACTTTAAATGGACAGCAACAAAATACAAACAGTCCTATATTTTGTGGAACACACATTGTCTTCTTGAGATTACATTTTTATTGCAGAATGTAGCATGAAACAACATTTTACAGCCATACTGTAAATCATTAGAAGAGGAAAGTTCTCAAAGGAGAAAAAGAACTCACACAACAATGGCACAAACAGAACTAGCAGTCATTTTTAGTAGTTTTAGTGAGCATCTGGAACTCTTCTGTTTATTGTTGAAAATTGCCAAGATCTAAGACTAGAATGTAGGAGGGGTTTGGCTTCTATCAGGAAAGAACAGAACAAATATTAAAGAAACATAATTAAGCAACATCAAAGAGTTCTACACAGTTTACAAATGTTTTATTTTTGCTTGTACAAGTGTTCATTGCTCTAATGCAATCTAACTACAAAGATGGAACTCTTAAGTGTAAGACAATAATTTTTAGATGTACTCGAGTTTCACACGTCCTCATCAATACCACTAGAAGTTATAATTAGCAGATATTATGAATAAAGTGAATTGTTTTCTTTTTGTGGTGAACACTAAGAATTTTAAACATGGAGGATATAATTGTATAAGATTGTCTTGTATAATATGGAAAAATACAGCATAAGGTTAAGTAATACTTCAGTACAAAAATATCTTTTTGGAAGAAGACTACACCAAGAGACAGATTATATGAGCAAGAATTCTCCTCTTCATTATTCTGCCACATCCTTTGTATGGCCATTTAGAAGCTGTAGGCAGCTGTAACCTAAACACAATCTAACATGCAATGGAGAGGGTCCTAAAATGTATCTCAACTTATAAAGAGAATAAAGCCCCCACACCTAAAGATTACCTTTGCATGTTCTCAGCTGTTCTCTTCAGTTACTATTACTGCAGACATAACATAAAATACAATTATAATCTGGGTTATAATGGGCTGTGAAATTTGAACCTAGTATTTCTACTTGGTCTCATCTTGGTATTGTGGAATCAGAAGAAAGAAAGAGCAACAGGAGGATAAGTAGTGTTCATGGAAGCAGAATACACAACTAAAGGAGCATATTAATGTTAGACAGAAGAAGAAACATTCACGTAATTTCCAGAAACTGAAAATGCTAATCAGTTTTAGTAATAGCCTCAAGCAAATCAGCTTTTAAGGAAAATAAAAAAGTATTCTATTAGTTTGTTATAATTAAATGTTATTTCTAATGATATCTGTGGTAGTTGGAGGCACACATCTACCAGCGCAAGTATTATCTGAAAACAGTAAGGAATATATAAAGTACGTTTTGCAAAATTGTTCTAGAAAATGACGTTATTGCTTTTATTTGCTTAGAGTCTTCTAGAGAGTAATTTGGGTAGAACATATGGTGTTAGTTTTCATTCACTTTCTCTGCTGTGACTCCAAAGAGTAAAATCATCTCTGATTAATAGTCGTACAAAAGCTAGCTGTTGCAGGGTATGCAATTCCCAGTGCTCCAAATGCAAGTGACTAAAGTTGAAACCAAGCCTGGGTGAAGGAAACGCTGCAGTCCATGCAGTGGAGGATGTCAAAGGAGATACGATCACTCTGAATAGTTTTTATACTGTTTTAATATACCTGTTGGCTCCAGAGAGCTATTAATGCTGTGTACTAAACTCTGCACAGCTTAGTAGAACCTGCTGAGACTCCTGGGACTGGGTCAGATTTCTATGGTAAGAACATATATTATTTCTCACAGTAGAATATGATCTCATGGCAGGGACCCGCCTGTGGCGGGCTGGTGCTGGCTGGATGCCAGGCAACCACCCAAGCTGCTCTATCACTATATTCCACAACAGGACAGGGGAGAGAAAATATAGCAAAAGGTTATCTCATTAGTGGAGATAAGCACCTGGGGAGATCCAAATACTCTCATGGGCAAAACAGACTTGAATTACAGGTATTAATTAATTTTATTACCAAAAATATCAGAGCAGGATAATAAGAAGTAAAATCAAACCTTTAAAACACTTCCCCTGCGCCCTCTCACCCTCTCAGCTCTACTTTCTCCCCTCTAGTTGTGCAGGGAGACAGGATGGGCATTATGGTCAATTTTTTCCCACCGCTGTTCAGGGGAACAAGTCCTTCCCCTGGTCCAGCATGGTGTCCCTCCTGTGGGAGGCAGTTCTCCATGAGCTTCACCAATGTGAGTCCATCCTGTAGGCAACAGCTATCCATGAACTGCTTCAAATTTTTGTCCCTTTTCCTCAGGGTGCAGTCCTTCAGGATACAGGGTGCTCCAGTGTGGGCTTCTCCCCACAGGTATGCAGGTCCTACCTGGACCCTACTCCAGCATGGGATTCTCATGGGTAAGCAGTTTCTTTCAGGCACCCGCGTGCTCCCGTTTGGGGCTCCTCCCCATGCTGCATGTGGATCTTTGCATCCCTGTTACCTCCATGGGCTGCAGGGGCACAGCTGCCTCTCCAAAATCTGCACCACGGGCTGCAGGGGAATCTCAGCTCTGGCACACGGATCATCTCCTGCCCTCCTTCTCCACCAACCCTGGTGTTTGCAGAGTTGCTCCTCTCACATATTCTCACCCTGATCTTCCCTGCCTACAACTACATCTTCTCAATAACATCTTTTTTTCTTCTTAAATATGTTACCACAGAGGCTTTATTATCATTCCTGATTGACCCAGCCTTGGCCAGCAGTGGGCCTGCCCCAAAGCTGGTTGGTATTGGCCCTCAGACATAGGGGAAGCTTCTGGCAGCTTCTCACAGAAGTGACCCCTGTGCTACTACCCCCACTACTAAAACATGGCCACACAAACCCAATACAGAGATTAACACTGGAAGAATATGGGACAGACACTGATGTAGTTAACGAAACCAAGAAAAAATTAGGGAAAAAAGAAAGCCTGTTTCTTCCTGTGTCATTATCCAAATCACAGCTTTGTTATCCATTTCTTGATTCCGATGCCTTAAGTCTTAGCTTTCATATTTTTCAGATTCTGTATTGCCTTAGTGTGTAACTCTGAATTTCATATAAAATGTCAGCAAGTTCTCTTCACAGTTTAGTTAGACAAAACAATCCTTTTCCAGCCTGAGAACCAAGGACATCATTGCAGGTTTAGGCTCCAGGTGTGTAAACAACAGTGAATTGAGGAGAGCAATCTGGGAGGATGGGACTTCGTAACTTGAAGCTGTAATTGGACAAATAACCCCAATATGTAAATGGATCAAAACTTATAAAAGTGTGAAAACTTCTGACCAGCAATCCATCTTGTGTCCAGCTTTCATCCATCTTGGGGGTAGCCACAGCTGGGCTGTTGTACTGCCCAAGGTGTATTCTTTGAAGGCCTTTTAATAAATACTTCATTCCTTTAAACACTCCGCAGCCTCTGTTCCAGGTAGCCTGTGTCACTGTGCCCCTCCAAGTGTCCACTTGGAGTGTCCTGGCTCACTCTGGCACAGGGGATGGTGGGGGATGCTCTCCTGTTCCTCGGGAGGGCGGCTAAGGCTCTCTCCTTGCATGGATGAGACACTGAACGACACTGGTAGAAGTAAAGGAGCAGATTCCTGTCAGGGGTTAGTCTAGATTTATTGAAGGACGGTATCAGAGGATACCACAACCCAGAGAAGGCAAGGCAACTGACAGAAGACCCATGAGATGGGCTGTGCAGCAGCTTATAAACTGGGGAGGATACAAAGGCGGGGCCCACCAGAGGGGCCCACCCATCTACCAATGGGGGTACACGGGGGTGTGGAGATTGGGAACACAGACAGTTGGGAGAAGCAATAAGGATGATTCAGGGGAGGGACGCAGGTGCCTGAACCTATCACTCAATGCCCCTGGTAGAAGTTTCTAGAGAGAAGGGATGGGCTGCCAAGTGATGGACAGGACACCTGGGAGGGGTTGAGGGAATGAATCAGTGGTTTTAAAGGAATCAGGTGTTTGAGGCAAGGGGATTGACAGGGAGGAGGATGGAGGAGGCAACAGAGGCAGAACCATTTCAACAGGGAGGAAACTGGAACAAACCAAAGGACAAAACATTATAACAGGACATACAGGAACACAATACAACAAGCCTCTCTAGGCATCCCTGCCCTAATTAAAAACTCCATGTCATCATTTCAAAAGTCAGTCCTGCAGCATATGTGATCTTTAGCATATACTGAAAATAGGGACTATGCTACAGGATATCCATTCTCCTGCACCAAGCATAGAAAGAAAGGAGACAATGATATTTTTTTCAGAGACCTGGATGGACTTATTTGATCAATTTATCAAACATCAAAAATACCAAACACATCAACTTCATGGGAAAATTCAATATCTGACTAAAAGATCAGCAACAGGTCAAGTATTTCTGTATATGCTTCAGCTGAAAAAAGAATTTAAATAACCTTTTTTTTATATAAACACTAAAGGATTAAATTAATAATTTTCTCTAACAAAGACAAAAAGCCACCAGCTGTATCTAATACTCATTTGATGGCATCTTGTTGAACATGTGATTCTTCAGCAGCCTAAACGAAATGACTCAGGAGCATGAATACAACACAGAGTTGCTGTACGGCCGTTGATCTATTATAAGCTATTAGTCTGCAGACAAAAGCTCTTCTCATGAGCAACCAAATCTAGTCAAATAACTTTAAACTAAGGCCTTCAGCAGCAGAAGATAAAGAGGTCAATTTTGCTAAGAACCCTATGACTAACTTTATAAAAAATAATTTGGAATATTGCCATCTGTAGTGAATGCTGCAAAATCTGTAAAGTTACCTTTTTACAAATGAAAACAAACAGGAAAACAACCCCACTCCCACAGCAATTAAAACCAGAAGGATATTAGCTCAATTATAACTTTTCTAAAAAAAAAATCACTTCTGAGTTCTCATACTATTTTCTTAACAACAACCTATGGGATATCTATGTCTGTGTTTGATAAAGTTAGGCCAGTGTCCTCACCATTACTTACCCATTGCCTTTAGCAAATAAATGAGCAAACAAACAAACAAACAAAATTAGAAGTTACTACCATTCTGTCCTCCAGTTATGCTACTTTCAGATAAAGCAAGGAGCTTGATCTGGATATCTTTTTTTTTAAATAGAAATTGCTTTAACTTAATGAACTTAAAACCCTCAAGTATCTTTCTAGAGAATTGTGAGGTGTTGTATGTTAAACACTCTACCTTGAGGCTGAAACAATCACTGATTATTGGCTTCAATAACCTCATTTGTAACAGGGAAAGGAGTCATTATAAGCAGTGGAAAAACATTGAAGTGATAGATATGCCTCCACCAGGTAAAGTTTAAACAGAAACATATGGTAGGAAGCTATCAAAAAGTTCTGTCGCCTTAGTCATATATTTATCAGATTACAGCTGTTTGTACAAGGGTCTGACAAAATGCACCACTAGATACACCATGTCATTTGGCTGATTAACAGGCAGAGTTTGGAAAGAGAAAAGCAGAAAACTTCAAACTAAATAAAATATCTACATCATGGCAGTAGTATCTAGGGTGTAGGGGTGTGAAACATTGCCATACTATTGATATATATAAAGCTTTTAAATGGGTTTCATCTGCGCCATCTGTGTGCCATATTGTGCATGATATGGCAAATACCATTTATAACAATGAAACTTTGAAACATATTGCTCTTTCAGGATGTAAAGAAACAACCATCATAGAACAGCTGTGCTACGCCAACCACACAGCTAGAATGGAAGACACCAAAATGCCACTGCAGATGCTAAGTGGTGAGCCATAGGAATGGATGAGGTAGASAGGCAGGGATACGCAGGAACACAAGCTTGAGCAATATGAATTTCTAGACAGTGAATAACGTTTACTGTCAATACAGAGGTATCACCAAAACACAGTATTCTGAGTGAGTCTTGGTTTGAGAAGATGAAGTCACTCCATACAAGAAAAATATGGTTTCCAAAACAGCAATGAGGTTAGCAGGAAGATGCTCCAGTCTGAGTAGAACACACTTCTCATAAATTCTGCCATCAAACTTTATATCAAAAACACTATACTTTTCTTCTTTTTGTGTAGCAAGACACTACTTCTCAAAACCAAGTAAATGATAGTTTACAGGGTTTTAATATCTTATTTCATGTTGTGTCAAAAACATACATCTGAAATGCAACTAATTATTCTTATTCTTACCAAGTTTTGTGAAAATTAAAATCTCTGAACATGTGATTTGTTTTGGATCCTTAGAGAGCTACAGTCTTATTTTCCATATGGTGCATGTACTCTGAAATTAGCCACAATCCTTTTAAAAATAAATGATTGAACAAGCCTTGCAGACCATTAGAGAGCAAGACCAATTATCAAAAACAAGCAATTTTTCATTTTGCTCTTAAAAGACATATGATGTTTTAATGAAGCCTTTAAAAATTACAGGAAGTATACTGTCTCAAAAGCAAGGTATCATTAAGTACAGCCCTCTATGAACTTTGTTTTGCTTGAGCTCAATAGAAAGCAGGTTGTCATAGCAGCTGAAGTCTTGGATCATGTTTTTCTTTGAACAAATTGTGAGTTCCACAGTTTTTCCTTGTTATACTCTCCTACTAAAAGTCAGATCACTACATATTTATAAATCAGTTATGTTTAAGTTTATACAGAATATTATTGATGTTAAAAGAGGCTGAAACTGTTAACGTGAGCTGCTTACGAGAACAAAAAGTATCCTGGCATCATGGAAAAGAAAAAGGTCTCTGATATGAAAACAGCCTAGTATCATAAAGCATCAAGCAATATTGTATCCTCTTTGAAGACAAGGACGTGGCATCTTAGAAGATGCTATGCTGGCTGATCCAGTCCACTGTAATGAAAAACACCGGGTAGTGAGGGTGTCCTCTTCTAGGCCTTGCAAAACAGATATGCATGTGCCTCAAATCCAGAAGCCTCTGGTAAGTGGGAAACATTTCTTTATCTAGAACTGAATCCCATATCAAGTCCAGAAATCTGAATGTTTACAAATTTAAGGGAGAAGATTTATGTTCCCAATAAAGGCTTGGATTCTAATTTCACACTTGGATTTTCTTCTTAAGAAAACTTGATGAATCATATTTTTGTGCATGAATTGGAGTTTCCTAAATACCAAGTCTGGGGAGTTGACACCCTTTTAACAGAGGCAAATATATTCCACAAAACATCACGTGAAAAAAAATTATTCATTTTCATGTGACTATATTGAAATGTATTGAAACAAAGGTAAAGATTTACTCTTTCATAGCACCCATCAAAATACCATAGCATCTAGAGTTTCCAGAGTATTAAAGGTTCAAGTCCTTCAAAATGGTTCATGTCCTTCAAAATACTTCATGATTTTCACTTTGCAACGTACTATTTTAGACAGAATACCAAGCAAAGGAAAATGGTGTTATCAATTCTCCAAACAGGCTAAATTCATTTCCATGGCAGAAATGTATCTAGTGATGATTGGTACAGCACGACGAGGTTACTACTGTATAAGGCAGAACATGCTCATTTCAAAAGTCTTTACAACCCCCTTGATAATGGAATATAACATCCAAAAAATTACTATTCAAGCACGAGTTAATGATTCAAATGCAAAATGCATGAATATGGAAATTACTGTAAAGGTCTTAAATTCAGTTGTTTATCCAAATTTTCTGAAGCACCCAGAAGTCTTGTCTTACACAAATTTTGATCTCTTCTTTCTTACGTGAATAGTACCTAAATAACCTCAAGAATAATAGCTAAAACATCCAGTCCATTCAAAAAACTATTTGTCTGCTGCATTTTCTTTTGGAAGGGCAGTCTTCAAAGARGAGAACTGTATTGAACCAAAACTGGAAAGATAGTTTACTTGTATTCAAACACTAAAGGAGCCCAAGTTTTTCTTACTTATGTGTGCTTAGGACAGTCATTCCTTTGCTTGTTTGCTACAGTTTTTACTGATCACTACAAGAGATGTTACTGAGACAGCATGTTTTAAACCTCCCAGCATTTCCAAGGTCTTACCTCCGAGGAAGATATAAATGGAAGATGACAGACCATCTGTTGGTCCACGTTTCTTCTAAGCTAGTACTACTGTTATTGAACAATGTTTGTCAGACAGCTAAAACATGAACAGTATTTTTCTTTCCATCACTGCAGCTTCTTTTACAAGGTACATGCATCACAAGAGCAGGCCTATATCTTCTCAGCTTTTCGTCTTCCTCTCAAGCGGTGTTAATTTTTCTCACCAGCAACTGCAGGTGAAACAATGTTATCAATTTGATCCTAAACAAGTTCGATTTCCAGAACTGAAAACTGTGGGAATTTGGGGCATAAGTGAAATTTAGAAACTCACTAATTTTGAGTTTATAAAGTGAAATTTAGAAACTCACTACTCCATAATGTTGTAACACAAATTATTATTGCCAAAAGGCTGTTATTTGTTGTCTTCCAGGGTTACTAACAATCCTCATATATAAAGCATCCACTCACTACAAAGAACCTTCAATACATGTTCTCTGCAAAACAGTGGTTGGTTTCTGCACATGGTTTTCCTGCTAGAATTCTGGATCCTGACATCCGTCAACTACCGTGCTCTTCTGCCCTGTCATTGGAGGATTTAAAGCTCCATCCAATGTCCTTCGTCACCGGCCGGACAAGTGTCATCATGCTGTGGCTTGCTTTGAATTGTGTGATGGCAAGTCTTTGTTATTGTGCTAACCAGCAGGCCAAATGGAAGCAATAGCTGCTGAGCTCAGGCTGCATCTCGTCTCTCTCCATGGCAGTCATTTGGACACATTTTCTATACTTATTCAACAGTTTTATGTTATCTGTCTGTTTTGTTTGATGTAAATTAAGGATTATTAATTGCAAGTTAGTTGCAGAATCCAAGGAATAAGCATGTGGGCAGGTAGTGCAAGTATTTCTATGTTTTACTACCTCAGGAAATCAGATTAACTTTCTTCTACCTTGACTACCATTTTTCCGACATGATCTGTTTCATGAAGTACCTCTTACACCTGCTCAGTATTACTGTATCACTGTATTTCAAAGACTACCGGGGAGAAACATCTTGAGCACAGGAGACTGAAGGGCTTAAAAGCTTTATGACACTGCTTGTCCACAGGTCCCAATCAGCTATTACAAACTCAAGACACATAACTCAGTTCATCTATCTGATTGTTCTATCTGCCTGAAACTATTATAGACCCATAATCATATTTAGAAAAAAATACTGTCTTCCTAACTAATGATTTTCAGTGTGATGTTGTCATTTTAGAAGGTGACAAGTGTAAAACTTTTCTCCATCAGACTAGTGCAGAATACTTCCATGATATGAAACAACAAAAATGGTGTGCAGGTTGTTGCACACTGAAGAAGAAATATCTGGCTGAAGGAGCATATTGCTCCTTCACAGTAACTGTTGACATTTGTAACTTTGCATGCATCCAAATCCCATTGCATTTTAAATACCTCAGTGGAGATTCCAGAACAAATGTAGCCTGCAGCTAGCTAGCTCCAGGGTCCCACTGTTTTCAGGCCCCATTCATTATACAGCTGTCAGCCAAGCATCAAACCTTCTCTTCAGATCTAAAATTTATTAGAATAACACTAAGAGATTTGTTGCAGACATTGTTTTAGGTGATTGTTTTCATAAAAGATACATTCTGCTTTGCACAGATCATCTTAATTTTTGCCTGGCCTTCTAAATGGTGAATGCTGCCAGCCCACCTCAAGTCTCTTCTCCTATAGATGAACTTTTTTCAGACCATTCCCACTAACATCGGGCATAGTGGAAAAAATGCAGCTGAAGGTAGTTGTAGCATTAGACTGTATCTAAATAGATACTTGTATCTTTCTCTTCTGACAGAGACATATTTATTCAGAAAATTGCAAACAAAATTGAACTAATTTAACATGGATAAAGTATACATGAGAAAGCAAATAAAGACTGAAAATCTATCTACTCTTCAAAGTGGCATGAAATCTATTGTTTTTAAGAGGACTTTTTGCACATAGATGATGTAGAAGAAAAGAAACGGAGCAACTAATCTTTATTCTTTATTATTGTGCATTGATGTGCAGAAATCAGCAGTACTATTTCAGCAATATCTTGAATCTCATTCTGCATGGATGTTAGCTCAGAATAAAAAAAACCCAGACTTTACTTGCGAGCAGATTATGTGCAAGTTTGATTCTTTACTTGTTTTATCTAGAAATGGATAGAAAAGAGGACTGACACAGTATGTGTTTATGGATTAGGTAGACTACATTTGGAACAGAATAGAAAACAGGAGTGCTTGAAATAATGTCAACTGCAGCAACAGGTAGAATTTACATTATTGCATCATATTATTATTCCTTGTATAGTGCGGCTCGCATGCAGTCACAGGAGGGACAAGATGCCGGCTAGCTGCTCCTGTAGTGACCAGAGGGTGCCACAAGAGTGGCCACTCCCAGGCTCTCACAGAGACTGCCCAGGTAGTGGTGAGTGCCGTGGCATGGGTGCCATGGCGTGGGTGATGCAGGCAAGTGCAGGCTACGAGGGTCCAAGACAAAGGAATGAGAGAGAGGACACTTGTGTAGATACCAAGGAGGCTCTATTACTCAGTGGGACCAGGGACAAGTGCCAAAGAAAAAGGGATCCAGATAGCTCTTATAAAGAGAGTGGGCCTGAGGGGTGGAAACATGAAGCAACCAACGACGGGAAGCAAGGGGAGGAGTGCAATACTTGACAAAGCCAATAGGAAACATACAGGGGAGGGAAGAAGCCTTGGAGTCAAATCATCTACTGAACTGGGGATGATGGACACAGAACATTCTCAAAGAAAATGGAGGGGAGGGGTGTTATAATGATTGACAGGGAAGGTGGGCAGCACCACTGGGACTAACACAGCCATCTAAGGGCATAAGGGGAGGAACAGGGAGACAGTCACTTTGAGGGACAGCCAAGTGGCAGGAAAAGCAGGGAGTAAACAACTTAGGGAGAAACTATTCTGAGGAGTTGAAATGGCGGTACAGAGGATCAGATCACTTCTCTAACTGACAGCAAATAGCTTTTGTAACGGAAACAACAATAAAACTTGAAAAAACATGCGACGCCACAATACAGGAGCCAACGTACAAAATGTAACATTTTTTCTGTTAGAAGTCTTTGTAACAAGGGCAAATAGAACGGAAAAGCAGAATTTGGACATAAGAGTGAGGTTTTATGTTCAATACTATATTCATTTATCTCGTGACTCTCACAATCTTCTCAAGACTTTCTAAAGCACTGCACTTATATCCAGTTCACTAGTACACCACAAATGCCATTTAATGAGTTAATGTGTGGCTTTCTGAAAATTGTGGAATTAATTATCTCCATTTAAATCCTGTTWCTCAGACAACTGGGAATTCCCTCACTTGTGCTATGCCAAAAGGGCTTGTTTTAAGTAGCATTGCTGTCAAGCACAGGTCAAGCACAATCCAGCCCTACACAGATAGCATATACATACTTGTGAACTAAAGCTCAGACCTTTTTTAAGTTAATGCAGTGGAAGTTTCAGGTGAAAAGACATTAATTGACACATTATCCAGAAATTTAAAATTTAAAAAAATTTTTGAGCTCCATAAAATTCTTAAGTTTCTCAGAAATCTGTTTTCTGGAGGAAGATCTGGCTTTGAAGTTATTTCTGCTTTTAGCAATAGGTTGCACTAGAGACCTTGGATGGTTCTTCCAGTCTAAACTACTGCATAATTGTATGATTGAAAGGCAGAAAGCTACTTTGTGTGGATTGTGGTGGGATGAAATTTGGGAAGGAGATATTGTAGAAAACTAAGTTTATATTTGGTTTGATGATTACATTCCAATATTTTTAGTGCCTGCAGGGGTACTTAATATATTAGAAAAAACCAAAACAAAACTTGACAAATATGTGAGTTTAAGAGAACGTAACATGCTGTATGTAAAAAGGAACATAATCTCCAATTTATTATCTGTTGTCTGGAAAAAAACAAAATAATTCCTTGATTACCTAAAGCAAAGGCATAATGAACGAGTAACACAAAATGAAGGATGTATGGCATCAAGGAACTTCCTATGGTTTGGAAAAAAGAGAGAGACAATATCAGGAATCAGGTAAAGTTATTATTTCTTCAAGCCATTCTTCAGCTTTAGGAGAGGCTTTCTAATTGTCAAGATTTTGAACATTGTGGACTATAAAAATTACCCTAAAATTCTGTATCAGTCTACATATTATCTGATAAAGGAAACATTAGAAATAAGTGAAAAGAGTAGAAACAAAACAAGGTGTTAACATGACTTGCTTTTATCTTTTTCCTTCAACTTTCTTTTCAGGAAAACCTTTTCCTTCTTTGCTCAGACTTTCCCTGCAAAATGTGCTTCCCATATGTTGCTTAAATATATGGCATGCAGTATACATAGATGTCTAGTATATGAAAACTAGAGGGGGTCATAAGGATTAAAGCAAAGTGAAATTAAAACAACATGCAGTAACTTTTCCATTTAGAGATTTCCAAATGGTAGATTGGAAAAAATTGATTCCTTTTTTCTGTCAACGAACACCATATTTTATCTTTGATCTTTAGTTTGATCGTAGCACAGTAAATAAAATCAGCATCTGGCCTGCAAGGAAATGCAAATTTAAATGACATTTAACTCTTCTCTTTGGCATAAACTTAATTTGGGACATAATTTTTAAAAGTTTTTCAAGACAACATAAGAGAAATATTAGTAAAGATTACTCTTGATTTTAGGCTGGCCAGTTAAGGAGAAGTCCCTAAAACATTAGATTATGGATATGTGTTGAAATATATCAAGATTCATCCTAAATCAAAATAAAATTATTAGTGATATCTTATGATCATGGCTCAAAAAATATTTACACAACGTAGCAGTCTGAATTGCTGCTGGTATAGTCCAGGGTAAGGAAGCAAAAATGACCATTGCAAAATATCCACAGATGTTTTATTCAGCCGCAAGGTGAGATGTTCAGGTCCCAGCACCCACCCATGGAGAGTCTGAGTTTCTCTCTCCCAAGGGGCCTGGAGGCTGACCCTTGTCTCTGCGCAGTACAAAGATGAGGGCCAATCAGGGACTAGGGAGGAGTAGCTCAGGGACATAGGAACAGACATTGGAACAGGGGAAGGAGCCAATGGGGTCTAACAGCTTTGTGAGGAAAGCTTCTTGTGTCTCCCAAAACCAGGGAATGCCACCCCACGGTGTCCACAATTTTTTTTTGTTTGTTTGTTTGTTTGTTTTTGGATCTTACAGCTTTATCTGAAGGGAATGTTTTTGTTTAAGCAAACCTGAAATACTTCTCCATGTAATTATGGAATTTTACTTGTCATAACAAAACAAGAACCCAAATCTTTGTGATCCAGGTGGCAGCTCTGGGCAACAATCTGATTTCCCACCTTTGGAGGTCCATGAGGCAGGAAGGGGGGACCCCCAGGAGCCTTCCCTGCCAGGAACCCCCAGGTTTTATCAGGAGCAAAGAGGCCACCAGGCACCACTGGCCACAAAGCAGGACAAGATCCCTTCCCAAGCAGGTGATTGGCTAAAAGAACCCACGTGGAAGTCGGTGGAGCAGCAGAAGCTCTGCACAGCACTGGGGGTCTCTGGCAGCCCCCCGGGAGAGCACTGATAGATGAGGATCTGGTGGATCCTGAACACAGCGAGGCCACAGGAAGCAGCAAGGGCTGAGAATCAGCCAAGGCTGCGAGCAGAGGATTTGGGAATATACACACAGACTTTACAAAGAATGCCACATTTTATACAGGTCATCACTGATTATTTACACCTGGCCCCAGGACAGCCCCAGCCACTCCTCAGGTCTTCACAGGCTCCGGCTCTGTCTTCTTGCTTCCCAGGACTTGTTTATCAAACAACTCTCTCTCTCTTTTGCTCACCAGTGGTTCTTTAACATACTTCTTTTCTGCCTTCTCATAATTGATGTCACCCATGGCAGCAATGGCACAGATGATGGCCTCAGGTAAAAGCACATCTGAGATTAATCTGATGCCATCCCCCAAGGTCTGGTGCAGGCTTTTGGTGCCCATCTTCTTCAGCTACCCAACCACCAGATCCAGCTGCTCCTCATCCTCCAAATAAGTCTCCACACAGGTCATGTACTGCTTGGAATTCAGGAATTTCTTCAGCCCGCAGGATTGTTTCCCAGTTTTCAAGATCCCCAGGAGATGCTCTTCAGCCCATTTGGTCTTCACTATGAAGTCCACTAGCTTCTCTTTCTCCCTTCCCTGGCAGCTCTGGTCCTGTCAGGGAGGAGCTTCCTCAGGGGTTTCTGGGGGGAGGTGTCTGAGGAAGACTGTCCAGCCCCTTCCTCCTCTGTGTTTGGGAATGCCATCTGCCCCACACTCTGRTATCCCTCTTTCCTCACTGGGTAGCTGATATCAGCAGCAAAATACTGCAGGGAAGGACCTGGAGAAAAAATGACAGCCCTCTTGGATCTGATAGCCCAGGAAGGACTCCAGCTGGAGGCACCACTYGATTTCCCTGGAATAATTCTCCTTGGCTTGTTCAATGAGCTTCTCACTGTTACAGTGCTTCAGGCTCTTCCGAAACACTGAGAAACCTTTTTTCTTCTCATTTGTGGCGCCATCTATGAAGAGCACATGGGCCCTCCAGTGCTTCCTCTTCACTGCTTTCACCACTGCTGGCCAGTACGAATACCACTGCCACTTGCACCATACCAACATCTCTTCCTCGAATTTATCTCGATGTTACAGAACACTTGGGAAATTTTCCTCCTCTTCATCTGCCAGTTCTTTCCAATACTGTGATGAAGGATCTCCTTTCATCTTGAGAGCTTCAGCTTGAATGACATCATTCTCATTCTCTTGCTCCTTGTCCACAGACACCTCGGCTTTAGAAGCCTTTGAGGCAAATTTGTTATTCCAGAGTTTCTTTCTGACTGAAGATTTCTTTTCATTATATCTGCCAAGCAGGTTACCAGCTGCTGAAGGCTGGATCATTTTAAGGGTCGGTCTTTGGGCAGCACTGCAAGTGGCATCTGTGCCCGCATTCTCCACTGTTTGTAGCAGCGTGTGCCTACCATGACTGATCGTATCCAGGGAGGCTACAACCTGACAGCAGGGGAAACAGACAAGACAAGTCTCTTAGTTGTTTAGCACAAGAGTCCATTTTATTCCCCCCCACACCCCATGTTGGGGTGAGAGAGGAGCAGGAGGCAGAGGCCCAGGAACCCAAGCAAAGCCCAGAGAGCTGAGAAAGCAGAGAGAAACACAGACCCAGGGCCAGGATTTTATCAGATGTCCCATGGGAGGAGTCTCAGGATCAGACTACAGCCTCCTCAGAACAGAAAGGCTCCACACACGCATAACACAGAAACTGATAACTATGTGAATTGGGCTTTCATGGCAAAGTTCCCTGCAGGGACTGCAGGGGTGGCATCTGTGAGAAGCTGCTGGAAATTTTCCCCCATGTCTGATGGAGCCAATGCCCACCAGCTCCAAGATGGGCCTACTACTGGCCAAGGCTGAGCCCTTCAGCAATGCTGGCAGCCCAACAGAGTTCAATAGGGGAAAAAAGCCTGCTGAACAGCAGTAGCCAGAGAAAAGAGGAGTGAGAATATGTGGGAGACACATCTCTGACATCCAAGTCAGTGGAGAACGAGGGCAGGAGGTGCTCAGGTACCAGGTGCAGCCACGGAGAGATAACAGGAATGCAGAGATCCACCTAGAGCCCATGGACAACCCCACACCAGAACAGGTAGATGCCCAAAGTAGGCTGTTTACCCCCATGGAAAGTCCACAATGGACTAGGCTCCTGGCAGTACTCATGACCCTGCAGGGCAGAGAAGGTGGAAGTGACGGAAACCTGAAGAGAAAGCTAAGAAGGTCCAGAAAAAAAGGATGGGTTGGGGGTACGTGTCTACATGTTTTAATGTTTAGTTTTATTCATCATAACACCACTCTGATTTGATTGAGCATAAATTAAACTAATTTTCCCCAGGTTTAGTCTATTGTACCTGTGATCATAATTCATGAGTAATTTCTACTTGTCCTTATCTCATCCCGTGGGCCCTTTGTTATACTTTCCTTCCCCTGTCCTGCTAAGGACAATGAAATGATAGAGTGGCTTTGGTGGACACCCACAACACTATGTCATCCTGTTCAAGAAACTGTAAGTTTCCATAGAATGTTGCAATTTCTGGTATCATACCTCGTCATCAGGATTGATTTTTTCATTTTCAATCTACTATGCAATAGGCTTCTGATCCTTTACTAAGACAAACTCTAAAGAAACCACCTATGTTTTTAAACTGACAAGAGGGATATCCCATACCATACAACACCATGCTCAGCAATAAGAGCTGGAGCACAGAAGGAGGGTGGGGAGGGCATTCGAAGTGATGCCATTAGATTTTTCAGGTCACCTTTAGGAAGGATGGAGCCTGGCTGTCCTGGAGATGGCTGATCACCTGCCTGACCATGGGAAGTGGTGAACGAATTCTGTGTTTTGCTTTGCTTGTGCGTGCAGCTTTTGCTTTGCTTGTTGAACTGTTATTGTCTCAACCACAAGTTTTCTCCCTTTTGCCCTTCCAAGTCTCTTCTGTGCCCTGCTGGGAGGTTTGAGCAAGCAGCTCCATGAGGCTCAGCTGCCAGCTGGGGTGAAACCACCACAGATACTTGTAATATCTGGAAACATTAAAAAACCTAAAAATATAACTACAAGATGACAGCAAAAAGTATTAATGCTGGACAGAATGGCATCATTAGGAAAGTGTACTACATAATTATTACTGTATAATTAGTGTTCATGGCMAATTTATAAGCATAAGAAGATTTGATATTAAGTTGTTATGAGTCAGTTAGCAGTCATTAAGATAAAGCTATACAACCAATAGTTTCAGTGTGCACTCATTATACTAGCAGATCCTTTTATCACCGTGCTACACAGCAGCTTTAAAGAAGTCATTAGGCCTTAATTTACTTCAATGTTGGTCATAATCTTCAATATTCTAATATATTTGGGAATTTTAAGGTACAAGAGAGACATCTGCTTCCAAGAAGACTTTTAATCATTAAAACCTTCAAGAACATATATGCTTTTCAACCAGAAAAAGTAGGAGCAATTATATCACTTCATATTCCCTTTGTAGTACTTGTAATGTGTGCATTGTATGTGTGGCTGATAATGATGACTGAGTTTGAGAATTATAAAGGAATATAGCAATAATGCATTTTCTGTTTTGACTATATAATAATGTAGTTAAAACACAGAAATCACAGTTTTGCATTTACTTCAAGGCAATTAGAAATCATCTTCCATTTAATTTTAAATATCTTGCCTCCTTACTTAAATAAAAGTCTTATTATGTATTTAAAGTGCATACTTACATAAGCACAAAAGCTTTTGTGGCAATAATCATCAATTTCATATCACTGAATTGGTTCAGAACTGTTCCACATTAGCATTTGATTACCATATCATTAATATGAAACTCAATAAACTATGCCATAAAAAAGTGCTCTCAGAATAGAATACAAACTGGCTAAGAACCTAAAGACAGATCTAGATTCTAGCTGATCTTCATTTGTTAGGATTTTTCTTCCAAGTTAAAACTTTGCTCTTTGCCAAGTTGCAACAATCTACATATTTTTTAAAGTATTTAATTGAATTTTCTATCAAAATTGATGTTTCAGAAATGAGAAGAAGCCAGTTTGATAATTAAGAAAAACTGTCCACTGTAAAATGAACTTCCTAGAAAGGACTGACTGTCCCTTCTTTTATCAAAGAACATAGTACACATATGTGTAGTTGATGTAACTTGAAATTCAGAGGGCCTCTAATTTGATAAAAGTCTTAAACAGTACCAAACATATAGTGCATACATGCAGAATTGCTTTAATTTCGAAAGTACAGAGAGGGATGGAACATGTTTCTGTCTGTACTCTGCAGGTAGTTTCCTCCTATCTTGGATTTAAGTGTCACTCAAAACTTTGTTATTGGTATGTCCTCTGTTGAGGGGAAAAAAATCACCATTTTGAATAATACCTGTACAGGGCACAGAGTGACAGGGACTGATAAAAGGAGTCTTCATGGAACTCATCATGGGCAAAGTCTGCAGCTCACAGAGAAAGCCACGTATTTCACATCCAGGTTGTTTTATGACATCTGTCTGAGACAATTCAAGTACACAAGAGCAAGAAAGAATCACTTTATTGTATTTTGTACTTCACTTCAGCTGTGGTAATCTGACAAATTGCTTTAGCTATCAGAAAACCAAATCCTGACGTGCAAATATCTACACATTTTTCGTTTGTTTTACATTACAGAGGCCTAAAATCCCTGCTCTTATGATGACACTCGTGCTTGTTAAAGTAGTATACAGAAAGAAGTATGGCTTAAAGTGTCTTACAATTAAAGATATACTTCAGTCTGTCACAATATGCAAAATTATAAAAATATTTTGCAAATTAGTAAACTTTACAGTACCTGTAAGAAAAGGAGGAAATCCTGTCAAAGCCATTTCACTATGTTGTCTTAAATGAATGTTTTTTCCTGTTAAACTTGTTACTCTAAAACTCCCTGAGTGAATCTTCAGAAGAACAGCAACCGGTTGGTCTGACTAAGACCAATAATCCTATTTTGCAGAAAATTAGGATTTTTAGCAATAGTCTTAGGGTCAGTTTTTCACATACATTAAGATTAATCTTAATATACAAATTTCAGCTGTACACTGCAGAAAACCAAACTTTATTTCTTGCAGTTAAATTACCTAACTAAACATAGCACATTGTAGGGTTCTTTTTAAAAGAATTCTTTCTCTATGGTTGTCTCTGTCCTTCATAACTAAGGAAAGGTGAAGGAAATCCAGTTCCTTGTGCAAATAAAGAGCCTCTTACTTTCAACTCAAAGGCAGAAATGTAATGTTTCATCAAATAAAAAGTCAGTACCCAGCTGTGCAATCTTTCTTCTTTATTGTAGAAGTCTGGGAAGCATTAAAAAACAGATATTAAACTCAAAGGTCTTGACAATGTCAGTTTACTCTTCTTGCTAAAAATAACTTGAATTAGACATATCACATTCATAAGCAGTATCATCTTTGATGTCCCTTCCATCCATAAAATTATTTCAATTAAATTCGTACAGAATAAGAAACTTCGATAAACCTCTACAACTCTGCTGAAACACTCAAGTTATGTTAAAATTACATCACTGTAGGGGAAAAGAAACTTTTAATTGTTGTACAAGCTTTATCAGCTCATCTGTTAAAAATTCCCCCTTCACTATATTTTATTTTTCTGCTAACATTTGCTGGACCATTAAGTACATTTTATGTTGTTTATTGCAAAAAGTAAACTGTCTTTCACTACAAAGAGACTTACCTTTTCCATCTACAGGAAAGAGGACAATAAGCAAACACAGACATTAGTATGTCTACATTAAATCAAAGATCTTCATGATCACACACAACTGTTATCCTAAAGGTAATTTTTAATAAATGTGGTAGGTATGCTGCTTTGCAAAAATATAAAATTTAAAAAATTTTAAAAGCCAGACTATTCTTGCTGAAGTCTTATTTACAAGGATAAATTCGGCCTCCTATCTCTTAGGTTTTTGAGCCCTTAGTTCAACATACCTCCTGTCACTGTACGACGCTCTGAAATCTGCAACACAGCGAATCCAAGATGTAAATTGTGCTCAACTCCAATGCTGAGAAGGTGGACTACAAGGAATGCTATTTAATCCCTTTCACAGTGATATAAATATGTATCTGTTACACCTACATAAATTAGACCATTTTAGGAACTGGCTAAATTGGTGTGTTGTGGAACCTGTCTTTTCCTTCCTACTACTTAATAATAAACATGCCAGTGAGATTTTCCATTAGAATATTCTTCAATGGTCTTGCACTTTATTTAGCTTTATGAGATAAAAACTCACTTATTTTCATTTTCTTCTCTCATTCAAGTATGTTTGGACCATGTTTGAACGTGTCTTATCATCTTTTCATGCGTAAGTGCTGTTATATCCAATTTTTTATTGATGTTTCCACATAAAGAACTACAAAGGCTTAAAGAAATACTTTCCAGGTTATTGCGTTGTAGTCTTTGGAAAATTTTTAATTTAAAAAAAAAATCTTTAATTAACACTTGCAGACGTGTTTTACGATACACATTTAAGTGTCCCAGAGCTCATACTGAAGATTTTTTTTCTATGTCTCAATCTATGCCAACCAAATATTTTCTTCTACTAAAGCTGCTTGCTTTCAATTTGTGGAAGTTGACAAGAAGTCAATACATGCTAGGCATTAACCATGGTATGCAAACTGAATGAGTTTGTGAGTCTTCCAGTTAGACACATTTCTGCATCTAAATAGCCATGTTCATGCAAAGGAAAATTGCATTTTACAAATTTATTAGATCTTTATAAACCTTTTCAAAAGGAATAAATTAAAGAGAGTAATACAATTTATTTACCCTTGTGTGTCGGGTTGACCTTGACTGGCAGGTAGGTATCCACCAAGCAGTCATATTTCTCCTGTATCTACAGGAAAAGGAGAAAAAATAAGATGAAAATATTTGTCAGTCAAGATGAGAATAGGGAGAAACTTACCAAATACCATGTTGGGCAAAGCAAACTCAACATGGGGAAAATAATTCAATTCAGTGTCAGTTAATCACAAAATAGCATCAATAACTCACAGAAAGTAATGAAAACAGAACCAAAACCATCTTCCCTCTGCTCCTTCTTCTCAGAATTAATTTCTGCTTTTTGTGTCTCAAAAGAAAGGGCACAGGGAATGTAGATTTTGGTGAGATCACAGCCCTTCACCTCTGCCACTCCTATCTCCTCATACTCTTCCACTGTTTTGGGATGGGAGTTCTACCATGGGAGACAGTCCTTCACAAACCTGTCCAGTATGAGTCCTTCCTGTAAGCTGTGGTTCCTCAAGAACTACACTGTTGGAGAAGATGAAACAGGAAAGCCTTATAAATATGATTGTCTGGCAAAAGATTTTGAGAATATAGAAACTATAAGCAAGATTGAAATGAAAGCAAGCTTTGAGATAACTTACTTACTGAACAACTGGAAAACAATGGTGTGGCCAACAGAAGGTTATCCCCTTTCGATGAAACAATACCCTCTGCAAGCAGGCAGGTTCAAGGGTCAGAGCAGACCCTACTAGCTTGGCAGAAGGAGTCCAAAGAGTAGTTTTTAGGGTTTAAAATGTATGGTAATGTAATGATTCTTATGGGCTGTATGTAAATGCTATAGGATTTGTATATTGTACTAGATTGGTTAGTGAGAATTAGAATATTCAACACAGAAAAGAGTTATTTTATTGTAATGGGAACCTCATTCTCTTACCTTTTTATGCTCTTACCTTTTTATGCTCTTACTTTTTTTTACTCCCTTACACTCTTACCCTCTACTCTCTTACCCTCTCATCCTCTCTACCCCTCTCCTCTCTCGGGCCTGCTCCGAGCTGTGGCTAGCATCTCCAAGGAGGGCCCCAACACCCAGACCCTTTGCAATAAACCACAAGTTCCACAACCTGGCTTCAGAGATCTCGTCTCCGTCTGTCCCGACCGTCCTACCCCGACGCTCCGACACTACTCCATTAGAGGTCCTTTCCATGGATACAGTCTTCAGGTGTGATCTGATCCTTTCCATGGGCTGCAGCTCCTGCCAGGAAACTGCTCTTCTGAATGAGCCTCCATGGGCTTCAGCTTTCTTCAGGGCATGTCCATCTGTTGTGTCCTCCATGGCAGGCACTGTTCTTTGCTTGATATTTGCTGTCCCGCTGTCTTCATGGGCTGTAGAGCAACAGCCTGCTTTACCATGATCTTCCCCTTCTTCCCTTCTTCTGCCTCCTTCTTCCCTGACTTTGGCATCTGCAAGGCTGATTCTCTCCCATGTTCTCATTCCTCTCTCCCAGCTGCTCTTGTGAAGCATTTTTTACCCTTTCTTAAACGCATGATCTGTCAACAGGTGCTGTCAACAGGTGCTGTCAACATCACTGCTGGTGTCCACTGCAGCCAGTCGCAGTGCTCTCTCTGAGCCAATTGGATTTGACTCTGTCTAACATGGAGACAGCTCCCGGTATCACCTCACAGAAGCCTTCTCTGTGGACCCTCTGCTATCAAAGCCTTGCSACATAAATCTAGTAAATTTTTCAAAATACCTTTGACAAGGTCCTTGACAGGCTACTAAAGAAGTATGTAGGCATTAGATTAGATGGAAAGAATTGGTATGGATCAGAAAGTGATTGGAGACAATAAACAAATATTAAATTACCTATTTTTATCAAAAAGTATTTAGCTGAAAATACAAAAGATACATAGCAGATTGTCTGGGGATTCTGTGTTATATCCATGGCTCATAATTTTTATTACTGTTCTGGAAAAGGAATTAGCAATAAGGTAAAAAAATTGCAGATGGCTCAAATTTATTTTGTTGGTCAAGATTAGAGAGGAATGCAAGGAACTCCAGTGAATTATATTCAAAGTTAGACACATTGGTAATACATCATCAAATAAATAGCCATTATTAAAAAAATCTACAAACAATGATCATTCAAGGGGAAAATATCTCTTGTGTGGTCCTAAATTACCAGTTCCATTGGATGAAATAGTTTCAATAGTCACAGCTCAGCTCAGTTTCATAACCACTTATAGTCAAAACCAAATCACAATTAATAAAGGCAGCCTATGGAATTACATACAGTATATAAAAATCTTCTATGTATTTATAATTAATGAAATATAATGATTTTACAATTCAAGAATGTTAATAGTTGCAAGCGGCTCAGAGAAGGATCAGAATAACAAATGTATTGGAAGATCTTAAACAAAAACATACTGAAAAAAATGATGTTGGTAATATCTATCAATAGCAACTGCTTCGGAAGGTAAATGGAAGAGATCCTGTTCTAAGTCAAAATGGATCTCAGTTCAAAATTCATTTTTAAAAACCCTCATAAATTTTATCATGCAGAATAACCTAAGAATTTAATTGCCTAAGCATGTAATGAAGACGAAGTGTATTGCAATCTTCAAAAGAAAGGGTTTTTTTACAGACAACAGATACAATCAAAACTACAACTGTTAAAAATATCAAATGCTGTGGAAACGGAACCTCTAAAGTCAAAGTTTAAACTTTAAACCAATTAAAGGCAATTACAAAAATACCTAAGGTTATCCTTTTAGTTTTAGCAAGGCTATTACACTCTTAGACACTGAGACTGCTGCTCCTTGACAGAAGAAGAACATATCACTAAAAAAATTATATATTCTCCAGAATGCCAACCCATTTTGCAATCAATACAGCCCTATGACTGAAGAAGTTTTACCTGTCTAAATTAAACCAATGAAGCACACTTCATTGTCTGCCTTGTCAAGAAGTCAAAGTATTCCAAAGTAGACTATGAAATGAGCTCAGGTTTCTAAGCTAAGTCTTTTAAGTTAAATACATACAGGGGTAAAAAAAACAAACTAATTTTTAAAAGATACTCCTCAATTTACAGAACAGCTGAATTGTTCTAATTTTTCTGAACTCTTCTAACTGCTTTTTTATGTGTTTGTAAATGGCAATCTGTTCACTCTTAGAGATGTTAGTGACAGGACTGTTGTGGTTTGACAGGAAACAGGATTTCTGGGATCCTGTGGTCAAGCCAATGGATGTTTAGATTTTAATACTGGCAACTTATTCGGCCAGTGGGACACTGGATCCACCTCTGAGAACACAGGGTTAAAGCAGGGCTCTCCCCCGGGAAGCTCTCTTGGGTTCCGACGGGGGAAGTGTTCAGGTCTCTCCCCGTCCAGGTGCTGCTGCTGGGCGAGGAGGGGAAGCCATGCGGCCAGGTGAGGTAGGCCGGGGCTTTGGATGGAGATGGGAGGTGAAGAGGGCCCAGCATGGAAGGGTGGGAGCAGCACCAGGAGGCATCGGGCAGCCCCCCCAGGAGAGAGAGAGAGAGAGTACAGCCTGTGCTTGTGACTGTGTTACCTTGGAACTTGATAACGTGGAGCAGCAAGGCTGAGAAGAAGAGCAGGGGGAAGATGCAGAGGGGAAGTGTCTGGCAGCTTGTGGGAGTCTCTCCGGACAGGCAGAGCCCGAGTTTTAACCCTTTTGTGGACAGTGAAAATTCTGCAGAGCATTGACTTTTCCTGCAATGAAGCAGAAAATGAAGAGGGAATTGAGTAAGCGAGATGAAGGTCTGTGCCAGAGGGAGAGAGRGAGAGATGTTGGAGGAATGGAGAAGATGGAGTGGCATTTTTTGCTGGACTCTTTTGTGTAGCCATGGACAGAACCATGTTTCCTTGTGACACAGAGACTGCATCCGGGGGGGGGCGGGGGGCAGTGGCTCAGAGCCAAGAGAGTTTCAGTGTTGAGGTGTTGAGACTCCTCGGCCCCAGGGGGTGAAAAATATGGGGGGGGACAGGTGTTGCAAAGGTGAGAGACTGTGCTCTTTTTGGAACGGGACAAGGTATCCTTAAAAGATGACCCTGGAAGCAGCTCTGGTCCATGCACAGTGGTGAGAGCACTGAGCATGGAAAGAAGATGTCACGATGGCCAAGGATCTCCGGGCGGTGCTATCAGTGACATGGAGGCATACGAGGTTTTAACAGTGTTTCCAGGGGAAGCCTGTGGTACAAAGAAGGACTCCTTCTCCTCTTGATGAACTGTAGATTGAGTATTCTGGAAGGGTGGTGCAGGATCAAGAGTTGGTGTTTTGGGGGAGGTATTTTATTGGAGATTTGGTGGAGGGTGGGGAAGAGGAAAATGCTTCTGTGCAGTTTTCATTTTCCTTGTGGTTTTTTTTTCCTTTTTTTTCTTTTGTAGTTTAGTTTTTTTTTCTTTGTAGTGTAGTTAATAAAGTTTTCTTTGTCACTAAGTGAGAGCCTGCTTTGCTTATTCCTGGTCACATCTCACAGCAGACACCAGGGGGAGGGTATCTTCATGGGGGCACTGGCATTGTGCCAGTGTCAAACCATGACAAGGACTTCTGTTGGGTCTTCACTTTTAGACACTACATTACATACATACCTGTAGCAAAGGGATTTCACCATAATTTTTATTAGAAAATATACACAATGTGTATTTTACAGATTTCAGATTTTTTAAAAATGGCTAGTAGTTTATGACCATTTCATTTTGAAAATTGACGATAACAAAATTACAAATACATACTTAGCTGAATTTTTCTCATCTTGAATATAGTTCTTCAAAGATGCTGATGTGTTTTCAGGTGGAAATATTTGTGTAGAGTTTCAGACTTGAAGGCAGGAGTCTTGGAAGTCTCCATTTTCACAATAATGGCACATTACACACTCTACACCATCAGTAAGTCACTTGGTGGATAGACAGTTTTGCAAGTTGAAAATTAAATAGCCATATCATAAACCTGGTTGGGTTGATACAGTTCATATAACTTTTTTTCTCAGAACAATTAAAATTGTGACGTAACCACTCCAAACAGGCCTTAAGCACTTATGACAGGAATGAAACAGGGAGCCTTGAGGAGAGAATAATCTCTTTAATCATCTCTGGCTGAAGGAAAGAGTGGAGGACAGAAAGAACAGGATTTTTAGCCAAACTGATTCATTCTTCTTCAAATGGAAAGAAGAGCATACTACCAGAAAAAGGAGATGCGTGAACTACTCTGGGCAATGAGGAAAGTCCTACTTATGAGGGATTAGATTAGAATAGTACTTGGTCTGATTCTTGCTATCCATTCCCACTTTATATTAATACAAGAAAATAGTATTTCTTATTTGAACAGAACAAAACAGAAAAACAAATATTTTGCTGTCCTTAATAAATTTTATTTTTTACAATGACCTTTTGTCATGGTAGTAGCTTACCAAGAGGGGTGTCACTTAAAGCTGTAGTTTGCAGACAATAAAATTTTGGGTTCAAAATTTGAGTTGGTATATTCTTAATGGTCTGTGGATACAAAAGAATTAAAACTTATCTCAACAGTACCAATGATCTGTTTCAAAGATTATGGTGGAGCATGCTGCAAGCATTTGGCATCATAGAGACCTTGTAAGCCTGTTAAGCTTACAAGGCATAAGAAGATATTCACAGCAGATCCAGGAAGCACCATTTTACAGAGCTTGCAAAACCTGACGCACACAGAAAGATTCAGTGCCATTCTGACAGCACTGTATTGCTTGCTTCTCCAGAGCAATCTATGTTACCCAGCTGAGCCTCTGAACCTCACTCTGGTGGGCAGCAGGAGCAAACCTAAAACACAGTCAAGCATTAATATTTTATCCATTTAGATTCAGTGCACTGCAACCAGCCTATCATAACCTTCATGGATTCCCCCCAAAAATTCATTCAAGCTTCTGCATGAGTACATGCCCTTCTCCTGAATTGGAAAGGATAAAACTTAATGGACTTCTGATACCCATAAACCAGATGGAGTTACATAAAAAAACATGCTGAATTGGGGGTGGCTTCCCTTCCCCCGCTGAAGGGAGTTTCCCCCTGGGCAGGTGCTGTTGGGGTGCCTGCTGACCTGAGAGTGCTTCTGCTTCAGGCTGCACTGACAGTTCCCTCAGCCCACCAGACGCCCAAGCCCCGATGGTGTAGTGGTTGCCTCACCAGAGACAAGAGGACTCTCCACTTGGGAACACAAAATGGGAACACACAGAGCAGGAACACAACCACAACCAAAAGCATCCAAGGCTGGAGAACAGGGAATGAGGGAGGGGCTAGGATATATAACTGGGGAAGGGTAGGAGGGGTCAGGATATAAGTAGTCCAATGGGGAGAGAATCCAGGGGAGGAGCTGGAGTGGGGTGACAGAGGTGGAACCAATATGAGAGAAGGGAGGGAGTGGTCTTCTGGGGAGAACCAATGGGAAAACTAGGAACATAGAACAAGCCAGAACTGGAGGAGTGAACAACAGTTGACAGGCAGAAGTTCATTTACATGGAGGCACAGGGAATCCTGGGGATTGCTTCCCTTCCTCACCCTGACTTAATAAGGGTGTTCTCTCAAGGCATTGCAGCCCTCGTTTCCTTATGGCCCTCTCCCATGCTGAATCACTTAAAAAAACAATTGAATAAAAATAGGGTAGAATGTACTGCTTAAAGGACCATAGACTTTCTTTGGCAATGTCTTATTTATCCCTAAATTTGTCAGTGCTTTCCCAGTGTCTTTTACGTATTCATTTATTCTTTGCCTTGATAATCTTGCTAAAGTGTCTAATAATGAGGGCTGCACGTTGAAGTCTTTCTAGATCCTTTCTTGTTAGAACTCCTCCTGTAAGACTTTTGTTTTACAAAATGAAGATATAAGTGCAGATAATAGAAAAAAACTAGTAGTGTTTACATCAAGATTACCTGATTAAAAAACCAGACTTTTGTAGAAGTACTGATTGAAATCAAGGTTTTTATCTGCAGGAAAGTAAGTGATGAGAATGAAACCTCTTTTCAAAACATGTTTTCTTCATCTATCACTGTGACAGAATTTTAAATCATCTTCCTGCTGTGGTTATGTATATTCTGGTCCTTATTAGCAACCCTGAAAATTTGGGTTATCAAACATGTCCTTGAATAATCAGATCATACATAAAGTGAAAAAGATACAATCTAGGAGAGTCTGCTGTTTCAAACCTTATTTAAATTGCAGACAATTTCTCTCTTCCTGCTCTTGTGCTTGTAAGAATTCTTACACCCAGCAGCTGGTTTCATTTAAGATATTGTGATTATTTTGCTTGGTGAAATATACACGCAAGGTAGATGATTTATTACTAATGCTTGAAGAGTTTTGTGTTAATTGGTGAAAAATAGGAAATATGCAGTTGGCTTCTTAGATGTCATTGCATTTTTATGCATAATTTCAGATAAAGAGCAGATATTCCTATCATATTCCTATCACCTGTATTCAACTGAAACAGGCAACTTCTGGGTCACTACTAGTACTTGATTCTTCTACAAAGATTTTTGGTGCTTTGGAACACATTAATATGAAGGATGATGGACATTAGCATGATAAGGCAGATGCATGGCAATAATATTTTTTAAATACAAGGAAGAAAATCATTATTGATTCAGTGTGTCAATTTTTTTTCTGTTTCTGCTTTACTTATTATACTTCCTTCTCCCTGCTTCAGCTTATTTTCTATAGCATACATATAGATAAAAACCTGCACGTCAGCTGTTTTCCAATGGAGTATTTGGATGGCTTGTTCAAATATTCAAGAGGGCAATGATCTTAGGATACAAAAATTATCACAGCTACTTCAGAGAGAAAAAAATTAGTAACTTATTTGCATCCTGAAATACTCCACAGAAGTAGCATCAGCTAGGCACCATCTGTTTTTGAATTTTGAGAAACATTCCATCTGGAAATAGAAAAAACTATGCATTTGAGAAGCGTTTCAGAAGGAATATGTAAAACAAATCATTACAGTGATATTTTGCCAAAGTGGGTATGTTTTTTATGAGCCAAGAGATTTACATAGGCATCAGTGTCTTGAGTAGACAAGGCTGTAACAGCTAAGTCTAGAAGTGTTTGTGGTCATGATCATATATTTCAAGGGCAGATGTAGAGTGTTTGTGTGTAGAGGTAGTGATTGTTAAAGCCACAGACTGGGGATAAACATTTACACTTATGGACTTTGATAGATTCTCCCTTATGTGGGAGTGTGACCTAATTTACAAGGACAGATCTCCAGCCAAAATGAAATGTCACAAATATTCTGCTCTTTGGTTCTCTGAGCTGACTTGAAATGTCAGGACACAGAGATTCAAAATGGTGTACACATAAAGATCATTCAGATTTTTTTAAATAAATGTAGTGAGTTAGAAACACATTTATACACTATATTGAAATTATTTAACGAAGAAATAATCTTTAACTCTACTAATAATGTAACTTAATAAGTTTATTAGCAAATATATGCATATGTAGTACTGACTTTAAAGACTCTCACCATCTGGTTGCAAAAATTTTTAAAATAAAATGAGTTTGAGGAAACTCTAGTACATGGAAATGAATGAAACAAATTTCATAGTGGTTTCTGTACATTAAATCTATGATGGAATGTTCTTACATCTTGATCATCACTCTAATATCAAAGAAATTTGTTCAATGGCATATAAAGTTTATTAGAGGAGCCACAGCTCCAGAATACTTGTATTTTATCTATGGAAAATTTACTTTTAAATATTGCTAGTGGGATCTGATAATCTAGGAGGAAAATGCTGGTTCAGATGTTTACTCTTAGCTAAAGAAAGTAATCTTCAGTCTCATTTTTTTTGTGTTTTGCTATATGACAACTTCTCCAATGGAGGAAATGCCTCCCAAATTATACTCAAAAGAGTATAACTAAACTTAAATGGAGGCATACTGTTTATTCTCAAAAAATGACTGGAAGATAAGAAAAAAAAAAAAAGAGAAAATTAAAATGAGTTTTCAAGTCTAAGATAAAGAGTTCAGCCATTTACTTTTCACAAAAGACCTCAATACTGTAGTTTGTTATAAGCTTTATGAAGCTACTACTTTTCCAGAATTTGACTGCAAAAAAACATTCTCTACAGAACAACAATTTCCATCATGCGTTTGACAAAGCCTGAATGTGTACTCTTACACTTGAAACAGGTTTTCTCTGCAAAACATAAGCCAAGATTCATTTGGCTGTAAAAAGAGATAACAAGTTTCCGTCAAGTTGATAAAATGACAGACAGAAAACCTCCAGTACTCAGTCCTTACTGAAGTGATAATTGGTGTACTTTACAGAAAACAGAAAACTTAATGAAACAGAAAAACTGAGCAGCCAGTCCTTGACTTAGAGTTTAGAACTTAAAAACAAAAAAAAAAGAAAGGCTCAGACTGTAAGGCATGCTGTTCATTTACCTGGCTGCAGCAGTACAGCTGCATGCTTTCCTGTAGGCTGCTTTCACCGCAACACAGACTACAACACAGATCAACTCATGTTTTGTGATCATTTGTGACATGCTTGTTGATTTTTAAGTGCTATCTAAACTTTCCAAGCAATCTGTTGAGGTACCACTGAATTCTAGAATTAGGATGTTGTAAAATTTAAGTCACTCCTTAGATGTAATCTTTGATGTTCTCTTTGTGTACCGTGTGAGGGTACTCATTTAGCTCCTTTGGCAATGGTAAGTACAAAACTGCACAATGAATCTCCATGCAAATGTCCATGCAAATTGAGAGGGAGGAAAGAGGACGAATATGAGTGAGAAAAGAAGTGAAAATATGGCAGAATGGTAGAAAAAGCAGTAGGTAAGCAGACTCTGCTTCCATTGCCACTTCATTCCTTGAATTACCCAGTATGTATTATAATGCTTATATATGTGCTAATTATTTCAGTAATAAAAATGCTGTTTTATGTAAGTCAAGTGAAAACCAGCAATTCAAACAAACAGAAGATGCAGCAATTTTGTTTAGTCTATCTGTTCTTTCTATGTATTTTCCCAATACAGTGTTCTTCATTGTAAGTTATGTTCTTCTGAAAGTGTTGCTTCTGTGTGTAGAGAATTTTGCACACTTCAAACACTGAGGATATCAAAACAGTAAAGATTAGTTTTGAAGTCACTAAAAGACTGTATTAATGTAAATTTCTCTTATGTTCAAAGAAACATAACATTCCCCATAACAGCAATCACACTGTCATATTTGTTTTTAAGTAGGCTATATTAAATCATACATAATTATTAAACCATACGCCTTTACATTCCACTTAAATTTCAGCATTATGGCACTATTCTAGAGAGGAAGAAACTTACTTGTTTTATGGAAAAATTTAAAAACCACCTAGTGTTTTGAATCTATATGACTCTTCATTGCACCACACTGCCATACAAAGGTAAAGCTATGTTTTCCTAGCTTTAGAATAGAAATAAATTAAGAGTGTCAATGAAATGCAGGAACCTAGTGAGGATTTATTGTAGAACTTGCATTAAGTAGAAATTTCTGAAGAAAGCTAAGCAACAAAGTGGTATAAAAATACAAGATGCAAAAATGTACTTGTAGATGTGTAATTTCTGAGAAGCACTGCATTTTCATTTGAGGTTTTTGGGGGGTAATGATTTTGAATTAACTAGGTGACATCACTGTCTCTAAATGCAAATATCTGTTACTTAATAACAGTTGAGGCATGTCTGGCAGAGCACTAGTGTGACCAGGTCTTCAGCGAAAAATTTACTCATTTCCATGCTAAAATCAGCATCATTTTGATTACTAGGATGGAAATTAATTGTTTAGAGGTAGTTTGGGGTTTTTTTGGTTGTTTTGTTTTGTTTTGTTTTGTTTTTTAAATGAGAGGAGCAGGTCGGAATTTGGTTTTTTACCTCTCTAGGAAGAATCTTTTATGAAATTGTCTGTGTAATTTCAAATCACCATTTTTAATGCAGCAGAACATGGCTGCACTTGATTCCAAATCCAACAGAGACTACTAGCTTAAAAAGAAATCCAGGATATTTCTTTCTTTTAAAACTGTATAAAGTAACATGCGTTAAGTAAGTTCTATTGCTGTCTGAATGACAGGTCAATGATCAGTGATTAACATTTCAAGTTCATTTAATTATAGCAGCATGAATCTTACACAGTTCAACAAGAGTGCAAGCAAACATTCTGAATTGTGATTCTAAGAGATCCAAATTGATAGGAGATTCAGCTCAAGGAAAGAAATCCAGGCCTAAGCATAGATATCTGGTTAATATGAAGCATTAAGCATATATTTCAGATTAAATACACTGATTGATTGGACGTGTTTTAATCTGTTATCATCCCATGTCATGATAAAAGTTATTCTGTACTCTAGATTGTGGTGTCTTACAAGCGCCTTATATGCTCCTGACATTGCCATTAGGAGCAAAACCTATGATCCTACATTGGAGAGGAAGAGAAAGGGAAAAGGCTATTAAATGTTTTGGTTTTCACCTGAAAATAAAAGAATCTGAGAGTGAATTTAAGTGCTGAAGATCAGGACAATCATGGAAGTAAAAGGAATGAAACAGAAGTCAAAAATGCATTTCCACCTAGATTACTAAACATCCTTAGCCAGTCTTATTATCAGATTTTTCATCTTCACAGGATAATTTTTGGGGAACTTACTCCTAAAAATCATGTGTGAATGACACCAGGTCTTGCAGCAGTGCTTCCTGTATCTAACAGGGACAAAAATGCTTAAATCAGAAAGAGAAAGTTATGGATTATGAAGTTATGGAAGTTATGAAAATAAAGAATGAAGTGACACAGACTTTGAAAGACACAGGCAATGTCTAAAGGCCTGAAATAAAATTGCACTGAGACTGCTTGATGGAACAGAATAGCCCCAAGTCTGTGGGTCCTGATGAGATTTACCCCAGTGTCCTGAGGGAACTGGCTGATGTTATTGGTAAGAGGTTCTCCTTTGTATTTGAAAAATTGTGGTGATCAGATGAAGTCCCTTCTGACTGGAAAAAGGGAAACATTTTCCCTAATTTCAAAAAAGGGAGAAAGGACACAGGGATCTACAGACTGGTGAGCCTCATGTCTGTCCTTGGGAAAATCATGGAGCAGATCCCTGTGGAGGTAAGATCAAGACACATTCAATACGAGGTGTTGATCTGAGACAGGCAGAACAGCCTCACTAAAGACAAATTGTGCCTCACCACCCTGGTGGCCGCCTCTGACGGAGGGACTGCAACAGTCATCAGGGAAGACTGACCAACATCATCTACCTTATCGTCCATAAGGTCTTGGACGTGGTCCCACATGCTACTTTTGTATCAGAGAGAGATGGATTTTAAGAGTGAAATTTTGGTGGATGAGGAATTGGGTGCATTCAGGCAACAGGGCATGATCAGTAATTTTATGTCCAGGTGGAGGCTGGGGCAAGTGTATCCCTCACAGCTCAGATACAGGACCAGTTCTCTTTGATGTCTTTATCAATGACACAGCCAGTGGGATCAAGCGCAGCCTCAGCAAGTTTGCAGCTGGCACAAAATTGAGAAATGCAGCTGACATAACAAATGTCCAGGATACTATCCAGAGGGACCTGCCAAGCACAAGGAGTGGACCCACAAAAACCTAGTCAAGTTCAACAAGTCCCAGTGCAACTCATTTAAAGCAGCCTTGTGGAGAAGGATTTAAAAGTTGTAATGGATAAAATGCTGGACAGGAGCTAGCAGTGTGTGACTATAGCCGAGAAAGCCAATCACATCCTGGGCTGCACCAAAACAGGAGTGACCAGCAGGTTGAGGGAGGCAATCCTCCCCCTATACTGTGTGTTCTTGAGACCCCACCTAGACCTCAGCGGAAGAGAGACATGGACCTCTTGGAGTGGGCCCAAAGGAGGATCCATGAAGATGATCAGAGTGTGAGAGACCTGGTGTTATTTGGCCTGGAGGAGTGAAGGCTATGGGGGGACCATATGACAGGCTTCTAGTACATCAAGGGAGCTTATAAAATAAGAGAAAGAGCTACCTTTTATATCCACATGTAGTGACAGGAAATGGGGATATAATTTTAAACTGAAAAAGGACATTTTTAGGTTTGATGCAAGGAAGACAATCTCTACTCAGAGGATAGTGACATACTGGAACAGGTTGTCCAGTGAAGTTGTGGATGTCCCTGTCCCTGAAAGTGTTCAAGACCAGGTGGCTCCTGAACAACCTGGTGTAGTAAAAAGTGTCCCTGCCTATGCCAGTGGGTTTGAAATTTCCAGCCTAAACTTTTCCATGATTCTATAATATACCTTGTTATCACCAACACTTTTCAAACAAGCCAAATAAATCAACTGCGCTCTTTTAAAGTGTAATAATACTTTATTGATGTGGGGAACTATTAAAAACTAATTAAAATTTTTAAAACCTGAACAAGGTTTCCATAATGTTGGCAAGTAGAATATTTCAAGTTTGTTATATTACATGACACAGAAACCATGTACTATTACTGATGCCTCAAGTGGGAGAGGAATTTCCATATCACATTTGCACTATGTGAAATGAATTATCATTTTGATCGTATTGCAGATAAATGAAACATTGAATTAACTTATTTGGCCTCATAAAAAAGCAGTAGAAACATAAAGTCACAGGTCTTCACTCCTACTACATCTTTACATTCATTTCCCCAGCAGTCACATTCAGAGCAATAAAGAATATTAATGTTTTTGGACTGAGAAAAAGATAAATTACTACTTGCAAAATATAGATAGAACTGTACTCCAGAATGCAAAGTTTAATAGATAACCAACATATTCCATGATTGAATTTCATATTACAGAGGTAGCAAATCTTTCTAAGGCCAAGAAAAGAAAGCATACAATTGAAAGAGAAATAGAGAAAATTCCAAGCTAAATCATCTCTTACGCCACTCTGCGCTTCCTCTCGCCTTCCCCACAATAGTCTCTGAGTCACAAGAACATATCACAAGCCTGTACAGTCACCACAAACACTAGCTCTTGGCTTCAGCTCAATTCAGAAGGTACAGCTTTTTTAAAAAGTAAGAAAAAGGGAGAAACATAAACATAACCTGTACATCACTCTCTTGGCCATTCCTGTCACAGAAGAAACTCGCTGAGTGAGAAATCAGAAGGTATTTGCCCAGGAAAAAAAAAAATCACCACAAAGGAAGTATGGTCCATGAATCTTCAATTCAAACACCTGAAGAACTGAGACTTACCTGTGTAAAAGTAAAGCTGAAAACATTTTTTCATGTTCTGACTCAAAACCACTCTGCMATCAGTATTCTGGTAAATATCCTCAATTTGAACAAGTTTTTGTTATCATCAGTTCTCATAGCTTTAGGCCTCACTTTCTCGGGGTCTTTAGCTGGTCAGAGTGACCCTGAGAAAAGTTAGAAAGTCTCTTTTCCCAGCTCGGCGGTCAAAGAAGGAGTCAGAGCTCTTCATTTCTCGGTCTCAAGGTTGTTTATTTTATCTTATCTATAAAATTCTTTCTCTTGACCTGTTGAGGTCCGCTCAGCAAGACAGTCAGAGGCACTCTGCCTGCCCCCGGGCGGCATTATCTTTTTATACAAAAAACTACATGTGCAATATTTACAATTACTTTCCCATACCTATCACCTATGTTAGACAGTGAATTTCTAGTCTAAACCAATCTAAAAGTGCCAACATCACAGCAGAAGATGGAGGCCAAGAAGGAGAAAGGCTGAACAGGCCCAGATTCCTCCATCTTGCCCCCTGAACCCCCTTCTAAAAACCCCAAAAAATCTATTTTTCACCCTGTGATAAATTCACTATCATTCTACTTAAACTTTCGTGGCTTGTAATTCTTCATACAAGTTTGGTAATTATTTTTTCCAAGGGCTAAATCAAAGGCATAGGGGTCTTGGGCTCTGTGCCAAGGCCTCTGAGCTCCCTGACAGGGTCTCCAGTCCTCCAGGGCAGCCAGAGGAATTTCCTGGGTTCCCACAACTTCTCTGCATTTAAAGGTTTAAATTTTCTTCTGTGGATTCATCTATTGGCAAGAAGTGGCATACCATCTCTGTAATATAAGCAGGGAAAACATAAAAAATATTTAGCTCCCACTTCATCAATATTTTCCTTAATAGTACTTTTCTGAGTATAGGCTAAATTTTCACCAAGTAGTCACATTGTATTTTTAAATTCACCAGGAGCATTAACAAGGTAGATTTTTGTTTTCCTATTAAAGAAAATAACTTTCTATGCTGACATTTTGTTGGGATCACTTACTATTAAAAGGAACTTGCAAATTAAACACAGGCTACAATAAATGTGATGGGAGAAGGCAACAAGCAGGTAGGCAGAAGGGAAAGAATTTCTGATATTAACAAAATAGTTGACCACTTGATTATATAAAAGTTCTTGTTTATTGAGAAAAATGCTGTATTTCTAGATTATAGTCCCAATTTCACTGTTTTACTCTAATTTTATGTTTCTCTTTACTTTGTTAATTTTAGAGACTAAGGCTAATATATTGAAGCTGGTAATAAGATATTAAACTTTGCCAAGATGTGATCTAAGCTATCAATTTGTTTGCATTGCTCTGTTGCTTCACATTCATAACTTCAGCAAGAAATATTACCTTTTATTGGAAGGTAACATTTGTAACCTACATTTGTTCGAAGGATAATGCAGTTAGAATAAGAATTTTACCCAACCATCCATAACAATTAATAGTATGTATATTAAGAGAAATGGACAAGCCAAGAAGTTTAAAGCTTTATTGTAACCATTTTTCTGTAACTTCTACAGTTTTTGTAGACTTAAAAATTTGTTTCCTCTTGCAAAGACATCTAAAACTATAATGAAAAGCATATTGTTTCTGCTCATTTTGGAAACAGAAATCACTAATTTAAGAGAGTGTTGACATTTTAGTATATTCTTGAGGACTCACTACAAAAAAATTCATTATACGTCTTTCCCCTATGTGTAAACCATTATTTTCACTTAATCTGAGTCATCTTTTACCAGATTGCATTTGCGTTGTAATGGGTGTTCCTTTTTTTTGGTGAGGCCTATAGGGGTGGCTTTGACAAGCTGCCAGAAGTTTCCCCCATGTCTAATAGACTAAATTCCAGGTGCCCCATAGATGGACCTTCTGTTGGACAGGGCTGAGCCCAGCAGTGACAATGGTAGTGCCTTTGGGATAACAGGATATTTAAAAAGGGGAAAACATATTGTGCAGGAGCAGTTGCAGACAGAGACAAGAGAAGTAAAATTATGAGAGAAACACTCCTGCAAGGTCAGTGAAGAAGGAGGTGGAAGAGATGCTCCAGGGTCTGGAGCAGAGATTTCCTTGTAGCCCATGGAGATCCATGGGAAGGCAGAGATCCACCTGCAGCCTGTGAAGGAGATCCATGCCAGAGCAGGTGCACATAGCCTGAAGGAGGCTCTGCAACCATGGGAAGCCTGTGCTGGGGGGATCTCTGAGCAGGACCTGTAGACCTGTGGAAAAAGGAGCCCATGTGGGAGCAGGCCCTGTGACCCCATGGGGGACCCACGCTGGAGCAGCACCGCAGGGGAGGGACCCACAGTGGAGAAGTTTGTGAAGAGCTATATCCTGTGGGAAGGACTCACACTGAAGAAGGACTGGGCATCTTGGAGGACTGTCTCCTGTGGGAGTGACTCTGCAGTGGAGCAGAGGAAGAGTGTGACAAGTCCTCCTCCTAAGGAGGAAGGAATGGCAGAGACAATGTGTGATAACCAGACCATAGCTGCCATTCTCTGCCCCCTTGGACTGCTGGATGAAAGGAGGGAGAGAAAATCAGAGTGAAGCTGAGCCTATGGACACGAGAGACATGGGAGAGACATTTTAAGATTGAATTTTTATTTTTTACCCTTGATTTGATTGGTAACAAAATTAATTCATTTTTATTTTTTGCATGTCCAGTCTGTTTTGCCCATGATGCTAATTATTGAATAATCTCTCCTTGTTCTCACCTCTACCCATAAGACTTTTATTGTGCTTTCTCTTCCTGTTCTCTTTCCATTTGAGGAGTGGAGTGATAGCACAGCTTTAGTCAACACCTATCAGGCAACCAGGGTCAACCCAGCACAACTTCATTAGATTTCTCTACCAAATCCACTGGTTTAAGTATTGTTTTGAGAATTAATATACTGTTTTGCTTATATCTGACATCTAAAAACCTCTGAGATTACCTCTATTTCTTCTTTGAGTAATTTTGAGTGCTCCTAATATGTGACAGTTTTTGTATCCTAAACAATATTACAGTCACAGAAAACTCCCTCTTCCGGAGCAGAAGAGAAGTTTAGTGAGAATTACATTTCGCACTGTAGCAGTTCACTTACCAGCCAGAGCAGAAGGAAGACTTCTGAGGACAGCATTCAAAAGGAGCAGTATCATTTGGGCCTCCTCTAGTCTCTGTTTTGAAGGAGCCAGGCAACCCTGAAATAAGTAAGATGTATGTCTAATTTCTGTGTAGAACAGTGTCCTGAAATGTTATCTCTAACCTCTAAGTGTGAGATCTAACCTCTAAGATCAAAAGCTTTTATTATTTTCAGCCAGTGTTAGTCCTGCTCAATAGAATTAGTGTGTTTCATACTTTCAGACTCTCAAAAATGTAAAATATCAAGACTTTACCAGAAATACTACTTGGTAGCAGCAACAAGAGCAGTAAATTGCAATTTATCTTCAAAGTCAATTACATCACACCAATAATTCTTCCTTACTTTTTACTGCAAGTCTACTGGAGAAATCACCTCATGTAAAGATTCATTTAAAAATTCCCAAATGGCTAGTATCACAGGAGCTTAAAAATTAAGGGACTGCCAATAGATTTTTCAGGATTCAAACTAGAGCCTGAGCTGGTAGTAAATGCATCACAAAATCTGCATAACCTATTAATGTGATGCAGCTTCAGAACACAGCATGAGGCATACAGAAACATGGAGAATTGAGATAATTTGGGCCAGTGATATGTTTCAGGAGGTTGTTAGAAGTGTGATATAAACTCTTAAACTTGATTTTGTTTAAGAAATATTAAAAAGGAAAATATAGTTGGATTTGAACCCACTATTCACCCTTGTCTTGTCACTACATACTCTCATGAAAAGTTTTTATCTTTCTTGTAGGTGTCCTTCAGGTACTGAAAGGCCTGTCACACTGAAGCCTTCTTTTTTCAGGCTGAACAATCCCATTTCTCTCAGCTTTTCCTCATAGGAGAAGTGCTCCATCCTTGTAATCATCTTTGTGTCCCTCCTCTAGACTCGCTCCAACAGGTAGGTCCATGTCCTTCCTATACTGGGCACCACAGAGCTGGATGCAGGGTTCCAGGTGGGCTCTCACCAGGGCAGAGCAGAGCACAGCAGAGGGGCAGGATCCCCTCCCTCACCCTGCTGCCCATGCTGCTTTGGTTGCAGGACACGTTTAGCTTTCTGGGCTGGTAGTGCCCATGGCTGAGTCATGTCCCGCCTCTCACCCACCAGCACCCCCAAGCCCTTCTGGGCAGGGCTGCTCTCAATCCCTTCATTCCCAGCCCGTATTAATACCAGGGGTTGTCCCACCCCAGGTGCAGCACCTTGCACTTGGTCTTGTTAAACTGCATGAAGTTCCCACGGACCAACTCCTTGAGTTTTTCCATATCCCTCTGGATGGCATCCTGTCCTTCAGGAGTGCTCCTCCCCATTCAGTCCGCATATGTGCTGAAAGTGATTAATAATGATGTTAAATAACATCATTATTAATGTTGCTATTTAACAACTGCTCCCCATATAGACCCTGGAGAGCACCACTTGTCACAGATTTCTATCATCTGAGACATTGATCACTACCTTTGAGATGAACCCATCCCACCAATTCCTTATCCATCTTACAGTACCCTCTCCAAACTCATGTCTCCAATTTAGAGAGAAGAGTGTTGTGGAGTATCTATCAAAAGCTTTACAAAAGTCCAGGTAGATTATTTCTTCACTTACTCATGGATGGAATCACTTCACTGTAGGAGACCACCAGGCTGGTCAAGAAGAATTTGCCCTTGGTGGAGCCATGATAGAAGTATATCTGTGCTGTATACAACATCAGCAAGTGGAGCATGAGTCATCAGTTGGCAGTCAGGAGGGCCAGCAGTGTCCTGGGTTGCTTCACTCATAGCAGAGATGGTAGGTCAAGGCAGGTAGTTGCGCACACTGCCCTGGCCCCTCCTTGAGCACTGTGAGCCGTTTTGGGTGCCTCAGTATTGGAGGACATCACAGGAGTGTGTGAATCTCATGGAAAAGGATAGTAGTATCTAGCTGTTAAAAGACAGGGATTAGTATTTAAAGAGAGTGTAAAAATCTGTATGTTGGGTATAAAAATGGTATAGATATGTGGTATAAGCTGTAATCATTGGAAAGATATTTCAGTAATGAGGATTAAAGACAATGGAACGGTTAGAAGATATGTAAATTTATTGAATTTTGTAGGACTGAGCATGACACTAATAATATGGAATAAGGAATGGAAACTGCAGTGGGTCTGGCTGGTTTGGAGTTATATTTCTCAGTAGCACTATCTGTCATAGTGCTGGGTTTTGTGCCTAGAAAGGTGCTGATAACACAGGAGTGTTTTGGCTACTGCTGAGCAGTACTCTCACATAAAGCTCTCTCTCCAACACCCCCCCTTATCCACAAAAGCCAGAGCTAAAAGAGTCAGGAGCAAAGATGAACCTGGGAAGAAGCAAAGCAATGCTGGGAAAGTGTATGAACATTTGATTTAATTTCTTATTACCCGGTTCTGATTTGATTGTTAATAAATGAATTTCCAAATATCGAGTCTGTTTTGCCAGCAGTGGTAATTGTTGAATAATCTTTCTTCCCTGGTCCAATTGAGGAGGCAGAGTGATAGAGCAACTTGGTGCGCAGCCAAGTGAACACACAGTCCAGCCAAGGTGAGCATACAGTCCTCGTGGGGAATTGCTAAGGGAAMTGGCATTATTTGGCTTGGTGAATAAGACTCAGAGGGGAGATCTTACCACTTTCTATGTACTTCAGAGGAAGTTGTTGAGAAATTTCAATCTCTTCTCTCAAGCAACAAGTGAAAAGAAGAGAAAATGCTACAAGTACTAGAGAAAATGGCTTCAAGTTGTGCCAAGAAAGGTTTAGATTATATTTTAGGAATAAAATCTTCATTGGAAAACTTGTGAAACACTAGAACAGAGTAGCCCAGGCAAATCATTGGTCACTATCCCTGGAGGCATGTAACAGGCCTTGTTCACATGGCCCAGCCCTTAAGGACGTGCTCTAGTAATGGCCTTGACAACACTAACAGCTGGACTCAAGTCCTAAAGGTCTTTTCCAAACAAAAAACTTGTATAAAAGATAGAAACTCTGCTCTCTTATGATCTGTAATATTGATTTGAAATGGCAGTACTTTTCATTTAGGAAAAATAGCACAGATGACAAACACATCTTTTAATGCCACATCCTAAGAAAGATGTTTCATGTTCTCATAAAGGAGAAGATAATCTAAAATGCCATATTCCAGGAAATATATTTCAACAAAAAGCTGTTGCTACGTCATCGATCAAGCCAATGGCATTGCATTTAAAAATAACACAGACATGGATACATCCTTGGGAGACAATAAAACATTATTAGTTCTTCTGTCTCTTGTAACTGCTACTACAATTATCAAATATATGTTCCTTAAAAAAATTATGGAGACAAAGTGAAACAATAGGGAGTTTTCATGTTTCATCCTCAAAGGAGCATTCTTTGATGGAAACATACCACTTTCATTAAAGTGAGTGGGAGTTAATCACATAAGAGTGAAGGAAAGTAAGCAGACATAAATGTACTAAGGTGGGTATGTCCTGACAATGCCCTGATTTACTTAATTCTTAAATTTGAGCCACACTTGTTAATTTTCCCAGAAATTGAGTAATTTCAAACTCAGAGTACAGCATTGCTATAGTGCTCTCAGTCTGTGTAGTGCTACACAGCACAAAGGAAAATTAAAAGAAACATGTAATGCAAGAAATAATTCTCTCTGACAAAGAGTGCTAGAACTGTGGCCTTTAGTTATTGAGCATCCCCAAAGATTTCAGTTCCTCAGAAGGGTAGCAATTCAAGGGCACTAGAATCAAGACCTCTATAAAAAACTGGCATGTTTACAGAATGGAAACAGCAGAGAAATAGTAGCTTCTAGTCTCAGATTTTTTCTTTTACCTTATTTACAATGTTTTGCATTCTGCCTGTTCCATGGTGTGCAAATTTAGTAAGATTAATTAAGAGGTAAAAAGAGAATTGATAAAAAACTAAATTACAATGTGAAGAGCTACTGGCTAGAAAAATATCCTGTGTCTTAATCAGTTTTCCTGTTCTTACTGACAAAAGACATGAGCTGAAATTCAAACCCCTTATATTTGTCACCTGTCCTTTAGATTTATCTCAATACTATTTCCATGCTTTGTCAAAATATCTGTCAATCCCAGTTTAGCTCCCTAGAGGAAAAAAGTAAGTTTGTTCTCTTTCCCAGAGATCCAACTTTGACAGATTACTGGTGTATTTTTCACTTACAGAGAACGCATTTTAACTTGAATTCCTTATTTGATCTTCTGGCACCCTTCAGTCTGGCAAGCAACTATTTTTGCAGTACACATTTTCAAATGTAAATTATTAAAATTTGTTTAGTATAGATGCTAACATTGCTCTCTGAAATTATTTAAATGGCCATGTCATTCACATATTATCATCATCACAGCTTTACCTCTAGGAAATATTACATCTGCAAACTATATCATATTTTATTTTGAGGCTATTAGATAGATCCAAAATGATCCATAATTCTTCAGTGCATGACCACTAGACATGTTCTCAAAAAGGATATTAAAAGATCAAGAGGCAACATGACAAAAGAAAAAAAAACAGGCTATAGAAAAGATGTCACAAAAATAGAAGACTGGAAATTTTTGCTCAGAAAGAAGGCAAGTAAAAAGAGATACTGTTTGACTTTAAAGAACAGCAGATTAAATGCATTTCCAGATATCATTATGTAGACTTTATTTGACAGATATTTGGGGGGGGAGGGGGGAGGGGTAATGTGTTTATTGTTCTGGCAAGCAGAAAATATTTTTAATGTTTCCCCAGACTTTTCCAAGGCACATCCTTGTTACTTATAGGTAACTGTGATGCAAATGGAGTTGATGTTTTATTTTACTTAGTGGCAGTAAAGGAAAAAAACTTTAATATCCTTTATAGAGGAGGACATCTAACTGCCTGGTCAGCATGTAAGATAAATAGAAAAAATAACTATATGCTTTTCTTACATAAAAGCTCCAAGAAACTCCTGTCCTTTTTTCATAAGAAGGGTTTATAATTTATTATTTATAAACTGCACTAAGCCAAAATTAGAGTACAGTTACTGGTTTTACTGAGACATGATAAAAATTACAAAACACACCAATAAAAACAGTCATAGTGCTTCAAACAAAGAAGGGATGCATGAAAACTTTGAAATAAAATGCAACACAGGGAGTGAAGTAAGATGCGTGACATTAAGATTTACATGGGACTATTAATCTACAACATCTAGATATCAACAGCTATTTTTATTACATAGACGTTAAAGTCATTAAGGATTTAGATTACGAAATATAGGAAAACATTCGAAAATGTACATATGATAGAAGAAGCATCATGGTATTACAGCTGATACACAGAGTGAACTGTCAACCTATATGATAACAGGATAGCAGGGAAAATTTAAAGTAATTATAAGAAACTGGAGTCACTCCAGATAGTCAACAAGAGTCTACTGGAAGATTATTACTCTTCAGGAGATGAGTGAATAGTAGTTGATCTCATGAACTTTCCAATATTTTTCATAAAGAAATCAAATGTCCATTGGAAATATAGAAGCAATCTTTCCTGTGTAGAAAAAGGGATACTACAGTAATCTATATATCACGCTTAATCTAAGAAAAACTCTTTATCTGTATGTTAAAAGCTGTATTTTAAAAGCATTCCAAATCATGTAAGAAGAGAGGCTGTCATACTGCAGGAGCTTTTGCAGTGTATAAGTGAATGGTACTCTAAATGGTCCACAGACAACTGAGAAGCATATCTGTGGGTCACACTATATGGAGATGTGGAATTATGTAGTTAGTGGCTTAGAGATCATCTTGCAGTCAGCACAGGTAACATTTAGGTCTTGGAGGAAGCAAACATTTCCCAATATGTATAAGTAGTAATACCAGCAGGAATAAATATTACATTAATATAATATGTTCATATAATATATTTGCATAATATATTAATATAAATATTAAGTGGTTGTGACAGATATAAAATTAATCTAAATATTTTTTGCTTACTAGACAGCTGGGATATTTACTGTATCAATAGAACTTTTTAATTTAATTTTGTCAAGAAGGGGGTACATAAGGAAGAACATAAGATAATTAACCAAAATAATTTGGCTATAATTTGGTTAAACCTACTCCTCATTAATACTTTAGTACTCTGTCAAGATATACTATGAGGACTGATGAGGTGATGGGAGGAGAAGGAGGAGGTAGTGAAGTGCTAATGGAATTCAATTGAAGCATGGTAGGAGATATTTCTTAAAGCACTATTAATGAAGATCCTTCTGACACAAATATAAACTTCTTGTTTAAGGAAGCTATTCACACCATCTTGGGTAAGAGGATTTTAATACCTCTAAATATTAAAATTCCAGTTTCAAGGTTTTTGCTTGCACTTGTTTCTGGTTTTACTTTTAGAATGGAAAAATTGTACTCCATTTCACAATGTCACTATTAGCAACTAGTAAAAAAAGTCTTAGAGAAAACCTCTTCTATGCTGATTCCAGGTGGGTTGGCTTGACATCATAGTTCAAGAAATAAATGAGTGAAGTTTTGGTAGCAGTGGAAGTCCTTTGCCTGAAGGACTTGGAGCACTCAGCAGGGTCTGGAAAATTCATCAGAAGTATCCTGAGATCTGTAAAGATAAGAGACAAAAATGTAAGCCTATTTGATTAAATATTTAAATCTTATCAGATGCCTACCTCTTCACACAGAAAGTTTAATCCCTGGTCCATGGGATATTTGAGAGTGACATCATGTTGAATTATATCAAATATTTAATTATCAGGACATGGATAATGACTTTTTAGGTAGCAGCTGGGTCTGCCTTCTCTGTGGTCCTAATGAACTGGCTGTATATTAGTACAAAACAGGAAGACACCAACACAGTAGACACCACAAGTCTGTATAAACTGTCAGATTTACCCATTTACTGTTCCACTTCAAGGACCAGTCTCATAACTGTTAACACTGTATATATGTCACAGTTTCTGCCTGGATTTTAGTATGGATCAAAAAATTTATTCCCAGTCTTTCATTTGCTTTTTGAGAAATCAGATAATTCATTCTAGTTCCATTCTCTGCAGACTGGATTTGCAGGGGCAGATGGGTCTGTGCCATTTACTTAAGGGATCTTAACTGCACTGCACCTCACAAAAAAGACTATATAAGACTATATAAGTATTTTTATTTTTGTATTCTAGACCTCCCATGTGATCAGACCATTATAACAGAAGGAGATGTTGGCTTCAGATCTCTTTGGACAGAGAGAGTAGTTGGATCTTCATTCTTTACATCTTGCTTGGTCCATTCCAAGGCAATTCCCATATTATATGTCATGTAGACGTTCAAATACTGTCCAAATACCTTTTTCCCCACATAGATTTGATAAAATGTGATTAAAAAAAGAGCTCTTAAATAATCACAACTACTTCTTGCCTGTTAAAGTTTGTGTTTGTGTTTTGTTTCCAGAGTTGTTGGGGCTTTTTTAACCAATAGTTATGCAGCAGTACTAACAGTTTGTCTCTTTGCCATCTGTTATTTTCATTAAGTGGTATGTTAGGTTTCATTCTACTTGTTAAATAAATAATAAGGAAAAATTTAAACTCAAATGCAAAATTCCATCATTCAGCATTTTAAATTTTCTGTGAACTTTCTCTCTCTTAATTTGTTACTTTCAAATGAAATTAACTACTCCTCTAACCCCTTTTCCAGTTAGCCCAGATATAGAAAAAGACCCTCAGCTTTCACCACTACACCAAAGTGCTTATTAGTATTTTGTCGTAGGCAAAGACTTTAGCTATCACAGAACCACAGAACCACAGAATTGTTTACACTGGACGGGAACTCTGGATACATCTCATCCAGCTACCCTGCTCAAGTAGAGTCAGCCAAAGCAGGTTCCCCAGGACCATATGCAGTCAGTCAGGTTTTGTGTATTTCCAAGGATGGACACTTCACTTCACTTCACTTCTGAGTGTGCAATTTTGGCTAGGATAGAGGTTTTTTCTTCATAGTAACTCATATGGTCCCATGTACTTCAGTACATGTAGCTGAAAATTCCAAAATTTCTACTATTTATAACAATCATACAAAAATTACTGCGTATTTGATAATTTAATCATATGATGTGAAGGAATGGCAATAAGATTAGACCTCTGATTTTGTATATTTAAGTGAAAGAACTAAAAATTTCTCCCATTGAAACTCTCATTTTTGGATACTGTGTACATTTCTGAAAGAATCAGATATAAACTGTAGCTCAGTAATTGCACAGATACCTCTAGGCAAATTAAGAATCATGTTTATCCCTCTATCAGGTTTACCTCAGTAAATATTTTATTCACCAGTTTCTTTACAAGATGCTGTATTACAATTGCATCCTGAATATTTACCCTCACAGACATGGCCAATTTCTGATACTGTTCTATAGCACAGAATCAGTGTACTTCTGCTAAAGGTGACTTTGTCTCACCAATTATGCGTGCTACTTTCATAGAACCTAATTCTTAAATAATTTAAATCTAACATTATGTCTTTAGTCTCCTGCTGCTTGCAATGCTCAGACAACTACTGGATRTATCTGGAAGATGACGGTTCAGCTTTTCAAGAATTAAAAGTTTGCTTTCATTCTTTTCAGAGCAACTGCAACAGCCCTTTGAGCACACATAGTGCAAAAACTGAAATATCTGTTCACAACTCAAACCATCACTTTTTAACTGTGATCTTGGGAGAGCCAGAGCACCCAATCTTGGGAGAGCCAGAGCACATTTCCTGAATGTGAAAACAATTCCCAGGAGGTACCACCTTTTTCTGATTTGAGGCATATCATCAATGATATTCCTTAGCTGGGGATCTCAGTTCAACATGAATATTTTCCATCTCAGAAGAAAAAAGCCTCTAGTCCAAATTCAGCACTACATTTTCCATGGTAGTATTGCTCTTCTGTCATAACTATGGCACAGCTGGCTTTTAGTAACAAAATCTAAACTTGCATTTAGCTAAAAAATGGTATGTAATCATATCTAATTACATATGGACTTACTTTACCTCTCCAAAGCCCAGTGTGTAGGGCATTGACCTGAAAAGATATGTCCATTTATGGCCTAGCTCTACCTGAACCACTTTTATCCCTGCAAAAGTCTGACCTGGCTCCAGACTTAAAATATTAGTTACTCTGTGTGAGCCAAGCCTCTAGACTCCCATCCCAGCTCATACTGACTCATACTGAAATCTAGGTGTAGCTTTGGCTGGTCCATTGTAGTGCACACCAGAGTTTCACCTCATTCGTCTTGATTTCTGAGGGAAGGAAGAGGGAAAGCAGGTGCACAAGAAAAAAAAAGATCACTGAGGAGTGATCACTGGCTCTGTGATAGGAACGGCAGAAGACACCATAATTGGTGTCCACATGGCAGTACAGACAGTATAAATTAATTTATTCAGCTATTAATGGTATTATTAGCTATTAATAGTATTAATGTCATGCTCTGGAGGAATCTGTCTTCCTTCTTTTTCCACTTATGGTAGACAAAACTAAGTCAACTATTTTAGTCGCTTAAGGAATGTGTTTTCAGTGATGCTGCTGTCTTCCTCTCTTCTTCCTCTGTAACAGCAACACTGTAGAGCAGATGCAAAAATTTTCAGGCTCTTTGCTCATTCTCCAAGATAATTGCTCAGATCAGGCCTTGTTGCTGCTCTGGGAGGGTGCTTAGCCTGAGCACATATACCCTGATTACTAACCTGCACATGGAGCTATACAGCGTGTGGACTGGCTCTGGCTCACTTCCAGGAAGCTTGAGGACAGTGAAAATGATGTCTGGCTGCACATCTGTATATTTACAGAAATAGGCAGAATAATTGGCAATTATGAGTCTGCCCAATTATTAATGATATTAGCAGATTAGAGTTCTCATCCAGTCTTTTATGCAAGCCTAAGATCCACAAGCAGTGTTACTGGGTATATTCCAGGCTGAAGGGATGCGTTTTTGAGTAAAAAGAACATTAACAAAGTTAAAAAGGACTTCAGTGGACAGCATGAGGTTGGGTTTGGGTATTGTGACTAACCATGGGTAAGCAGACTGGCCTACTTTCCTTTAAACAGGTCAAATTTTATTTTGCTTTATGCTTGCCTGGTTTAGTTGCTTGTCCTTCACTGGAACAGGCCAATTTATGCTACTCCTGTCCAAAATTAAGCGGAAGCTGGTTTAGCTTCTTCAAACTCTCTGAATGAAGATCACATATCTCCAGCACATTTAGACCAGCAGCTCTTGGAATTCAACAAGTTCCTTAGATACTGCTGGTTCATCACATAAACCTATTATCTACCCCCACCCTAACCACCCCAAAATCATCTTATTACACAGGGAATGAGATTAGTWGGTCTGGGATGTTGTGGTGTCTTTGTCTACTTTAAAGACTGTACAAATCCATTTATTCAAGGGCAGTTGTCCACTGGGAAACTTTAATTTATAAAAGCAAGTTTGGTGCTCCCTTAACAGAATAAAGTAGCAATAATTGGGTCGAAGTTCCAGCTGAGATCCAACAAAACCAAGAAAACAAGAATGAAAGTTTTTAGTGGAGAATATCTGCTACTATAGTAAAATTATGTTTCTTGTTTTCACTCAGGAACCAGTTGCTGTTGGAGAATAAAAGCAATGAAACCAAAGATAATTGGGTCCTATGAAGAACTCATGATCTCTTTTCTAAAGAAACGTTAGTGTGTATTGTTCAATAAAGTAAATACACAAATAAAACCTTGCACCTTATGCTCTCCTACAGTTTCTGATATGTTTTTGGGGTTTTTTTTTTGAGTAGGAGAAACCCATTGCATAGTAATATCCTGAAATACAACTCGGTAATAAACAAAAAGGCACTATATAAATAATTGCTGCTTAACTCAAGATCTAGGACTTTAGCCATAAATAAGATGCCTAAATTGCTTTACTGGCCTTTATTGAGTTCAACATACAGAAAAATGTCTAGATTTACTACAGGGCAACTTGCAATTTAACTACCTACATGATTTTAAAAGCTTCTCAGGCTATGTTTGTTCTGCAGAGAGCATACACTGCAACTTATGTAGAGATCTGTGAGCTAGCTTTCGATTGCAATCTGTTTGTGCACCAGAGTATATTGCAAAGCCAGCAGGGGAGTGTGGATGAATACTGTGTTAGTAATGCCAGTTTTCTTGATAAAATTCTTTACATTTTTGTTGTTCAAGTCCTGTCATTTACTTTCAACAAACAGATTCCCCTCAAATGAAACAGTTGCTTTCCTACCGATTTTGGTTTAAACAAAAGTTTGCAGATAACCATCTGCAGCTAACAAGGAAGATGTCCCAAAATTAAACTCCTGTTTTCTGACTACTGCAGATCTTTTTCCAAAAAAAGAATGTTCTGTCTATATAAAGCCATCCTAGAGTGATCTCAAGCACGTTAGAAGGACTTTTGCTTTGATGAATATGAGTAGAAAAAGTCTATGGTGAATTACAAACTTCACAACATGCTAGAGTGATCAGAGTGACTCATGTAAGGAGGATTAACAACACCCTAGAACTTGAGTTTCCAAGAAATAATGAGACTTGACTCTTAGCAATTATTAACCAGTATTAGCAGGAGAGTGTAGAACAAAATAAGATTTGTGCTTACATTAATTGTCTTCCCAAATAGCAAAAATGACCATTGGAAGAACATATCTCAAGAAAATTTAGTTAATAATCCCAGGAATATGCAGTGACTATCCTTAGCCTGTCTTCTATGGTTTCTCATTTCTGCCTGCTGTCCGACTAAAACTAAATACATGGAAAATTAGCAACACTGCCATTTCAGGCTGTTTAGGAGGATGGAGAAATGACGCCCTAGAGTAGCTAGGACACAAATCTATTGCCTGTTCATTCTGCAGCAAAAGTGACAGATGAACAAAATGTTTGCAGCTGCAGGTTGGAAACAGGTCCTAGATAAAAGAATGATTTAGTGTCAAGATTCGTCAACAGACTTACTCAGTTGGGCCAAACCTGACAATTACAACAACAACAACAACAAAAATTCTGGTTAATTGTAGGGGGCACTTTGCAAACAACAGGTATCCATAGTCTTAGTATGGCTTGGCTGGCAATACAGATATGCGGGAAAGAGTTCACAGGACTCCAAATAGCTCCAAGCTATTCAACAGCAGGATCTCAACAAAATGTTCAGAGACAGCACAAGATAGGAAGCATAATAATACAAAGTAGGATATTTTGCTACTAAGCTGTAAGTTGGAGAGTTACTGTTTCATAGTGTTAATAATACTATCTAAATACCATTGCTGGACATAAGCCATAGAAAATAGGTAGGAAATACTTTGAAACTGTATTCCTAGATCCAGGAAATCCGTAGTCCTCATTGCCTCCCTGCACACAGCCTGAAATTAAATGAAATGTGGAAGAAATATTAATTGTTAGAAACTGAATTTAGAAGGCCTGAAAGGAGATGTGGTTGTTTATTGCTAATGGTCCCTGATTAATGCCAGCTGGTGGCTTGCTGCCCTGCTTCAGAGCTGTGCAGTGCAGCATACCATGCGCTGACCCGACTCACTGCCCACGGGCAGGGCCAGCCTGCTCCATGCAGCGGAAGAGCTAGCAGGAGCACCAGGGCTCTGGCAAGGCAGACAGGGCTGAGAGTGCCCAGTGGATACAGCTGGAACACAGGGACAAGGTTCTTGCGTGCAGCCACCGGCAAAGAATACAGCACAGGAAGTACACGCTGCTCCTTTTGCTGCCTTCCTGGCTTTATTTACTCTGTGTTCTGGAATATGGGTTGTTATTTGGCATGTTCTTAGCCTTCCATGCTTGTTGCTTTTGAGATTTTCCATCTTTAGTTACCACTATCCCATATCCATGGGATACCGGGTTGGCAGTGGATTCCCGAAAATGTAGAATTTACTGAACTGCCCTTTTGGATATGTCACACTCATGTTTATTCATTCATATACTCAACAGCATAATTAATTACACATTTGAACTTGTTTTGTAAATCATATTATCTAGATTTTTTCTAGAAATTATTAAACTAATTGATCTGAGAATCCCAGAAAAGTTAATTTTTGTTTTTCTTAATTGAAAATACTTCATCCTCTCCCTTTATCTTCATAATTAATGAAGACATCTGCCAGTAAGGAAAAAAATCTGATTATATTTTAAGCTTCAATTATTCTTTTACCTCTAGTGTAGTAGCCATAACGGTGTACATTGCCAACTTACATGAAAATGCTTGTATTCCATTTACACATCTTTATATGCCAAGGAAAGAAGAGTATACTTTCATGTTGCTGCTCCTCACAGAAGTGGGAAAACCTGAATATGGTTGTTGAAAGTTCTGTGTTTGGAAGAGGTCACTGACTTTGCCTGTATTGTTATTATCATTCTTTTGGCTGTGTCTGTTCTCTGGTGAATCACCATGTCAATATAGAGGCCAAATAACTTTGTTATCAAGCTTTTAAAAGTCAATAAAAATCCCTAGGAATTGTCATCTTCTCTCTGACTACTTTGGAAGGAAAGTATCTTCAGTATCAGTACATACAGCTGCCTTCTGGACCATAGATGACTAATTGAGATAAAACAAGATATTTTTTCCATGAATGTGTTTGTTCTAAAATACCAAGGACCACATGCAGAAAATTAATGACATGTCTTTTCAGGGAATCATAGTTTCTGATCATAGTAATGTCTTTTGGTCAACTCCATCTCATTTGCATGAATCTTCCTTATATTCCCAACGCATACTGTGAGTATGAGAACGGTTGGGAAAAAAAAAAAAGACAATTATTTGTTTCTCAGTTTCTCAGCTCCAGAGGTTAAAAAACCACTAAAACTGTCATTATTCATTTTTTTAAGACAGATGGTACTCTCACATGCAGTCCTTACTTTCCAAACCCTGTTACAGACACACCTGCTATGGAAAGATAGCTTCTTATGTTCCCCCTTGAGCATAGAACAGGTCTGATTATAGCTAGTCACATGAAGTAAAAACCATTTGAGGATAATTGTGAACAAAGGCAGACTTTTCAGTAGTTCTATACACCAAAATTTCATAGCTTGCTTTATTTTTCATACATTGTATAATAGTAGAAATTGAGACTGAATAGAAACAGAAAAGAAAACAAAAATCCTTCTATTTTTAGCATTCTTGAGCAAACTTTGCATGTAGTCATTGAGAAGCATAGTTATTAATTCTTTAAGCATAAGCCAACAAAAGAAGGGACAAAGAACAAGAACAGCTACATGATTCTGCCCCTACAGCACAAGCCAGCAAAGATAAAGGGGTGTGGCATTCCTCTCATCCCTTGTCTGAGACAGTAAAGCCTTCACTACCTGACAGGAATTATTGGGGGACAAGTGCTTCTATTGCTTAGGTAATTGCAATGTAGGTATAAGTAACAAGCTCTGAGTTGGTGGTTATATCCAGGCCTTCATGAGTCCTTGACATAGAGAGTGGTATTTTGATATATGAGTGTCACATGCAGTAGCTGCTCTGAAGCAAATTGTTCCAGAGTGTCGTGGGATGACCGCTTTTATCCCAATATCGTGTATTATGTCTGGCAGTTGTGTTTTTGTTTTTTTTTTTTTTCTCTCTCTCTCTCTCTACCCCCCCCCTCCCCCCTCCCGGCCGTCTTGCCGCGGCGGGGCGGGGAGGGAGGAGGGAGGGGGACTGGGTGCACTTTGGGCTTTTTGCTTTTGGCT
>JACDOX010000228.1:560173-614569 GCA_014549065.1 Cardinalis cardinalis | reverse complement strand
TCTTTTGTTATTCGTCAATAAATAGGTTTTGTTTTCCACTTTGCTCCTCCGAGGAATTCCTTCCCGAACCCGGTTTTTTGGGGGGGGGGGGGGGGACTCCCTTTTGGAGATTTCCCCTAATTTTGTCCTGAACCAGGACACAGAGGTTCATCCATACAGAGGAAACTGAAGAGTGATAATGGGAGTAAAATGAGCCTTGGATATTTGAACAAGGCTTACAACACTCCATATTTACTCTTCACATCTAAGGCAGTGTCGTGCTGGAATAGATTCAGTGTCTGGTTCACTGCTTTTGAGGAGCTGTATTTGTAAGAAAATGTCACAATAGCTCTTTGTTTTCTCTACAGAACAGAATAGGACTGGAACATGGACAATGAGACAGACTTGGTCAGACTCCTGGGCTCAAAACAGTAACTCAGGGTGATGATCAGTTGGTCCCACTTGCTTACAATCCAGAGAATAAATAGAGTGAAAACAGGAAACAATGAAAACTGGAGAGTATACATAACACAGAGTAAACTCCTCTTCAGAAAAACAATTGTGAAAGGCATGCTGTTGTGCTGGGCTGGTTAATAACCAATTGCCTTGTCATATACTCTGGGCCCAGGAAATATGTGAGATCAGCATGCTTGGATGCTTCACAAATACTGTGCAGAAAATGTTAATTAACCTGAGAAAATATATATGTCATTTAGGAATGCAGTTAGATACTCTCAAAATAAGCAGTTTCCATGTGTTCACCTGTGGCACAAATTGCTTTAAAAAAATAAAACCAAACATTCCTGCATCACTGATGGAGTTTATTTGTGTCAGTGAAAAATAGCTCAAAAAAATTTTTTTTGTACTCTTAGAGGAGAAAATTAGGCCTTTGCTGGACACAGATCTAAACATTAGACAAAAACTGTCTTTTGACTTTGGATTTCAACCCTTCATGTCAAACCTACAAAACAGACAGATCCTGTAGACTAACTAAAGCAATTTTTACACTGCCAGCTGGCAGTCATGCTTTCCCAGCTTCCAGTTTTATTTTTCAGCTCTCTCAGGTTCAACATAAGAACTTCTCTTTCTCCAATATATCCAAAGAAATTTTTGTAACACCTATTTCAGGCGCTTGTCTCCACCTCTTTGCAATCCAGCTGGCTAGTCTTAAAGAAGCTTCTTAGAGAAGACAGTTTACCTATTTCTACCTCAGAGTTCAAGAGTCTTCCCTCTAGTCCTCCTTTCAGCACCAATTACTGAAAGTGAAGTCTGTGCCAGCAAGCTTCATTTCACTTTCATGCTTTTCCTTCCTTACTGCCACAGACTTCAAAAGACAAGTTCATTAGAGGAGCAACAACTACTTATCCCCAGCTGGTATCCAGGCAAGCATGGTGCTTTGCCTTACTTCTGTCGGTTGTTCTTAGCCCTTATTCTTTCATTTTTCAGCTGTATCAGAACATCCAGGCACATGGGCACCTGTAAAGAATAGGAAACATAAAAATGTACAGACAGAAGAGTGTCAAGGGAATTATATAGAAATAAATCACCAAAAATCCATATTCCTGGCAGAAACACATTCCAATTATTTTCAAGATAAGGTTAATAGAGCACATCAAAAGAAGAGTTGTCGAATATATGTTTTGTCTAGCATTTGTGAAAGGTGATATTTGTCTACTTCTCTCTTAATTTCTGACAAACTTATCTATACTCTTATATCCAAACACATAGGTGGGAATTTGGGGATCCCTATAGTCACTTAGAAGTTGGTGCTGACCTAAGCAGCCTTGATAAGCTGATAAGCAGCCTTGCATTAGGGGATGTGTTGTGAGCATAACAGCTCCCCTTGGCAGTCCTTTTCTGAAAAAAGTTATAGCATCTTCTGCTGTCTGCTGTTGGCACTTGGAAAAACACCAAAGCACTTACCAGTGATTCATTCAGGTGCCCTTCCAAATTGTACTAAGTCTAAGGTAATTGGCTTCCATAAATTTAGGACAAAGGTAATACGTGTCTTAATTCAGATTCCATTTATTTTAAACCAATTTGGTTCAATTTTATCAAAAGGAGGAGCACTAAGGTTAAAATTTCAGTATGGCCTATTTAAAACTGGGTTATAAATATCCAGTTTTAGTTATGATAAAACCTTGATAGCACAATATTATATAGATGTATTCAAACGTCAATATTATTCATGCTGATGTTTAAGTCACACTGTTTTAAACAATGGCAAGATGTGTTTGCAACTGTGAGGCAAATGCAGAATATTAAAACCACCAAAACCACTGTGAAAAGGTGATGTGATGCAAGGAGAATTCTTTGAGACAGGCTATTTATTTATTTATGTACCCCTATATTACCTATGTTTTGAACAGCACTTAATCTATCCATGGCCCATTTAAGTTCCCCACTCCTAAAATTACCTGAAGTCATCAAAGCATTATGTTTGTAATTTCAACAGGTACAGTATCTTCTACAACATATTACTTCAGTACGCAAACTTTAAAATGGACAGACACGTTGATTGAAAATTTATCTAGTTCCCTGTTTTGCTGCAAATGGTATTCAAACAGAACTCTAAAATTCCCTTAATGCATTTTGAATGCATTCAATTTTACTAATCTTGTCTTGGAAATAAGCTTTAAAGTACAATTTGTTGAATTTTGAGTTATATCAATGATGAGTAAAGGACAGACATGACAACTTGGGCATGAGCTATAAGTTTCACATCAATTTCTACGTGAATTTTTCTGTTATGTTTGATGATGTCAAACTTTTGTTAACACCTGGCCCGTGCAAATGAATTTTAGATATTTTCCTACATCACAGCTTCTCTTGAAGCTCTTTGAGKTTTATAGATTTTTTTTGTGAGTTATGTAAAAGGCTGATTGAAAAGAAAAAAAAACCAAAAACCCAAAATGAAAGACTTCTTAACACTGTTTTCTCTTGAGAGATTGTCCTAATTTGTTCAGATAATGCTTTCTTTTCTGCTTTACAGAGTAATTCAGTGTAATTAGGGCAAATCTCCAGTTAAGACCTGAAATCCCTACTTGTATAACCAAGCATATCAAATACTTATCTCTTGAGGAAAAATGCTTTATCACATTCTTCCTTCCGGCTAATACCTCAGAAATGCCCTCACTTTTATTAAATTCAGTAGATTCCTTAGCTTTATACAACTCACATCAAATTTTAGTATTTCCTTACAAGCATTGACATGCTTATTATGGAAGTATTTAGTGTCTTCTAAATATGAAATTATATTTGGGTTGTATTAGAAAATAATATATGAGGGGAAAATGTATTTTTATTATAATTATACTTTTCATTAGTTTTATTCAATGATTTGAATAATCACCTGAATAAAAGATTCTTATCTGAGGGGTTTTATATATTTTAATTTATATTAGAAAAAAAATCTACTTTTTCTACCAAGCATGAATTTTGCTTTGATATTTCTGATTAAAATTGGGCTATCAAAGCTAAAGATTCTCCAATATAATATTATTTTTTTTAAATGCTCTGTATTTCTCAAAGGCAACTTTACTTACTATAAAATAAGAAGGGTTCATTGCATGTGTGGAGATAGAAAATATTTGAAAACATTTATATGAAACAACAGTAAACAAAAGAGGACTCCTTTATAAAATAGAAGTGACATTAAAAGAAATAACTTAATATTAACAGTGCAATTTTTGATTTTTCAGTAGGAGCTGAAGGTAGCGACTTCCTAAAAGGAAGGAAAATCTGTGTGTGCTTACTCTCAAATTTTATCCGAAGACAACCTGACTTAAAATATTCTTCTTATTTTTTAATTAGAAATTTAAGCTTCACATGCCAAGATCTACTGGAATTTGAGGTGACGAGGAATTGACCACCTGTTCTGAATCTACTTCTTTGAGGACAGAAAGTGAAAACCTCAGCATCACTCCTTAGAAATGTGCCAATATGTAGTGCACTGATCCAGTTCCTGTGACTCATCCTTAATAGCCAAGTTCATTACTCTGCACATTATTTGAACTTGTGTGTCAGCGTCTACTTGTTTATTACTTACTTCTTTAGATGAAAAAAAGCCTATGCCTGGAAAAATAATCCATGATGTAAGTGTGCTTGATGGAAAGTTTGATCTATATCATATGCACTCTGAGACCATCTTCCTTTGGTGCCTGTCATACACTCTGGTTTTCATTATACAACATTTCAAACTTACTACAAAACTATTATCATCCCTCAGTCTTACACATCACAGGAGATAACACAAAGAAGAAGAAAGTATGGTAAAATAAGATTGCTTAAACAAATAAGAAATCATTCCTCTAGGTATAACTTTTTTTCACACATGTCAAAAATTATGCAATTTAAATTTTAAAAAAAAAAACTTTAACGGGCTTTCTTTATGACGTAAGAATATTGACTACTTTTAGGAGACAGGCAATCAAGAATATAGATGCAATATAGTCAATAGCTCACAAGAATACAGAGCTGGGAAATGAAGAATTGTGTAAGATTGTCCTGTCCTCACTATACTGAGGCAAAATCTAGGGTACCCATAAAATCCTTAACAGATATTTGTCTATCATATTTCAAAAAAAAGAATGTATTTCCTCAGATCTGTAAGATGCCCCACTCTAACCTTTCATTAACTAGGATACCAGAAAGGCATCCTTAGCATACCATGTTTTCATAGGACTGGCCTCTTTTTCTGAATCCCGGTGCTTGAAATTGTTTACATTTCTCACTTACTTCATAGACCATCTGAATTGTTTAGGGTTTTTAGTTTTCATGGTTTGTTTTTAAATTCTTAAGGATTCCTTTCCCAAATAATCTTCCTCTTTATTATCCGTTCCTTTAAAGTTAAAAAAAAAATTCTAGTTACACTTCACACCAATCTATGTTGGTTCTATTCTTTATTTCTGACTCAATGACTGTGTGGATTAAAACATCATGGTGATATAAGGGAAAAACTGCCCCAGAAAATAAAGAAAACTACCCAGAAAATTTTGCCAAAACCAACTATTTTTCAAAAATCTGGTGGTGGAGAAAGAAGTGTTTTGTTTGGTCCTGCACAACACCTAACTGAGCACACTGTTATTGATGACGTGGAAGGCTATAATTTCATTACCTTAAATAGCCTGGGTTAATAAAACCTCAGTGGTCTATTTTTATTAATTTTTAAAAAGATTATAATGAGACAGTTCTAGGTAAAGGTTCAGAATACTGACTCCAGTGGTTCCAAAATCTTTATTGGTTTTGGTGACTCCCAGGTCTCTTTTTCCAATCTGACACAATTTTGTGTTTGGGCTTCTCTGCAAGGGAAAAGGCCACAAGAGATATGTGTGGACTTGACTTACCCCATTACATCTCCAACAAAAATAGCAAACACAGACTGATAAAATGTTGCTTTTATAGGACCAGCACTATCATACGATTAAATATTGAATTAAGTTCTAAAGTTTTATTCAATAATGTCCAAATCTCACTACATAATTATATAAAAGTGCTGATTCCTCAGCTCTGTATATTGAGAGTGACCTAAATTTGATGTTCAATAAGATATTCAAAAACTTTTTAATTGCATGCAGATGGCAAAGATGAATAAAGTCAGCATTTCAAATGAAAAGGTTCTGTCCACTGCCTTGGATAGTATTTTCCAGCTGATGAAGACTTCTATACTGAGACTCATACATGAACAAATGAATAAATTGACAAAATGGAAAGAATGTATTTTATAAACTGAAATTGTTCTGTAGAACTATATATTTATTACAGAAATAACAGAATATAAGATTACACCTAACATTGAGACAATCCTTTACTTGATTTGGTTTATACCCAAAACCATAATAAATCCTTTCTCTTTTTTTCTAACCCAATCTTTGTTATTACTACATCTTGGTGGAAGAGAAGTCCCATATGACAAAATGGGCATTTGTGTTACATTGTCATAAATTGGATGGACTAAATGACTGGATAATTGACATACAGTTAGCATTGGGGTTAATCTATTTGTGAGAAAAAAATTGGTCTTATTTTTAATTTGAATACATTTTTGTAAGTATACTTTCTGATGTGTTCATCTAAATCTACATTTTACTTGCAGCCATAGTCAGTATTAAGTTACATGACATTGGGGGACTTTTATTGTATAGAACACATAATAGCTTTTAGGGAATGTTGCCACTGTAACAAAACTGTTTCTTGAATGTATGATGTTTCTCAAGTGCTCCTTCTTTTGACTGTTAAGATTAACAATAACACTCTTAATTCTTACTGAAGATAAAAGAGTTTTGCTACCTCTTTCTTGGATCAGCTGCTGCATGAATGGCTTTTGTTGTTGTTGCCATTGTTGTTGTTGTAACAATTTCTTACTCCAAAAGACTCTAAAAATCAAGCAATAAAACTGCCTGTTTCTTCTGCTGTCCTCACAACGATGCCCTCCTCTGACACCATGCACAAGAGATGTGTCACCGGAAAGCTCTTTGACTGTCCTCTAGCATATATCAGAGTCTTTTTATACTTCTTGCTCTATTCTATTTTCACATTTATTACTAGATTTCATTGAGCAATGAACAGATGTTCTTCCTACTGTGCTGTATGATAGTCTTAAGTCACTTTTTTTCAAACAGATGTTCTCTTGCATGCACTTCATTTTCTTTCGTTTTTATGAGTTAACATCTGACAGGTAATTCTTGCTAAAATTTAGGAACTACTGTTCACCAGGGAATCCCACCCAGGCCATTGGCCATCATTTCTAGAAATGAGTTGGCTCAGGGTACAACAGCAGACCAGAATACATTGATCAATAACAACATCAAGAAAAAGAGCTATCTAAGGGGATAGCAAGGGAAACCATTGAGTTCAAGCCATGGCAAGTCTACATTCAAAATTAATAGCCTGCAACCAGGCCAATTCACACTGGGAGTCAAATATCATGTCAGAGTTCAGAAACAAGAATCAGAGCCAGGGAAGAAGCTGAAGTAGAGCAACAAACAGATAGATACATAGGGGATAGAAAAGACACATAGGTTAGATTCAAAAATGTCAGCTAGATCTGCATCATGCACATAAGAAGAAATCCCATAAATGCAAACTGGTCATAATAGTCCAAAGTATTTCTGAGGGAGTTAGCTCATCTATCAAGTAGTAGTCAAGGACAAAAAGAAGCCAAAGGAAAGCAATTGTTAACGGTCTAGTGGATGTTACCAAAAGCCTACAAACTTCCACTAAAGCACTTAACTTTTTCCCAGGAAAATGCTTAGAACTGGTTCACTTAGGAAGAAGCTGCTTTCCAGCTGTTGAAGTTTAAGCCCAGCTGGAAATTAAGCACCACACAGCTATTCACCCTCCTCTTCCACCACAACCCAGTGGAATGGGGAGGAGAATCTGAGCAAAACTCATGAGCTGAGACAAGAACAGTTTAATAGGGAAAGCAAAATCTGCGCACAATAGCAAAGCAGAACAATGAAATAATTCCTTGCTTCCCATTGGTTCAGCCACCTCCAGGAGAGCCGGACCCCATCATGTGCAGGGGTGACTCAGGAGGACAAACACCATCCCTCCAAATGTCCTCCACCTTCCTCCTTCTTCCCCCCATTTTATGTCCTGACCATGATGTCAGATGGTCTGGAGTGTCCCTTTGGTCATTTGGGGTCCCCTGTCCTGGCTGTGTCTCTTCCCAGCCTGCTGTGCGTCCCCTGCTGCCAGCTTGGCAGCACAAACAGCAGAAAAGGCCTTGGCTCTGGTAAGCCCTGCTCAGCAATTATAAAACATCTTGCTAGACCTCACATACATGGCTCCAGATGTATGTATCTTACTTATTGTTAAGAAAGTAAAAAAAAATAAATCAAAGCAGGATAAGGAAACTGTATTATGTGTCAAATTAGACACCTAAACACTGAAAAATCCCCAAATTTTTAACAAATAGGGTAGTGTTTGACCAAGCCTAAGACTTTTTCACAACGTCTCTTGTTTTGTTTAGTTTTCTTGTTTTGTTTTCTTGTTTTGTTTTTGAGGGGGAGGGGAGGGAGGAACAGAATGAGAGGACACATGTCTGAACTTATACTTTGAAGAATACCAATTCTTCAGGGGATTCATTTGCTCAATAAACCAACTATTGGTTGAGAGAGAAGTAGAGCTTTCCATGGATAATCCAATAGTTTTGCAATTTTTCCTTGCTCAGGGGTAAGCATACATAAATAAAGTATATGAGCTGAAAATCTCCACATGAAACCTATCTGCATTAAAACTGAAGCTAAATTAGAGCCTGCTACTGAACATGGAGTAAGGCTCCTCAGAATACTAAGTCCGTTTGGCTTTCTACTTCATTTAGCTGACTCAAAATAGAGGTCAGGATCCCTATGGAATTTTGTGACATTTTCACTTTTTCTGTTTTCATATTTCACGTTTTTTATCACATTTTTATTTAGCTATGATCGCTAATGTAAACCAGCATGACTTGCTGTGTCATCTACCGCTAAAATGTATTAGCCAGGCTACAAAAGAAGCAGTGTAATTTAAATCCTGCTGCTTCCCTGACTGACAATTCAAGGCCATTCGAATAACACTGACCTATGTTTTCTTTACTGTAATGTCTGCTTTTATGAATTTTCTTCATCTTTTTACTGTAAGAAGCCTTGTGGTCCTGTATGACAGAGACACTAGTCTTTATTAACTAGTACAATTCTTACAATATACAATTGTATACAAAATATATAATTATACAATTTTATACAAAATATATAATCTTAGTATATTTTATTGTTCATTTATCTACACATATATGAAAATGAAAGCAGGGAAGGTTTTAGTATAATGGTAGAACAAATTGTGTAAAAGCTTGTGATCATATCAAAAGGAACAAGACTCATCAATTTGTTACTATCTCCTGGAAGTAGCAAATGTCTTCTCCTTGTTAGTGTTAGACTGTTGACATTTTTAAATAGCTATATTTTCTGAATACGTATTTCTGAAAACAAGACCATCTCTACTATACGTTTTTCCAATGTCTAAAACAGAAAGGCAGTCCCAACCTCAGACTATCAACAGCATCAGTGCAACTGAAAGATGGAAATAGAAGGTAAATGTGTGTTCTCTGTGATTCCTGTCATCAGATTTTTATAGGTATTCAATCCAAGAGAGCTCGAAGGAAGATATTAACAGGTTATTTTCAAGGAAGTCTCAGTCTTACAGAAAATCATCAGCCAAAATATTGTACAAAAGCAGAGAGTGTTTAAAATGCTGCCAGTGGTCATTGGGAATCGGAAATAGGTGTTGGCCTAACAGAGGAATCCAACCCCCTCAGCACCCTCAAGACCCACTCACAGCTCCTTGTAAGTACAGACAGAGCACAAACTGCTGGTGTTGAGTCCTGTTCTTCATCCTGGAGCAAAGAGAACATGAGGCTGTTCTCCACAACACACAGGGCCTCATCCCTTGATGGCACAGGCACTGTGCAGACCACAGGCAGCCTGAGCACCTGAAAGATGTCTTTAGTACTAATGTACACACAGACTACTTCCACAGCAAAATTCAAGGGTGGTTCACAAATATGTTTATTTTTACAAAAAGATCTGTGAGTCTCTCAGAGTGAAACTACTGGGGAGTCAAACACACAGTTTGCCATGGGACTGTGTCCTGAATGGAGGACTGTTTTGCCTCACTTCTTCACTTCACTTATATCTTCTGGATTCCTGTTGGAGCACTTGGTATTTTCTGCCGCACTTTTTTTTCTGTATTTAATATTTAGCTTTGCACCTTACTTAATAATATCAACTCCTACCATCTAAACTCTTTCCCAGCTTCTTTATGGAAAGCTTGAGAAATAAATGTTTTCCTAATAAATGTTATAATGTTGTTTTTTATATTACTGGACACCATAATTCTGAATACAAAAAATAAAGAAAAAAAGTATACTGATTTTGTTTCTTAAAAAAGACAAAAAAAATAGATTAAACAAAAAAATAAATTTATGAAAAAAACCCCAAAACCTGAAATCCACTGTTACAATGCTTTGAGTTTATAAAGCAGCATAAGTAAGATGGAAAAAAAAACTTGTATTCAACTCAGAGACCTTATACCCAGAAACACTGTAAATAAATAAAATATAAGGAAGGTTTTGACAAAAGAGTAGAGATGAGAAATATCCTCAATTAAAAACACTCCTTCTGAAAGAGACTGACAACAGAAGAAAGAAAATCTCTGTTCTTCAACTCAGAGCTCAGAGCCACAGGAAATAACACAAACAGAAAAAAAGCCTTTGACACTGAAAACACTAGATTTTCCCTAATTTCAAAAAAATGAAAAATTTTTTAATATAAAATTTGTTTCCCAAGGGATAAATAGATGAAGAATATGGGGACCAGACAGCTCCTAAGAATTAAAAAGAGAAATTATTATTATCAATTTCTTTGAAAAACCCCAAGAAAAATAGGACACCTACTTCTATCAGTCTCAGCTGTAAGATAAAAGAATGTGCATGGTTACAAAGGCTGCCAACGAGTGCCTCAACAGGCAGCTGCTGTGAGATGATAGAATTAGTTAATAAGATCTCGCAGTGCCAAGAGACCAGAAGGTTCTCGCTGTGGCACCAGTTATGTTGTATCACAGCTCGGTGCCGCACTGCTCTCAGACAGATGCTTTCAAAAGGACTGCATATGACGCTGGAGCCGAAGTTACCTGACTATCTGTGGCTCTGAGCTCTGAAATAGGCTGCTCAGTCTGCAGAAGCCAACATATTAACTGAATGGTCTGGCACACATTTCCTGCCACTGCTGCTCTATTTTAATGGAAGAGGCTACAGGCTACTATGGAACACCATATATGCCTCTCATTCCCCAGATGACAATATAATACAAGTTTCTTACATACAGCTGTGCAATAAAAAAAAATTCTTTAACCAGCTGAAGCAATCTCATTCATCTTAAGGCATTTTTAAATCAATAGGGTGTTAATTCTCATTCTTAATAATTATGTTAACCATTATATGTAGGGAACAGAGTCACACTCCAGTGAAAAAAGAAATAATCATGGGTCTTCTTCCACTAAGATGACAATTCAAGAGTGAAATAAGGGACAACAGGTAAATGCAGTCTAGTCAGAAAGCATTATCAGCAAGGAAATTATATATTTCAGTACAACAGATAGCAGACTCAACACATCCCAGCACAGGATGCTTTTCACAAGCACTGCAGCAGACCTGGACCTAACAAAAGATAATGAGGAATCAATACAGATGTTTGCAGGGAATACCTCCCAGGAATAATGAGTTATTTGAAAAAAGGAATGGAGATGACTCTGAAAAAGTAACACCTGGGGAAAAGTAGACTGATATGAAGAAAAAGATTATTTGTAGGATGAAGCTTGTCTCTAAAATGTCTGAAAGGGATTAAAAGCATCTTCTGTGCAGTACAGCAGAGCACAGAATGCTTGCATTTGTCTTCCCCACAGTAAAGGATCAAAAGAAGCTGTGAACTTTGTTAAGTTTTATGTCTTGGCAAAGGGAAAGAAAAGGTGCTGTTTCAGATACGGCCAACAAACTATGTCAGGATGTAGGACTTGGAAAGGGTTTTAAGCCTAAATACTACTCAATATGCAAAGCTGATCAATTGGTGAGAGAGTAATTTTATTGTCTGTCATCATAAAAAATTATAGGGTTAGGCCTTGAAAATATTTAAAGTTTTACTTAAGGTAGCAGCTGGATAATTTTCAATGGGTAACAGACAGATGAAAGAAAATTGTCACCATGTTGCCATTTATCACTATCAGAATCATGGGCTGGAGTGAGGATCAGTGGAGAAATTTGAAGTCATAGAGGATTTAAGGATTCTGTGAAAATCCCACAGAAGCTGAAAAGATAAAAGGTGCTTCCACCTGAAGTCCAAACATATTCCTTCTGTCCTGGGCACTAGAATATGTCTCTGTGGGGAACTTTTTGGAACAGCTCCTAAATAGTGCAGCAGAGACAGCAGAACATGGGAGATTGGTAGGAGGTCTTTTGCCTGTTTGATTGTGGCTCTCTTTGTAACAGAGCTGCCATGCAAATTAAAGTGTATTTTAACTCTGTGAAACTGGAGGAATTAACAGAGGTAATTCCTAGGTAGTTCCTATTGTAACTCTGTGTAGCTGTAGTCATGGTGTTCAAATGCTGGCAAGCCACAAATTTGAACCCAGTGACTTGAAGAAAGAGGGAAGTCCAGAATGACTAGGTCTCCCAATGTTGCAACAATTAGAGGGAGAGAAGGACTAACAAAGAAAACAAAACAAATAAATAACAACAACAATATGCCAGAAAAGACTTGTCACAGGCAAATAGACATGGGTAAAATACGGGCTAATTCTGCTGTTCCCATATTGCAAATAATTTACATGGTTTGATCCTAGGAGGATCAGAGATGATGAGATATTTCTTGTCAGTTTTTAAAGATTTCCCAATTAAGTGACATCTATGAAGACAGAAAATGAAGATATTTGTTTGGCTCGTTTTAGTTATCATATAACATAAATATGATATGATAGCTTTATTAGATTATTTTTCTGGAGCAAAACACCCTATACTAGACATTGCCAAATTCCCATTATATTCATTCATTAATAATTCCAAAATATGGGGAACTTCGTAACTTTTTTCTTTATTTGAAGAAAAGCAATATTTTTGGTATGTTTTGAAATTACTAATTGAGCTATAAATTCATATAATCAATAAAAATATATCCAGAGAAAATAAGTTTTGCAAGTAATTTACCCTAAGTATTTAATTTTTTAAAATTTTTTAATAATTTTAAATTTTTAAAAATTTAAATTTTAAATAATTTAATGTTTTTTTAAGTTGAATAAATGGTTAAACATAGCAATTTGAACTGCATAAAGACAAAATTGATGGCATTTTGAGAACTATTCTAGTCTATGGCATATGAAAACTTACCTTTTAGATTAGAAACTCCTGTGGCTTAGCAGTAAAAGAAAAAAGACAAGCAAACAAAACACAACTGTTTCACTTTAGAGATACAGCTTTTCTTTCTGTTGCAGCAGTGACATTTTGGCAGCAGCTGCTCTTCTGGGATCCCCTGGTTTTGCTCTCTCTGTTACCTTCAATCTCAGTGGGATTCACTTCTTCTGAGCGCTCTTCTTTAATCTCTTCCTTTGATTTTCTAACTTAATTTCTTGAAAGTTCAGCTATATCCCTGTTTGTGAATTGTTTTCTCTTTTATGCTTTTCTGATAGTACAAATACACGAACACTCTTTTTAGAGTTTTGGTAACTCTGCTCAATCAGAGAAGCAACAAAAGAGATTCTTTGCCTCTGGAGTTTAATTCCTAGCTAAAAATTGAACATATTTTTGTATCAGGTAACAGATACAATGAAGCAAGCATACTTCAAATTAGCTAATAGAATGGCATTTTCAAGTTATTTCAAATATCCTATACATATCATTCAAATGACAAGCCAACATTTTAAACCACAAGACTATATCTGAGCTCATGACTCACAACAGAAAGCTGAAAGAAAATTCTGCTGATGATGATCCAGTTTTGAATCTTTGGCAAACCCTGAGATTCAATGACTTAGAAACTGCTGAATGAACATACAGTTCCATTTATAGTGTTTAGTCAAAGTAACTTTTGTGTCACTGTAACTCTAATTATGAATGAAATACTCATTAGGGTTGGGTCTTAAAAATTCTGTGATCCTAATCCAAATGAAAGTAGATACTACAGTGTGGTTAACACAAAGTTTTGGGGACAGTACAACTCTTAGTTTGAATGACAAATTGTCAGCCTAACTGAATGAGCACTGAATCATGTCAAGCACAGCAGTCTTTATGGTGGAACACCTTAAAAGTAAAGGTCATTGTAGAAGCAGAAATCCATTGCAGATTATGACTGGAAATAAATTTTTCGTGCCTAAATTTTGCATGAAATATTTTCGTTGAAATATTTTTGGTTTTGTTTAGGAAACATATCTATAATACTCAAAGTTTTAAAAAATAACTGCATGGATGGTAAAGATAATTATGGAAGTTTGAACTCTTAGGAACAGGAACTCTGAAAAACAGAATAGCCTTCCAAAAATGCAAAGGCTAAAACAACACCAAAAGGTCTATATTTTCGGCATCTAACACTGATAGCTGAAATGGTGCGTTTATGTATTATACATCCAAAGCCTCAAAAATTAAGGGGGAGATGAACATACTATAAAAATCCTACCATCCATTTTCCAGCTCCAGAGTAGAACTCAAATAAGTATTTAATTTGCATTTTAAAAGGCATCTTGATTGGTTATTAATTAAATATTGGTAGTTCAAAAACACATTGAAATTTAGCAGGAATGTAAGAGATAAGTGAAGTTGCTAAATTATTAATACAAAACTACCACTGAAATTCACATATACTTACATTGTTATTTCATTCATGAACTCTCATTGTTGTTCAAAAGGATATTTAGCTTTTTAATTGGTAGTAATAAAGCCAGCAGAAGCTTCTTAGTTCTTAATTAATATAAACTCTTCTGCTCTTGGATCCAAATTGCAGTTCATCTCCTACATCAAGGCAGACTGCAGAAAAAGAAGAAAACACTTTGCTTTGGCTCTGTTTCTCTTGCAGTTTGTCATTTCCTTTATGCTGAGGCCCTGCTCACCTTGATGCCTACCCCAGGAACCTAATATGCTTATCTCTCTCATGTTTTCGACAAACCTCTCAGTCAAAATTATGCACTCATACTTCCTGTGAGGAGTAAGCCATATAAAATTGATGAAGATTTTCCCTGTTATTGTAGCTCCATTTTGGTTTACTCACTCAAATTTATGTTAACATGAGTAATGCAGTCAGAAATTACTCATCCATTACAATAGGATGGAAAAATGAACCTGAATTAAAGTCCAGTAAATTTACAGTCTATTATACTGCTGCTGTGGACATAAAATCAGTGTCTTGGGTTAGACACTGATGCTATAAACACCTACTAGAAGCCAAATTTCTTAGGGAAATCAATCTTTAAAATTAATGTCTGGAGAATATTTTACTGTGCCCAGGCAGAAAATGAGGGGATATTCAATCCAACATAAAGTTTTGAAGATACAACTTCTATAGGGGAAAAAAAACCCAACTCTCTAGTGGAACACACCTAAACCCTTTTTTTTATCTCTTTTTTTTTGGATGACAAAAAATATAGCAAGTAAAGAGAGAGAGAGTCTATATATTCCTTAACTTATATTTTCATAATTTTTTTACACTAAGAACACAGTGACCTACTAAAAGTACACAGAAAAAAAAATACCTTCTTTAATGAAATGAAAGATGAAATTATGGAAACAAGCTGCACTACTTTCTTCAGAGATGCTATATTTCTAATGTGGTTACTTGGCCTAAGATGATGGTTTGTGGCAGCTGTATGTTAGATTCTTTCAAATGCAATCCAAATAATTTCCTCCAACTGAGCTGCAATGGCTAGTTCCTCATGCCTCCTATCCTTTCTCATATACTTACAGCCTTGGGGCTGTGGTCATGCCAGAAAAAGATAAATTATCAGGATTATAGTGGAGACAAAAATGATGTCTGGTATATGCTCTGATGGTTTTAGCTGTTGGACAGTAGACTCCAGTGGATCTTTAACTGCAGGACTACTAAATCAGGAAGTTTCTACAGAGCCAGCAGATGAAATGAGGGAAGGAAAAGTCAGAGTAATTAGTAATTTAAGCTTAAATTTTCAGAAGCTTATCCTATCAAATATACACATCCAACCAGCAAGAGTTTGGGCCTTGAGTGCAGAAGGCATCCCACAGCACAGCTCTCTGCAAACTTCATGGAGTTTTGTAGGCTGAGGCCACAAGTGACTCTGGCAAAAGGTCTGGCTTAATTCTTGGGCTTGTCTGATTTAATTGCTGGCAAGGGCCACACAGAAACAAACACTGTTCTAGTCCCAATTCAGAGAACTTGTCCTTTATCCCAGCTGAAGAAGTAGGGCAAAGGCAAACCTTCCTAGGCATAGGCTCAATTGCAAGAATTCGGAAACCAAATGAGCCTGAGATAGAAACTTCACTTAAAGCAAGGTATTAAAGTATTTAAGGCACTATTTATCTTTGAGTTTTATCTCTTTTTTAAGGAAATTCACTATCCTATCCACAGGATGAAAGCAAAGAATGAGAAGAAATATCAGGAGAGTTAAAATAAAAAATATATAACTTAATTAATTCACAGCTGTGCAAAACATGAGTAAGTAATTGAAAGGATAGAATCAAGGAGAGAGGAGATTATTTTAGGCAGTCAGAAGTGTGTAATTATGAGTAATGGGCTAAATCTGAGCAAAAGAAAAACTTTAAAGATAAAGACCAGAAACAAATTCTCACTAGTCAGCTCGACTCATGCACAAAATAGCTTTTGCTGGTGTAACCACAAATAAAAGTTGGTTAAATGCATGCTGGGGCATTCAGATATCATAATCAAGAAAGAGTTATGCCAGCTCAAGAAGAAATTTGAAGCAAGGTACCTGATGCTCAGCCTGAGAGAATGTTCAGATTTCACTTCAGTTCTGTTAATATCTGAGGCATTGACTCTTCAGTTTTACCATTTTCTGACATTTTTTACAACACATAATCTATCACGTTGGTGCTGTGGGTTGGAGTTTCTGCTGACGAGAAACTGGAGCATGGCCAGAGAGAGCAGGACTCAGGAGTAAGAGGTATCACTTCCTTCTTTCTCACAATATTCCACAATTCCAGGGGAGCATTCAGTTACTGAAACTAAAAAAATCCAGGGATCAGCTAGACACAGCAATATTCTGGCTTTAACATTTCTTCCTTGCAGTGTAGTGATTTAAAACTATTCAAGGATTGCAGTGGTCCAGAGTGTCATGGTTTGACACTGGCACAATGCCAGTGCCCCCATGAAGATACCCTCCCCCTAGTGTCTGCTGTAAGATGTGACCAGGAATAAGCGAAGCAGGCTCTTACTAAGAAAAAATAAAGAAAACTTTATTAACTGCACTACAAGACAATAACTAAACTACAAGAGAAGAAAGAAAAACACACAAGGAAAATGAAAACTGCACAGAAGCATTTTCCTCCTTCCCCCACCAAATTTCCAATACAATACATTCTCCCAAAGCACCAACTCTTGCTCCTGCACCACCCTTCAGAATACCCAATCCTCAGTCCATCAAGAGGAGAAGGAGTCCTTCTTTGCGCCATGGTGACCTCTTCCTTCATGTCCAGTGCTCTCACCACGGAACACGGACTAGATGTCGTCTTTTAAGGGTGCCTTGTCTGGTTCCAAAAAGAGCACAGTCTCACCTTTGGGACATCTGTCCCCCCCCCAAAATTTTCACCCCCCTGGGGCCAAGGGTTCTCAACACTGAAACTGTCTTGGCTCTGAGCCACTGTCCCACCTGGATGCAGTCTCTGTATCACAAGGAACACGGCTCTGTCCATGGCTACACAAAAGAGTCCAGCAAAAATGCCAGTCCATCTTCTCCATTCCTCCAACATCTCTCTCTCTCTCCCTCTGGTACAGACCTTCATCTCACTTACTCAATTCCCTCTTCATCTTCTGCTCCATTGCAGGAAAGGTCAATGCTCTGCAGAATTTTCATTGTCCACAAAAGGGTTAAAACACGGGCTCTGCCCGCCTGCAAAGACTCCCACAAGCGGCCGGACATCTCGCTGCCTTCCCCTCCCTCTCCTTCTCAGCCGTGCTGCTGGCACATGTTATCAAGTTTCAAGGTAACACAGTCACAAGCACAGGCTGTACTCTCTCTCTCTCTCTCCTGGGTGGGGGGGGGCTGCCCAATGCCTCTGATGCTTCTCCCACCCTTCCATGCCGGGGCCTCTTCACCTCCCATCTCCGTCCAAAGCCCCGGCCTACCTCACCTGGCCGCATGGCTTCCCCTCCTCGCCCAGCAGCAGCAGCTGGATGGGGGAGAGATCTGAACTCTTTCCCCACCGGAACCCAAGAGAACTTCCCAGGGGGAGAACCCTGCTTTAACCCTGTATTCTCAGAGGTGGATCCAGTGTCCCAATGGCCGAACCAGATGCCAATATTAAAATCTAAACATCCATTGGCTTGACCACAGGATCCCAGAAATCCCATTTCCTGTCAAACCACCACACGGAGGAATCATTCCTTTTCTTTGGCTTTAACAGGTTACATATCTGGCTCTTTTGTCCTATCCATGTCACTAACAGGATACTCAGTTCCCGTGGCTGCTTCACTCATAGTCCAAGCCTCCATGAAAAACTCTTCCTGTTAAGGAAGGCATACCACAGATTTTTCACACTATTCTCCAAAAGGCTGGAAGCAGCTCATACAGTTCATGAATTTGTAACAGGAGTACTAGCTAAACTCCTTCATAAGGTCAGACACAGAAACAGCACTCTGAAGGCCTCCTACCAAATCTTCACAAATACCTGATTTATCTGGTTACTTATGAGACAGCAAAGCTTTATAGGGGACAGAAAGCATATGAATGTACATTGGAAAAGATGCTGTGCTATATTTTAAATGGTCACTGCATTCATTAGTCTCTCTGAATTTTGGATATTTCAAGTGGTTTTAGCATAAGATGCCTTTTAGAACCCACAGGTACAAAATGGCAGCAAAACAAAATGTCCAAGGTCTGCTCTGGTAGTCCCCCTGCCTTTTCTTCCACACAAGTTTAATATCTCCCTTAACCTCTGGACACCTCAGGCCTTAGCTGAAGTAGGGTTTGCCAGAAATTCTTCATTAGATATCCTCACACTCTTCACAAATTTTTCAATCACTCTCTTTCTTCATTTTTTAAGGAATAAGCGGCAAAATGGTGCTCTATGCAAAAGGCTACTTCTCCCCCACTCTTCTCCTGTCATCTTCAGAATGCAGTATCTCTTTTGACTGCTAAGAATTTAAAAATATAGTTTGAGCTGATTGAAAAATACTCTTGTTCCCTGATAACTACCCAATAGCTGTTGTGAGAACAAATCATGCAGCCACCAAGCAAGCATACAGTAATTCATAGTTTCAGTTCTGATTATCAGATGAAGTCATTCAAGCTAGCTATTCAAAAGCTTTCACTAGCAATATTGCACCAAGGGGACTGCTTAAACTGGGATTTACTGTCCATCTTCTACATTTAGGTAATCACATTTCAGTTTAAACCTTGCCATGACCCCAGATTCAAGGGAATGTAATGGTCTGGACACATGATAATCCTGCTGGGTTATGTAAGGAAATGATTAAGGGTCTCACAATGTCCTGCCAGCTCTGAGCACTAATTCCAAAAGCACATTCTGCTTTCTTTGACGGATTTTAGGAGTGTGCATATCCTAAATGGCAGTTGGTTTTCATAATAATCTGAGCCATTACACTCAATACTTTTATATAACACTGCCAATAGTGATTGTTTAAATATCATTCTTTTAAGTGTTTTATAGTATCAGTTTGTGGCTTTATTCACAGCTTTAATGTTTGGAATTTCTGCTCCTCCACCATTTAGGCAAACATTCAGTGTGACATGTTCGACTTTTCAATATTTAGTAACTACATTAGATTCTAAATTTAGAAGCTCTCCTTTGTAATATCCAAAGACTTACACAGGTATGAATTTAGAGGTATAATGTCTAAATATTAACTGATATGGCAAACATATATGATTCCAGCAGATCTAATCTTTGAATCCCTGTAATAATAAAATCTTAATCTCCTGGAAATAGGTCACAAAAGCAAACACACTTTTTTATTTACAGTTCCTTGAGAGTTTTTGTTCTTCCAGTTATTCTTTCAAATGTGCAGAATTTTTCAAATCCCATCTTTAGCCTTCTGCATTTTCATACACTAAACATCTGCATGCAAAATTGGGAATACCTGCCACTTGGATTTGTTTCCTTTCTGAACTCTCATTCCTTTCTGAACTCTCATTTGGTTTTTTGTGATGTTTTGTTTTGAGGGTTTTTTTGTTTTGTTGGTTAGTTGATTGATCTTTTTTGTTTTTTATAAAAATATACTGAGTACTGGATTCCACTGAGTTTGCAATTACAGGCTAACACAAAAAATTGAAGATATTGTTCAAAATATGGCAGTGCAGCAATTAAGAATGGAGCTTCTTACTTTGCCATTTACAGTCTGTCATAGTTTGACCCCAGCACAATGCCAGTGCCCCCATGAGAATACCCTGTCCCTGGTATCTGCTGTGAGATGTGACCAGGAATAAGCAAAGCAGGCACCTACTTAGAAATAAAGAGGATTATATTAACAAAACTACAAGAAAATAACTAAACTACAAGAGAAGAAAAAAACACACAAGGAAAATGAAAACCTTACAAAAGCATTTTCCTACTTCCCCCACCAAATTTCCAATACAATACATCTTCCAAATCACCAACTCTTGGTCCGGCACCACCGTTCAGAATACCCAATCCTCAGTTCATCAAGAGGAGAAGGAGTCCTTCTTTGTGCCGTGGTGACCTCTTACTTCATGTCCAGTGCTCTCACCACTGAACATAGACCAGGGCTGCTTCCAGGGTCAGCTTTTTAAGGATGCCTCATCCCACTCCAAAAAGGCACAGTCTCAACTTTGGGACATCTGTCTCCCCCATATTTTTCCACCCCCTGGGGTCGAGGGGCACCAACTCTGAATTCTCCTGGCTCTGGGGCATTGCTCCCCCCGGACGCAGTCTCTGTATCACAAGGAAACATGGCTCTGTCCATGGCTACACAAAAAGAGTCCAGCATAAAAATGCCACTCCATATTCTCCATTCCTCCAACATCTCTCTCTCTTTGGCACAGGCCTTCATCTCACTTACTCAGTTTCCTCTTCATCTTCTGCTCCATCTCCCCTCCAGGAAAGGTCAATGCTTTGCAAAGTTTTCATTATCCACAAAGGGGTTAAAAGTTCCTACAACTGGCCGACACATCGCTGCACGGCATTCCCCTCCCTTCTCCGCTGGGCCGGTGGGCTGTGCAGCCAGCACAGGATATCAAATTCTGAGATAACAGTCCCCAGCACGGCTCTCTCCTCTCTCTCTCTTTCTCCGAGGGGGCGCTGCCCGGTGTCTGGCTCCCAGTGTCTCTCATCTTTTGAGAGCATTTTTTGATTTGAAAGCAAAATTCCACCTTTCCACCCTCGGGGCCAGGCTCACCTCTCCCGGGCTGCATGGCTTTCCCCCCCCCCGCCGCTCAGCAATAAACAACTGGGCAGGGGAGATGTGACCGGCTTCCCTCGCCGGAAATCCAAAAACAGCTTCCCAGGGGAGCAGCTCTTCTTTTAACCCCTGTGTGTTTTCAGAGGCGTATCCAAATCCTAGTGGTCAAACCAGGTGCCAATATTAAAATCTGGACACCTATTGGTGACCACAGCATATCCCATAAATCCCATTTCCTGTCAAACCACCACACAGTCCTAAGAGACGAGTAAATATTGAGTATCTAGACTAAGTACCAAAGGATTAGAACCCTTTTTTTTAGGTCTGGCATGCATGATCCCTATACTCTACCTATGAATGCTCACAAGTGAAGTAGCTTTATCTACAAGTATGCTTTTAGAGCACACCCAATTACTTGGTGGTAATCTAAATAAAGTGGGGCTGGAACCAGCATGAAACACAACTTTGAAATGTGGAATCATACTTAGGACTTTGGGATTCCTTCATTTTCTTCTCTGTGCTACAAATGCCAATCCATGCTGTGCTTATTCCACTAAAGCTATTCTGACAGCAGCCCAAAGCTAAACCTTTGAGGGGTTCTGGCAATTTGAACCATGCTGAAATGTGTACTTTTCAGCCTGAAACTGAACTGGGGAACTTGTCACAGACTGTCATGGAAGACCAATTTAAAATATGGATCGGTGTAAGATTAAACCAAGTCACAGAGCATTGGTTTCTGCCTCATCATCAAATATTTGGAAGCAGCCATTGATTCATTGGTTGGAGCTGAGGTTATATCAATAGAATAAGTGAGAGGATAACTTGCCCTTGCTATTAGCTTAAATTTTGAATACTACCGCAGAAAGATGTTTTTCTCAGTATTGAAATAAAATCTTGCCCCCTTGAGGAAGATTTTTTTTTTACCATTGAAGAGTGTCTTTGACTGAGTTGCTCACATTCACTTATTTTGCCCTGTAACACATGACTCTCAGTTCATATGACTCTCAGTTTTGAAACAAGAACTTAAGAGTCAACAGGGAAATTTGATTTAAAATAACCTTCTCTTCTTGCCTTGATTTTTGTAGCAATCTCCCCTATTTCTCTCCAAAAATCTATCAAAGAGAAAATTCTGTTGAATTTCCCCCCTTCTCAAAATGTGAAATATTTTCTAGATTTAAGAGACTTGAAAGTTCCTGAAGACCTCAGAAGAATGTGGGGGTTTGTTTGTTTGTTTGTTTGTTTGTTTGGGGGTGTTTTTTTGTATTGTTGTTGTTGTCATTATAGTTGTTGCTGTTGTTACTTCATACTGGAGATTTTTTTGTGAAAAAATTGCATTATCTATTTTTAATGTTGTATCTGACAAGTAACATAAACACACAGTAATATCTCTTTAAAGTTCTTAGATTTTGTTTTTTTTAAAAAGACGTTGAAATGTTTTTTACCCTTACAGCCTTTTTCTTATAGAATTATGTGAACATACTTTTGAAGAATGGTGACTTCTCTGATCTATTAAAAGCACAATTTGGCATACTGTTTTATTTATATGTTCCTATTGGCATTAATATTTTCTACCTTATATATAAATATAGCTATGATGTGACAGCAATTCCTATGAGATGCAGATGTGTCTGTTAGTACCATCTGATTTTGCAACTGGCTCAGTAATAACAGAAGGCTTACATAATGTTGATATTAACACTAAACTATTTTATTACAGAAAAGTCAGGACTAATTTTTTTCCAAAGAACTTATTAGATTAGTCTGTTTTAGCAATATTCCATTTTCAAAATAAAATAATACAACTCTAGAACCAGATATAGAAGTTCTGTAAGTCAGTCTTTCCTCATATATATCCACTGATAAACACTTTACTCCTATGAATATATATTTTTATTCTGCAAATAGTAAGGAAGATAAACACTACCATGCTCTATCTAGATCCACTCTGACAATATTAATGTGTTTTTAAAAAATTTACCTATAGCCTAACAATATTTTTAATACAAGATTGAAAAAGGAAAATGCAAAATACTGAATTATAAAAGAGTATTGATACTAACAGATGCTGATCTGTTAATGAAACTAAAAAATAAAATCAGTAAACTAAATGAACTAAATCAATGAAGTAAAACTAAAGGCAAAGTATAGATACATTTGTGTTTGAGTCCAAAGTAAAGTTATCACTCTATATCACAACAGAAGAAGATGAAATAAAGTTTCAAATTAAGATTATGTGTTGAACTGTGAACAATCATTAAGAATATAAATAGAACCCATAGCCATTAGAGAACAGCTTGTGCAGTTTTGTAGTTTTCTTTGAAGGAATGTGATAAGGGCACCATAGCTTTTTTTTGTTTCTTCCATCTGGGAATAACAGTGTACCACCCGTGTTCTTTTGGCTTGTAAGGTCCGAGCCCGGCTGCTGATGAACCCAGCCCACACGGATAGTACTGAACGAGATGCGAGACGGAAGGCGCTCTTTTCCTCAGGGAGACACGTGTCTGTTTATTGAGAAGGGACCCATGTGATCCCGGTCCTCCCAGTGGGCAAAGAGGGCAAATCTTCCCCTCCAGGGGGTTTTATGCCCCTGGTGATGGGGGGCAGGGAAGGAGGGCTGAAGTCAATGGGATCACACCAGGGAGGGGACACCTGTGGGACAGACCACCAGGGAGGTAAGGTGTGGGGGGGCAACTACTGAGTGCAATACAACATAACAGAACGTTGTAATCTCACATGTTTTTCTTCATCATGTGTGGCTTGATTTCTCTGTTTATAGAGAGGATATTTCCAAATATCATTGCACACCACTGCAAAGCCAAAGAAACAGGCAGTTAACAAATTAGCAGCAAACTAGACAATCAGTGAGAATTTCAGGTGCGCTCCAGTTCTGAAAATGAAAGGCCTCACACAGATACTCTTATTTTAAATTAATTTGTTTCTGCAAAAGTACAAATGGAGCATGTAATTTCTAACCTTAAGAAACAATAAAAACCTTCTTTGAGTATTTCTATTTTCTATTAATTATATCTGTTATAATGGAGGTATTTACAGTCTATATATATTTATCATGCTATTACACCGATAGCAGTGTGAGATGCTTTCTGGCAACTTCCTGAAATCAAATAAGTAATACATAAAATTATCTACAGTGTCACACTCCTAAAGTGTACCTCAGATAATCTTTGAATTTACATCGTATCATCAGCTTTCTCATCCCAAAGGAGATGCCACAGTCAGACCAAAGCCCATCGAAGTGCTGTGCACTTCACAGCTGTATATGCACAGTAGGAATGCAGAACACAAGCTGTTCTTCCCCAATTGCCTTTGACAGCTCTTGAGGTACTGCAGATGTTCCACTGTAAAGTGGTGAAAAATTTATGGTCAATGCAAAAATCGTGGCTATCTGACAGACACTAAATTTTTTCCCTAGACAAGTCTGAAACACACTGAATATTTTTAGACTTCATTTTCCAAGGTATCTATTCCACAGAGCAAAATGAGACTTATAAAGCATGATCTTCAAGTGGAAATGGCACACTGCTAGGGTATATTTAGTGATAAGTCTTCCCTTGTATTTAAGATGGGCAAAAGTTATAACACAACGAAATTATTTTGGTGTTTGGTTTTTTGTTAATTTTTAAAAACACCTTCATTTGCAGTTTAAAATAGTAAGAATTCTCTCAAGTGCCACTATATTCATAGCGTTACCACAAAAAACATTATCATGTAAATATAAAGTGACATATGTTCCAGAAAGAGAAAAAAAAGCTGTAAAACCTAAAACCACTAACTACTTTGTAAAGACTTTTCATGATCCTTTCACATTTCTCTATATGGTGTGAAATATGGATGATCATTCCAAAGTATAGGTGATTATGCCAACACAATCAAGAAATCTTCAGCAGTGATTTCCCCCTAATTAGTTATCTCAGTCTAGCAGAGGAGGAAAGCAAGGGCTGGATTGTCAATAACCATGTAAACAGAACTGATCAGCTATTTCTGCTCTAGGTTTTTAATGGTCAAATGTTCCAACTATTCAAAATTTCACACAGCAAAACAAAAACTTGCCAATATTTTTAGAGAATCAGTCAAGAGAAGTGAAGTGCTGTTTTTTCTTTGGTGAGTCAGCTCATACTAAGACTCCCTAATGTCTCGGGATGAAATTTGTTATTTCTGTGTACCCTATCCACTGCAATTGCATTTTGTACAGGCAGATTAAAGACCTGTTATGTGGGATACAAGACTTCCTAACAAGCTCTAGATGAGTTATTCCAGAAAATAAAAGTTAGTACAGTTTTCACAGTCTTCTGTTATATACGTACTATTTTTGTTCTGTGTACTAGTAGGCATCAAAAAAAATTCATCAGATTTTTTGAAGACTCCCATTGCCTATATAGTTCACTGACTATATAGTGTCTGCATATTATGATAATAAGTGGATTATGGGACGATATCAGAAATATAAAGGCATATAAGTGGAATAATCTCTTTTATTGAAGATTCATTTCAATTCAATATTTGTATCATACTTAGGTGACTGCCAGTATACTAGCCAAGATATCCATGCCTTCACATCTTTAATCTGGGCYCCTTTTTGACTGGGGGAATTAGGAATATTTGTGGATTTTCCCAGCATAATGAGTTTTTTCCAACATGTTTGATTTTTTTTCCCAGGAATTTGAAGTGTCAAAAGTTCATCCATAAGAATAAAAGAAACTGCTGAGGTCTTCATTTGTGTATTAGCCCAAGATTTTGAGAGTCTCAAGGGGTAATACTCAGTTAGCAACACTCAAGGAAGACTACCAACAATTTATTGTTTTTTTAACGTGACTAGATTGGAAGAATCTTGATCAAAAGGAATACATAGGCTTATAGAATCACAAAGACACTATCAATTCTTACTTTTAAATTTAAAATGCTTGTTCTGAAATTATGAGATAAATATTTAATGTTCCTAATCCATAACTATAATGGAGGAATAATTTGACAGAAGAAAGGCTACTTCCTGTGTCATATTTATTTCCAGTTATATAAACTTGACACTTGAATTCCTCAGAAAAAATATCTGTGTGAGTCATCAGCTTCCTTCACAGTTTGCTTTGCTGGGCTAAAAAATGTTACCTGGTCATTAACTAGGGAAAAAAAAAAGAAAATGAAATACAATGAAAAGCATCTAAAGCTTGAGATTCTTTCTACTTATGTTTAGCAAAGCTAAACAAAACTTTATGCACAAACCACTCAACTCCCTGAGGTCATAGAAGCAGTCAACAGAATAACTATGAGCACCAAGATATGTCATCTGGCAATCAGGCTCAAAATAATAAAAGTTCAAGAGTGTTTCACACAGAAGCCATGAAATTTGAAGCAAAAAAAAATAATTATATGTGCCAAAGTTGAGAAATTTGATAAACTCTTGGAAATATACCTTGCATTTCATTATCAAAGATACAGAACTTACATTTAGAGGAGAAAATCTACTGAGCTGAAAACAGAGGAGATCTGGAATGTATTGCACACAGTTCCTGAGCTGCATTTATGACTTCTCCTTGTGGTCATTGGTTACATCAGCTATCTTGAATCAATTAATCTCTGGTTAGGTGAAGTTTTGCTGGTTTTATGGTTTTCCATTTAGCCACTAGGAAATAAACATGAAATATTGCTCTTTTGGGACTATTTGTTCTGTGCTTTCAATTTGGCTAGATTTTTACCGGAATGAATGAGAAGACATTAATTTTTTGAAAATTTTAATTACATGTTTGTTTATGCCCTCTTCAGAACAGGAATTGTTCAGTATAAGAAGAAATAAATTACAGTAATCTTATCTTTGTCAAATGCAGTGGGGTTTCTGATATTCTCTAAAAATCAGAAGTTATACCACTATAGTATAGAAGTTATACCAGTAAGTAGATCACAATTTTAAATCTAGCTTCTAGTCCTGGGAGAGATTGCATCTATTCCTGCAAATATTAACAAAAAAAACCAAAACAAAATAAAAACATAACAAAACAAAAACCCCAAAAAAAAAAAACCAAACCCAAAACAAAACCTGCCAAATTTATACAAATATGCAAACTTTTCATAGTTTTTTAAAAATTTAATAAATAAACTAATTTCAAGGTAGAGAACCATTACTTTGTGTATGTGAAGTTAATTAAAACTGAAAATTATTATCTAAGGACTTGTATGAATGATTTTTCTAGGTCAGTATAAAAAGCCATTAACCAGGAAAGAAAATTTATAAATTGCAGGCACAGATCACTGTGCAATGTTTTCATTAGGTCTTGGTCTATTAAAAACAAAACAAAACAAAACCCCAACAAACAAAAACCCTAACAAGCAAACAAATAAAACAGCAAAACAACCTCAAAAAGAAACCATCTCAATTTTAACAAGAGTTCAGACTATTCAAGACCTTGGTAGCTAGTCAGCTAAGAGAAAAGATGTCACATCCTTCTTGCCTTGCACCATATTCTGCCATTCTTGCAGTTCCCCACCTCAGTCACAGGGAGTGCAGGAGCATGGGAAACCCTGAGGTGTCAGAGCACCATCATCCCTTGTCACCATATTTGGTGTTGGGGGTTAGGATAAGAAAAAATTAAAATTTTGACTCTCAGTCTCCAAATCCTTCTTTTAGGAATTCTAAAACTGAAGAATATAATTTTTAACTACTTATAAAAAATAGTTTATTGGTCTTACTTAGAAAAGAATCACAGTACTGCAAATACCCTAGTGGGGATATCTGTCAGTGAAGTGTGTTCTCCATTGAATTAGTGCTTAAAATCTTCTATCTAGATATTTGATTTTTATCTGTTTTAGTTCTGCAAGAAGTCTGAAACATCAGTTAATGTTTGCTTTAAGAGTCTTCCTGAGAAACAGATAAGGGGGGTAAATTTGGAAAGGAAAAGGCCCTGGTTTTGGGGGGGTAAATTTGAGCTATTTAGAGCCTTGTCAGCAATCGTGAAAAAAAATGGCCACACAAATAGAATGACTAATATTATTTGGAGGTCACATATACAAGAATAGAAAAGTGTTTTTACAGTTGTGTGCCGCAGCGCTGTATCCAAGAAAAAGTATTTTTAATTTTTCCTTTGAAGAATTAGAATCTCAGACCTTGTCACAAAAGCAATATCAGTTGTGTTGTTTTCCAGACACATTTTTAAGTGTAATTCTATTATTGCAATTGGATCATGAACATAAGCAACTGAAATTAATTTCTGTAGGGTATGACATGGGCACTATTACAAACAGTGTTTGCCTTCCCCATTTTGAGATAACCTTAAGCAAGAGAGCTTTAATTTTCAGGTTTAGTCAAGAAAATAATTTTGGCACAATTTTCTATTTTTTTTTCCATACATACATTTAGTTCTTAATAGAAACAAAGAAAAGATCAGTCACACTTGCCAATGTTTTCAACACTCCACAACCATTCTTCTAAGAAAAGGGGAAATAAATGCTGCCAAAGGAGTATGGTGTTTTAAAATAATTTAATAGCAACTCTTAAGCTCAAGGGCACTGTTTTATTCATCACTGACAAGAATAGCAAGTGGTGAGTCATGAGTCTTTTCTGAAATTCATTCACTCACTTTCCGTGCCTCTCTTTTTAGCTGCCAAACTTGCAATACCATCTGCTTTCAGCCTTCAGCAACTCTAACTGCCTCCAGCTAAGACCAAAGCCATGAATATTTAACACCTGCAAACAGAAGCAGTAGATGGCTCACGACCTAAGATCGGTGGAAATTTGGAATCCTCCATCCCTAGATGCAGCCAAGGACCCATGTGACAAATTCAGTAAACACAGAAGGAGATTGTGGTGACTTCTCCAGTCTCAAATCTCGGGATGAAGGTCCGTGTCCAGCAGCACTCCTACTTCGGGATGTACTTACCTTTCCTGCCTGGTGTCTCCTTATGTACAATCCTTTTCGGGACCCTGATGGTCAGGCAGCTTTAGGGGTAACAGAGATCCAGACAGAAAAGGGGGAAAGAGAAAGAAAAGAAAGAAAGAAAAGAAAGAAAGAAAAGAAAGAAAGAATGAAAGCAAAGCAAGAAAGCAAAGAAAGCAAGAAAGCAAGAAAGCAAGAAAGAAAGAAAGAAAGAAAGAAAGAAAGGAGAAAGGAAAAGGAGTGTTTCCATCCTCAGTTTCTTAGCCTTCAGTGCAGAAAGGGACTACAGAGAGCAGTACCAGGGAGCCAGAAATCACAAGTGAGAAGTAGCAATACTTAAGCCAGGATCTTTCACCAGACCATTTTTCAATCCAGCTTAATCAGATACAGCATTTGAGTACAGACTGAGAGAAAAGGCCTGAAAAAGACAGAACGGAGTGATAACAGACAATTTAAAAATACTTGAACAATTTCAATCTTTGACATTTTATGTAAAATTACAATTTCTTTTATTTATTTCTTTATTGATGAACTGATATACTAAATCTCTAAACCTATTCACAATTATTTAATGTGAGTGTAAGCAAAATAAAAAGCCAAAGGACTGGCCAAAGATGAAATATAATAGAGTTGCATGGATTCTTTCCCAATAAAAATGTGCCCAAAATCTGGGCTCTCTCAAAAAGATTTTCCTTTTCCCACAGCACCACTTGGAAAAATGCAAGGAAGAAAAAAGTGACATAACCATATCTGCTCATATCTGTCCAATTTCTGGCCTCTTTTCACTACTGAAAGGAGAAATTTCTGTTCCATCAATTTAATTCTTTTTCATTTGATTTCTAAGGAGATTATGGATATTTTTTTTAATAGTCTTGTAGAAATTTTTTAATATTTTTCTAAAGCACCAGGAATGTTAACTGTGGAAAAAGAATAGGAAATAAATTCTGTGAATGGTTCTCTAATACCTAAAAGTGCATAAATCAATTTAGCACAAGCTTCATGGTGATGCATGATGAGGCAATTCTGATGGAATAAGTTATGCAAACGACCTTTAGTGATATTTTGGAAAGTAATTTGCAAAACATAGTCCATACACTGTACCTCTTCTCTTTTTCTCATTTGCTTCTGTTATTGAAGTGCAGCCAAGTGTTTTCTTAACCATTCTTAACTGCAGCAGTTAAGAAATAGTTTCCTAGACTGTTCTGGAAAGGCAGGAATTTGGGCAGTATTTATGAAGAAGAAAATCAAAACCTTTTTAACTCAAAATGTAGACCTCTCTTACTAAAACTGTACATCGGAGTTGCAAGCATTCTTCTGTGGTGGGTTATTCAGAAACAACAGCAAAAAGAGGTCCACATAGCACTCTTCAGAAACATAAGTGAAACAAAAGTAATGTATTTTAATGCTCAGCAGAATCTGGTTATCTGGAATTTTAAAAGCCTCAGTGGTTGATAATAATTTTGTTGCACCAGGAAACAAGATAATTTGACCTCTAAGGTAACCAGTACAAAGAGGAGGAAAAGAATCATTCCTCCACTTAAATTTTAAATTTACGGCACTTGAAATTCAGTCAATTTTGTAAAATTCCAAGTTTAATGCATCTATGACACCTGACCTAAATGTTGGTCTAATTTCTTAATTTTGATGCTTTTTTAATTTATTTACCCATGTGTGATAAGAAATTATGTAATGTGTTAGCGCTTATATTAAAACATTGCTCATTTATTGTCGTGACCTTTATTCTTGCTATTTCTAAGAGTTAATTTCTGTTCAACAATTTGTTAATTACCATTTAGAATTTTGCCCGTCTTTATTATCAGAGGCTAAAACCTCCATGCTTATTTGCTGGTTCTTTATGTTGGTACATGAAACCATTCTTTAATCAGTTACATCAGCCCTTTCCACCCCACCACACCTCTTTAGAGGTTCCACAATGATCTGGAACTCAGAAAGAAAGAGTTTTCATTTCCTTGGTGATCCTCATACGGTTTCAGAACCCTAACATCCGCTTTCTCCTAATAGGCTTTTAGTAAAGGTGGCTACTAAGGCTAAAACCACATTTGTCAGAATGAGTGTAAAATTTCTTAACACTGATAAAAATAAATAATTTACAGGCTACTACATTGCTCTACAAACTGCCACTGTAAAGAACAGAGGAAAAAAAGAAACTGAATGAAAAGAACCTTGTACATATTTTCTGGCTTTATTTTGAAACCAAGCTTGTTCACTTATTTTTCTTGTTAGAAGGGAAATTGGTTTCACTTACTACTCTCACTGCCAAAATCCTAAGGCTCTGCCACCATTTTCACAAGGGTATTTTTTTCATCAAGCACAAAGGATTACATGGTGATTGTCATTACCTGGTATACTGAAATATTTGCACTACTGTTTTTGAGGGTAAAAATTGGTCAGTTGGTTGTTTTGGTACATTATATAAAAAAGGAAAACCACTTTTTTAATTTTCAGTTTTCTGATTTTTTTTCCCTTCCAGGATGTAACAGGCTCTTCATTGAGGAAATTGTGATGATACAACATAAATGGAAACTACAATGTCAGAATGGATTTTTTTTTTTTTTATTTCTAAAATTAATTTAAACTCTGCCTATTCAACATCCCTTTCAAGATTGTTTTCACATTAGGTCTTACTGTGGAGGCTGAATTTTATAGAGATATTCCAAGAGCATCCAAATTTAACTGCATTTCCTTAGTATTCAGGTCAGAGTGCTCCTTGCATTGGTTCCTACTAGTCAGAATGCTGTTTTCTGACAGTAGTGTATTTTAATTATCCTGTCTGAGTTTTTTCCAGTACTTTTGATAGGCTGAGTAAGTCTTGAGTCAAGGTGTCTTTCCAGAGCGAGACTTTACTTTTTTTAATGCGTATCTAAAACATCACTAGCATCTTTCTGACTCTACGTGCCATCTGCATTCTTTGAGGGCTTGCAAGAGCTTCAATGGCATACTAATAAAAGGAAATTTTAGCACAGCTGTGACAGCAACAGAATCACCTGTAGGACATCTATCACCAAGTGGTCCCCTAGCATTACTCTCCAGGTGTCAGCGAAACTATCCAACCAGAGAATTTTCCCCAGACTACAGCTGCCAAATCAGTCGGTTTTTGGGTTTTTTTCCAAATTCCTTCTTACTTTCAGTGTTTGATTTAGAAAAAGAAACAGTCAGAAAATGTGGAACAATTAAAAATTATCTACAAACAACAATTGAGATCTGTTTTCAGATCACAGCAAAAACAGCTAAGGAGAAGAAAAGAGTGCTTGCCATTTGTTTCCATTTTGGAAGTATCATTTTCCATTTTTTATTTCAGCCTCCTCCAGAGTTCATCTGCATACATCAAAATTAGATGCATCTGCACACAATTTACTGCTTGGAGATTTTTTTGGGGCAACATATGCAAAAGGCATGTAATACATATCTGGTACACTTAACATTTAAAAATAAACAGCAAGTTTAATGGTTTCTTTTCACATTGTTTTGATTATTCAGTTTAAGGTGCAAAATAATGCCTTTCTTTCAAAGTTGACCACAATAAAGGTCACAGTTTTAATATTGAAATGGGGGGGTTTCATAGTTGTCTCAGCCTGATGGAATACTAAATAGTTTTGGAGGTAAGACATGGAAAAATTACATCAGTGTAAGATTTGCTTTTACATTATCATTCTAGCACTGTCTGGAAAAGTTTGTGTTCTATTTCCAGTCACAAATAATGCACTGATTGTGGATATTTTTGCTGCTTGTAAAACTACAGTGTAGTTTTCATTTCTTCTCCTGATCTATTTAAAACTAAGTAATGTTCAAGGGTTTTGGGGTTTTTTTATGGAAAAGACACCAGAAGGTTATTAGATCAAATAATGTATGGGAAAAATAAAATAGAATACTTAGTGTTGCATATGGAATGACTAGGTCATCACCTTCAAAATTTGCCACTAATCTAAAACATGCATAKGTTCCACCTACGTAGGGTACCTATCTACATTTTCAAAAATAATAATCCACCACAAAGCACATGAGACAAAGTACAAGCAGGTTATATGATCCATTAATGAAAGATATTTTTGGATATATTGTGTTCTTTTCAGCTCACAGACTATGACGACCATCAAAGAATTTCTGCTAGAGGATCACTGTGAAGGCTGTCCATATGGAAGTGTTTATATGGAATGCTATCTACTTTGTGAGCAAATTACTAATATAACACTTAGGTAAATTAATAAAGTGAAGCATACACATAAAGACTACACAAATGGTGAAGGTATCATAACTCACTCATTTAACTGGCATTATTATTCTATGTATGTTTTGTGCTCATGGGTCTTCAAACGCCTTTTTTTATCCCTTCCTATAACTACAGTATAAAGACTGACTACTTGCATTTTGGTTTTAAATTTACTGTAAGCCCCACAAAGGGACCATGGATAATGGTAATACCTGGGTCTAAAAGTGATAAAATGTATCATTTTATTTACTTCTAACCACTTCATCATCTCTGTGGCATTCCTATTGTTTGCATGATAACTGAAACAGAGACTCTACTTTTTCTAATTTGCTTTTTTGTAGTGTTGAAAACACCTAACCTAGATTCTGTTTTGCAGAAGTAATTACCTGGAATAATTTCCAAACTTTGGTTATGGAGTATGGCTACAGAACTCATTGGTTACACTAAACTTACAAGGAAAATGAATTGTGAAATGAGACATTAAACAGAGAAATGCAGAAAAACAAAATCAATTATGGTTTACAACAGTAATTGTTAAGTTACAGTTATTTTACTTTGTGACTTTCCTTTTACGTTGAAAATTCCTGGAAAAAAACACCAAAGTAAATGCATAAAACCTAATTTGATGCAAGAAGAAACACAATTTAACAGATAGTTTACATTAGACAATGAATTTAAATTTCAGTTGGTAGGGAAAAAAAGGCATAATGTTAGCCATGGAAAACAATGATTCTGTAAACATTTCCCTTGTATGTCCCATATTTTTTTAATATATTATTTTTCTACATATGAGGACTACCTTGAGTTTATTAAATGCTACAGGAAAATGAGAATGCTATGTTCAATATACCAGGTATTATGATCCCTAACTATCACCACTATTCATCAGTCATATGAGTATAAAAGTGTTTGGAGAGATAAACCAATTTACGTTTATTTAGAAAAAAATCCAAGAGACGTGTCCATATAGCATTTCTTGCATTGATTCTCATTCTTTGGAAAAGCATGTACAGAATTTAGCTAACCGTGGTTCTGTGTCAAGAACTTTCATTTTTAATATTTGCCTTCAAAATGTTGCAACTGTGTCCCCATTGCATCATCTATGAAAATTTGATAAAACTATAATTGTAATTCAATCATCTTGTTTTCCAAAGGAACTATGTCCATACTTGAAATTTTCCAGCCAGAATTCAAATAAGACTTATCCATTCCCTAAAAACATTTTTTCTTCATATTGCATCTCCAAGCCAAGCTTTGTTTTGCCTTATATTTTCAAAACTAGTCTTTCTATTTATTTCTAAGCCTTCTGCCTTGGCAAAGAAGGGCATGAGAGAATCCATTTATGACAACACATCTGTGGGGGTTTTTGTTGTTGTTTGTTTGTGTGTTCATTTGTTTGGGGTTTGTGCGTGGTTTTGTGGGGTTTTTTTTTGTTTTGGGATTTTTTTGTTGTTTTAGGGTTTTTTGGTTTGTTTTGGTTTTGGGGTTTTTTTTGTTAAAAATTTCTGGATATCCAAGAACTGATTCTTCAGTAGTTAATATCAGAATCTTTTCAGTTGCTTCTGGGCCTGTAGATTCTAAGTGCCTCTTTCTTATTCCAGTAATATAACAGGAATTTCACCACAGGCCTCTGGGGGACCACCTTTGACTTCCCTACAAGTTCATAAACCTAAAATCTCTTTCCCTAAACAGCACCACCTCTTTCTTTATCATTATTTCAATATACTTTAATATTTTTCATTTTTGTAAAACAATTTAAAGCAAGGCATCTATTTTTCTTGTGTTTTTGAATCAATAAGAATTTGCTCTTCTTTGCTTTTAGTCATCTAAATTTCCTCTGACTTCCTTTTACCTCTTCTTACAGTAAATTCTTGGGGTTTTTAGTTCTCCATAAATGTTATTTATATTAAAATTTACTTCCTTATAAATCCAATTATGACTTATATTTCTGCTTTTATACATGTATATATGTACCATTCCTTAAACTCCTCTTTAAACCTATGTGTTTCCATTGTTGGTGTTATTTTTGAGATTCAGTTTCAGAAGGATGTCCTGAGGCATTCATAAATGTCTCTTTATGTTTCCAATATACCTTTAAAAACAGAATTTGTGTTGGTACTTGACTTAATTTTCTGCAGCATATTATTCTCCCAACAGCTCTATGATTTATTTTTTACAAGATCCTACTCATCAGGTCATTATTCTTAAATCTTTAAACCTTATAAATCTTTAATCCTTGTTCTACAGTTCTCAAAACTTGTTTTCCTGGTGAAAACAGAAGGATATTACCTGTTCAACATGGATAATAATTTCCGTGTTTAGATTTTTCTGAGGTTTGTTTTTCCTCTCATTAGTAAAGATTTTCTTCAAGAAATTTTCTCCTGATAGGTTTCATGCCTTATACTGTTAAAATATTAATCATCTACTTAGTTATTTTCCAGCAGATATTTGTGGAACCAGAGCACCTCCTGTAACTTTGAAGTCCTGGTTTTCTACACTTTTCTAAAAAACTGCAAATCCCTAGTCTTGTTACCAGTACCAAATCACTGTCACGACATTATTCCTACTGTTTTCTTCTTCACCTGCAGAAATTCAGAAAAACTGCCTCTCTTTCTTCCCTGAACACACAGAGGAAAAACAAAGCACCTACAGACCAAACTAAATAATATTACCCATATTTTGAAAGTAGTACCAGGTTTGACAGTATGAACTTTGTCATAAAATTCATTAACAGAAGAAATTCTATCCAAAAGTTGTAAAACCACATCTCAAGTTGAGAGCTTACAGTTATCAAAAAGGTGTGATCAGCACACTCCTTCAAACAACATAACAATGCCAAGGCCAGTGAAAGCATTGAGGACCAGTACTATAAAGCATTTTTTTCTGCTAAGTGGTGTTATCAAAACATTGTTTAACAGAAAATCAATGTAGCCTTTACAACAAATTAGAATAAATGTGCTTAGCATGTTTGTTTTGAAGAGGAAGTGTTGCCACTGTGTCTGGACTTCATCCATTTCAGGAAAATTGGTTTGAAATAATTACTGTTATATCATCATGAAAAAATATTTTCAAGTCAATATACAGTAGCAAAGGTACAAGTTTATCATTGCAAGACCATTTTTTAATCCAGAATATTTTCATCTGGTTTACAATGCTCCAGAAGCAGTGGAAGAACAATGGAACAGCTTATGAATAGAGCAAGATATCCAGAACTCAGAAATATACAGGGTGTATATGGTTATGTTAAACCACTGATTTTTCATTGCATCATCTCTGCTTGTCCTGTTGATGCAGGGGGAGAGATGAAGTGATTTGGTGTCTACTTGGTGGCTAGCCAAGATCAACCCAACACACTGAATTAAGTCCTTTTGTAGTTAGAATACCAACACTAATTCTCTCAGCAGGTATTGCAAAGGTGGATTAATTTCAGGTTAAACCTCTGAACATCCTTTCACTTTTGAGACATCCTGAAGACCAGGACCTTTCTATCTGATCCCTTGGTTTTCGTTCTTTGGCTAGGTTTTCTCATTATGTGAAGGAGCCAGAGAAATGTGTGCTGAGTGGGAACAATTGAATTGACACTAAAATGTTCCCAAGAGACAATGCTGTTCCTTGTCTATCTGGTATATAGGGCCCATTGCAAACAGAACCACCCCCTAAGTTCATGAGTCACAATCTCACACTAGTCTGGAAGTACCACCACGTTGTGAATTACTACAGTTACCTTTGGTAAATGTTGGTTATATGACAGTAAAATAGTATCTGTCTGTTTTATAAGAATATGATGCTACTACACGGAAGTTACATTTTTCGCATTCCAAAAACTGTGGTCTGTTAGAAAGCCAGCATTTCAGAAAACTAAAGAGGTCTGAATCTTGAGCAATGTATTGGAAACATTGAAACAGTCTATATGCTTGCAGCAAGGGGAAAGATTTATACCGCACAGTAAATAAAAATATGGTTAATGGGCATTTATTGTCAAATAATTCTTTCCAGAGTAACTCAGCCTTCATCATCCTGATTCAAGAATAGAGAACAGATAGGAGAAAGGAATGCTAGTGATAGTAGACATAACATACCACATAATACTGAAATCAGTAAATCTCGTAAAGGCTGTTGAAAAACAGAGGCACTAATACAGAACATAATGTGTTCTGTAATTTCTAAGAATAAACATGTGTGGAAAAAAAGCATTTAGTTAGCACTGACAGAACAAACTGGCACTGCTGAGGGAAAAAACAAGTGTAGACAAGTCAAAGAAATGCCCAAACATCCTTACCAATCTTCAAAGAATAAAAAGATATGATTCTTCAGAATACCTAAGATCCGTGAAAATAAAGGAGGATCAGGAGTTAAATTCTAGCATGTTAAAATACACCTAGTGCTACACAGGAAAGTCATCCGAAACTACTCGGAGCAAAATTGTTTCATAGCTGCAGCACAAAGCCCAGTTCTTAGCATTAAAGGGATAAAAAATCATTAGAGTCAAGTTTGCATTTTTTCCTTTCGTGTTCAGAAATACCCAGCAATGCAAGAGAATCTTACATGAGACAGAGATGATCAAACACACAGTAAGTGTAACTAAGGTTCCTCATTTCTTGTCTTCTTTAAAAAGAGAGGTTTGGTGCTAGCTGCTCTCACAGCTGTCTCCTATTGATACCGCTAACATTCTCTTGGGCCTGAGAGTCCTGTGAGTTGCATTAACCCTTTCAGCTGCAGCTGAAACATTCAAAGAGGCTGCCTTGGAGGAGTGACAGTGTGGGTCTGAGCTGCAGAACCCTGTCAGCATATCTATGAATGTATTTATGATTAAATGWAATAAACCATAAGTCTCGTATTAAATCCTGACACACTCACACAATCCAATTTTCAGCAGCAGTTCTGATTTTAGGTTCTCCCTAGACAGCAATTCTCTGAAGTGTGTATGTTTTTGATAGGACAAACACATGGTCTCAGGCACTAAACTGATAAAAACACCTAAAAACCATGGGTTTTTTTTAGAATGTATTTGACTAAACTCTAGTCTAGCAAAATATTAGCAAGTGAGTAGGTATAATGGCTTCAGACTGCCCATCCATGCAGAAGTTTTGCTGTAACAGACTCTGAGTGCTCAAATGGAAATAGAGATAAAGAGAAATAGATTATAGGGCAGTTTGTAAAGAAGGTATGATTCTCAACCACTTATGAATGGAAGTGCAGTACACATGTTGAATATTTTGTCTGATGTGTATCAGGACAGGAGTAGATTTAAAACTTGAAATTTCAAGATATTCAAAATGAAAAGAAGCATGTCTTCATAGAGTTAAGGCTGAGCATTTTGTTTCTAACCATGAGCTCCCATTTATATTTTTCTTGTACACAATTTCTAATATTTGTATAAGTCCTGAAAGCATCTGAGGACACTGTTTCTCAGACTGCGTACCTTGATATAGTGTTCTGGACCTTTGTGGCATACAAGGGTGATCAGACAGGGAGAGGTGACAAAGTATCCTACCTGTATTTAAAAAGATCAAGGGGAAGAGATATGAATGGATTACATTCAAGACCAAGTTAGCAAAGAGAATAAGATTTAGAAATAAGTAACTTACATTCATTCCTTCCATCAACATAATGGGGGGTTTTTTGGGTTTGTTTTTTTTTTCTTTCATGACACACCCAGTCCACTGGTACAAGTAGACAACACCCACAAGCTGACAAAGTGAGCAATCTTCACAGTGTCCCAGTGGGAAGGACACTAGGTAGGATCCCTGCCAAGCCAACTGGTTTCTAGGAGAAATGATGCAGCTGAAGTCCTCCTGTCATGCCATGCAAGGTTTGGTGGCAAGGACTCGATACACTGGGAGATGCTTGGGGGCTCTGGAAAGAGATGGCTGACCCCAGAACTGCATGCTGCACTTGAGTATTTTAAAAACATTAAAGTTTTTGTCCATGGAGTTATTACTGTGAAGTAACACAGATAGAAACAGATGTCTATGCTAAAAATTGAAATCTGAAATACACACCAGAATCACAAGACATAAAGAGCAGATTTTAAGCATGATGGGTAAAAGTTAGAAAGACCTCTCAACCACCATTGATTTACTACCCATGCATAAAAACCACAAAGGCAGAAATAGTAAGTGGCATCCCTTCTTAACTGATATATGTTACAGGAATCCTAATCACACAGATTAAATTCCTGAATGCATTGTTTGGGATGTTCCCATTTTTATTCAATGTAGTTTGAGACTTTATCACCGTCTTAATCAGTTAATTTATTCTCAAATTGGAGGTAAAACTGGGCTGATATGGGATCAAAACCTCATGCTATCTTCGGAATCATAACTCTGCTATTCTGAGAGACTTTCTTTCTTGGCACAAGCATTGCACATTAATATATATTGGCACATTACTTTCCCCAGGCTTATTTTAGCCCATTTTCTTTTTTCCCTCCTCCTTCTTCTTTTGTGCTTCTTATTTCTGTTGCACTCTAAACAGATGGCCACTGTAACTCTCTGCGTGCTCCAGTGGGCTGAGAAAGGTGAACTCCTGGAAAAGTGTTTAAACTCCCTTAATTCAATAGGTGTTGAACTGAAGAGTTCCATTAGCCACAACCTCTGGATCCCTTGAGAATTAACAGGTCTTGCTTCCCTACAAACCTTCTCACCTATCTGCCTGTACAGTCCATGCAGCCATATTCCAGCCCAAGTGGGTACCTACAAAAGCCTGGTGGATTAGCCTGTATGGCAACAATTCACTGCTACAAAGGATTTTATTTAATTTTTTTCACATTCATTTCTCAGCTAGGGCATCCTACAGACACTTCACTGGACATTGAAATCTAAATTAATGTCATCATAGCAAAGTTCCTTCTATTTTCAAAGTTCTAGACTGTAGATAAAATGAATGCAGCCAGCACATAGCTCTTCTTTGCAAGTATTTGACTTCTTAGTGCAAGAGAACAAAGAGACTGTTAAATCTTGTCAATAGGGAGAAAATAAATAGAGCTTGTACAAAAAGTGCTTTGCCTTAAGTTCAATCACCCTCTTCTTTATAAGAAAACTGAAAAGGACAGCAACAAGAAATATATTTTCCAACTACAGAGTCTTTTTCTTTTAAAAATTAATGTGGATGGGAAAGGACAAATGAACCAAAAGGAATACCTCTTTTCAACTTTTTTTTTTAATTCTTTTACTAACAAAGACATAACTTTCTGTAAGTTTTAAAAATAACTCTCAGGAAGGTGTCCCATACTTCTTTCTCTCTGAGGCAAAGGGCTAATTTAGCTTTCATCTAACAGTAAAATCTCTCCCAAAGGATTTACATGTGACAAAACCCTCATTATCTTTACTGGGAAAACAAGAGAGGTGTGTTTACATTCCTTCAAGCCAGTGACAGGTCAGGAACAAATATTTTCCTTCCCATTGTCTCCCACTATAAAACCCATTATAAGGCTTTATCCATTCAAAATTATAACTTTCAGAGAGAATTTCAAATCTCTCTTGGTATGCATCATTTTTTCTACAACTGTACTCATTCTGCAGTCAAATAAAAAGGGCTGGTATTCTACAGTTGCTCCTGGAGACTTAATTTTATTAATCAAATAATTATCATCACATCACAAAATTCTTTTCCTTGGACCCACCTTAGACACTATGTTTCATATTCTAGTTTGTAATACATAAATATTCATTAAATATTAATAAATTTCGTATTCGTATTCCAGCTTGATTTAAGGAGAGTGTATTTTGTCTATTATCATGAAGTTACAAGAACATCTTTATATCCTACTATATACTATACCCTACTGTATATATTACTTTATGTCCTACTATATTTTAATGAATGTTGAACTTTTTCTCAACTACCTGTTTTTCAGAATAGGTAGTTATTTAGATACAAGATATGTTAATAAAAGCTTACATGTCTTAATACAATTTCTTTTCCTCCCTCTGCAATTTATTAGAGCTCACAGGTATTTTTAGTTAGATTAGGAGAAATCAGCAACTAGGATTTTCCTTTTGGCTTCTTCCAAGCCCCAGTTCACTGTACAGTCTGTAAATTGCTTGCCATCACAGTTCCTTATGTATAGGGCATAGAAGTGAAATATTGAAATATCCTACTGTACAGTTAGATGCTCTGGACTCATTACTTGTAATTAGATAGGAATTCAACACCTACTGAATCTGGGTTATGCTATACCATTTGATGCTGCAAACACATTATAGGAAATACCTCTTACTGTCAATGGATATGGCTGGAGTTTAGGTTTGGGGTTTTCTTCTTCCCATTCAACAGTATATAATCAGTTTAACCATATGTCACAATTTTGCTAAAACAGGCAACAGCAATCTTATCCAAAACGAATGTAGTTTTCAACTGCTTCCAGTCTGCTTCTCACTATGATCGCAGCCAGCAGTGATTTTAGTGCTTGATTCCCATGAGAACAATTCCAGGAGCAAACGACTCTGTGTAGAATATCAAGCTTTTTGTTCTAATGTCTAAGACTAGAAAAATTGCATATGCACAACATGGCTCCAAGAGCTTTGAAATATGAAGACATACGTATGATAGGTAGAGATAGATAGATAGATAGATAGATAGATAGATAGATAGATAGATAGATAGACAGATAGRTAGACAGATAGATATACACACACAATGATTTTAAAATCAGAGAAATACTTGCCAATTACAAAAATGTTTTTGTACCTAAGCAGTGACTATACCCTGCTACACCAAAAAAGTCCAGAAAAATCTCGGCACAGGTGGAAGATCTGTATTATTTCATGGATTACATAGATTGCAGCTCTGCTTATACTCTGTTCTGTAGAAAGTTTCTGAGCAGCTCACACTTTGCCAGATACTGATTGCTTCACATTGGCTTGAGATCACTAAATGTTGTAAATCTAAAAGTGAAGTATATGATGTAAGATGATCGTGTAAATGACAGTAAATGGAAGTAAAAACAGAAGCTCCAGTAGGCGATTAATCCATTTCTCCTAGGTTTCTCCTGGATGTCCAATTTAGGATAAATGGAATTTTTCTTTGGAGATTCTACTTTCTTTTTAATATCTACCAAGAAACTCTAAATCACAAGTTCAGGATTAACATCTCTTTTTTAAGGTCGGTGAAAATAGGTGAAATAAATCACAACTAACATATAGAGCTGTATTTAATTCCTGAGGTCTGCTCACTTTTTTTCCTTAATTCTCTCAAATCCCATTTGTGCTGCAGATCAGTAATTCTAAGAGAGGTGAATTTGGTTGAAATGGTCAGATATTTTAGACAGCTAGATAGTCTAGCAATTGCAGTATCCCCTACCCTCCCCCAGCTCCTTCTCATATTATTTCTTTCAGTCATTTCCTGTTTCTAATCTAAAGTTTAACCTCAGTAGTGCAAAAAGACTCCTGAGTAGTTAAACTTCTTTTCTATTGTAACTATGTAAATTTAAGCATCTAACTTTGAAAATCCTCAAGGACAGATCTTTCTTTTTTGAGATATTTATAGCAAAACAGGCACCATGATTCTTCCCTTTGAGAATAGAAAGTTATTCATATATTATACATATATAGTTAAACATGAACAGGAGTTTAAATACACACTTAAGGAAGAGTAATTATTTAAGCAATTTTGTATGATAGGAACTCATAAAAAAACTAAATTAAATTATAACTTTAATTTTAAAAATATTTTATGCATAAATATGGTTGAATAGATTGTTGGCTGGGTTTTATGCTTAACAACTAAACATAACATGGGATGTTAATATATAATGAGGAAAGACATCCTCACACCAAAGTGAAATGCCAGAATGCATACATATCTTTTGGCAAGCAGATTATCTGATGGAAAGATCTGTTTCTGTTTTGTGATGGCTGCAGCCCACCTAGGCAGTCTACCACAAAGGCCATGACAGATGGTAGGAAGTACAGCTTGAAGGCTGGGCTCTTGGCAGGTGTTTTGGCAGAATAGAAAACTGTCAGATAAAAACCCACAAAGAGAATTGTTACTCTCCTGTGAAGTATCTGCACAATTCCAATGACATTTTTGGAGAAATTACATTTTTTCCAAACCACACTCAATCTCAAATCCATAGCAAATACAACACAGAGAGAAGAACTGCAGAGATGAGTCCAGCTATGTGCTACGTCATATTTAAATCTTCTCCAGCAAAAGTATAAATCTGGGGTTATAGTGCTGCTACTCAAGCCTGACCTTGTCTTCATCCCTTGAGGCCTCATTCTGCATTGAGCAGCAATATCTTCAGTAGCAATATCTTCTTCCTTCCTTCGCACAGTACTTTGCTGCAGTCATTATGAATATCATCATCATCATGATCATCATCATCACCAATGTCGTCATCATCATCATCATCATCATCATCATCATCATCATCATCATCATATGAAATTTATGTTCTGTATTGGTGTGAATTTTTCTAAGAGTGACTTTATTTTTGCCACTGTTGTGATTTTAAAAAATACAATGAAACATTAAGTGCATGTATTTTTTTCTTCTTATTCTGAACACCTTTCCACATTAATTAACTTCCCCACAAAATCTGAAAAAAGCTGATGAGCTTAGAAGTAGATTCGGAAATCAAGCCCATATGTCTCTCTCTGAAATATAACGTACCACCAGCAGGCCCAAAGAAGACTCTAATAATTTGAATACATAAATAAATATGTCTTACAGAAGCTGTGGAATTCAGAGACTACTGAATCATTTGTATAATGTTTCTGTATGCACTACAGAGAAACTCAATTAAAAATGAAACCATTGGCTGCTTCACCTTCAACAAACTGACACTGGCTGCCTTCAAGGAAATAACTTCTGCACAGAACGACATCTGAAGAAAAAACACATTTTATGAGTTTATGCACATTACTTTACCAAAGAATTAATTTGGTTCTCTGACACTTGGAAAGAGAGAGAATGTATACTTGAAAAGTAGAAAAACATAGTCTTCCCTTGAACACATAACTTCAAAAATGTTGTGTATGTTATTTGGCAAATCTGAATGCCCCAGTTTGCTTACTAAAGACCCTGTTGTCGGGGGTGTTGACCTGAAGTTCCTACTGAAGTCAAAAATTGATCCAAACTATGACGTTTGTAAAAGTCAGAACTACATGTCAGAACATGAGTCATCATTGAATAAAAACAATTCAAAAGAACATACTGAAATCCAGCCTGGTTCTTTCTGGCAAGCCAGCCTGAAGAGCCATAAGAAGGAAGAGTCCAAGAAATTTTACTTAGAAGTATTCATGACTGAACTGAGCTTTACAAGAGGCAACCTATTTGAGGGTGTTACCTTCCCTGAATTTACCACAAGAGGTTGTTTTTGGGGTTGGGGCAGTGGTATCATCAGTGTGTTTCTTTGGCCAGGTAGATAACAGGGCTTCTACTGTGCTGTAGAGATTTGTTTGTAATACTTGCAACAGTGAAAATTACATGTACAGGCCTGAAGAGTGGACACATTGATCACATCTGTTGCCCACATCACTGCTAGCTGAGCTTCAAATTAGTCGTGCTGTGTAGGTAAGTTTACTCATTCCAAAAATCTGTTGTTGCTGCTTTCCACCTTCATGTGCTGTCATTTGACAGGCTATCGTTGTTCCTTGAACACAGTTTAATTCAGGCAGTTTTGAAAGTCAGYAATGTGGAAAGTGAAGCAGTGCCAGCAAGCTAGGAAACACCAAATAACTCACAATAAGATATTTTAATACATTATTTAAATATATTCAGCATCCATTAAAATGTCACATTATTCCATGAGTTATTACTATGCTAATGTGAAAGAGAAAGAGAAAAAAACTATTCTTTTAACTATACAGGAAATGAGCCTAAGAATTATACTTTTAAAAGGGCAATATGATCCCATATTTTCTTTTCTTTGCCTAACATCTTTGATCTCATAAAATAAGAAATAATACTAGCAATGGAAGGAGAGGGTTAAATATTTTTTTGTAAAATAACCTCTATACTTACAGGGAAAGAAATATTAATCACTACATGCAATGTCAGCCAATATCTTACAGAGGTCCCTCCTAATGGATTGTGCTGCTTCTAAAAGATAAAGCTTTCTGAGTGGACTTTATCTGCTAATAAATGACTTATAAATATATATCATCTGAAAACTTCAGCAGGAGAATACATACTTTTGTTAACAGACTTTTCAAGTATCCATCCACTTTAAAGCAAAATAGAAGTGTGTACTGCCATTTTTGCTCTCTTTGCTTCTTTGATTCCTAGCTCTAAAAATCAGGGCTTTTTTTTTAGTAATCTAAGATCAGTAAACAATGAAACCCTTATGTTGGTAATGTTGCAATAGATGTACAATAAATAAGTAAACAAATGTTTGAATGCGTAATAAATGTATAAAAATTAATTCATGTATACTACTTAATGCATTTACAGATGGGACAGTTTGATCTAAGCCATATTTATTTAACTATTTCGCATTGAAAAATTCAGGGGTAAATAAAAAGAACAATAAATTTATGTATTTCTACCACTCTATCAAAACATCTCTTTAAATACCAATGCTGTTAGAATCTACATATTCCACTGAAGAAGTTCGTAACCTCAGCTTCATTTCCTTTTATATGATGTCAGTCATTTGAAACACTCAATGGAGACTTTTTCTCTACTTTTGAAACTAAAAAATCAATTCAAGAAAAAACTTTTCCTCTAAGTTATTTACCTCAAACATATTTTTTTACTTCAACGTACCTAGATAAATAAAAGAAATTTCCCATTGTTCTTATATTTAAATAGTCTACGATGCATTTTTCCTCTAGTTAAAACTTTGCTCTAGAACCTTTTGCTTAGCAGAAGAGAATATTAATTCAGTAGAAAGAATAGAACTTTAATTCAAAATCCTCAGGATCAAGGATCTTAACTTCATATTACATAACAGAAGGAGAGGGGTTTTTGATTTTTAGGTTACAGATACAGTGCATAATTTTACTTCTGACAGAAAGTCAAGAACCTTGTAAATTTTGACTTCTTACTTTGAACTTGAGTTATTCTTCAAAACAGGGATGCTTTCCTCATTCAAGGCAATACTATAAGCTGGGATACTTGAAAGAAAATGGCCTAGGCACCTTGCTGGAATCTGGATGTATAAACTCAGCCTCAAAGTCACAGAATTAAGCGGCATGTTATCTCAATTTAAATAACCTTTGGTCTTGACCAGTATAACTATATTAAATCAAATAATATTCTATCCACTTAGCTAAATAGATTTAGGTCAGAATTAATATAAATGAAGATGTATCTATCAATATAGTCAACATAATGACTCAAAGACATAGAAGTAGTTAATACAAATATTTATAAAATTGAGAGTAACTATTTCTGTAGATGCAGAGATCAGTATCAAAATCATGACGTTATTATCAGCATGCTCTCATGATTTTGCACCATAAAACCGGTATGAGTCCAAACTCAAAATAGCCTGTCATTTTCTCTGCCATTGTTTCACACATATAAATTCTCATCTCCCTTAATAGCTCTTCAGTAAGTTTCTCCAGTTGCATTCCTGCCTGCAAACTGTCTGCCCACAAAATGCCATCAAACCACATTACTTTGGTATTAATCTACCTTAGACTTGATGGAATTTCCTAATGGAAGGTGTGATCACTATCTTTCTGTGAACCCACAAGGGATCTGGTTGTGCCATATCAGAAACAGAGAGTGGAAATTTAAGCTGGCAGCTAGCACAGGAGGATACAACTGGACCTGTTTATTATTAAGTAGACTTGGCCAAGGGTGATCATATTAAAGACCGATGCTCTTGTGCATTTAGGTATAATTTTTTTGTCTTTCTGAACTACAAGAACTTTTAAAATGCTTTACTTCTGAACAACTTGTTATAATTTTTAATGTTAGGGAAAAGCTTAAAATGACAATGGGAACATATTTTTCTTGGTACAGGAAACTGTCACGCATTCCATCTTCCTTGAACAGAGTACCTGGAGTCTGTACAGAGGAAATAAAATATATGCTCCTGGGTCACCTAAGCTTTATTACATGCTAGGGAGGATCTAAATTATCTTGGGAGACTATCATCTGGTAGATGATAAAATCTGTAGTTTCTTTCCAGTTTACTCTAATGTATTCATGGAGGATCATGCCCTCAGTTAAATGAAAAGTGAAAGCACTCTTGCAACTGTCGGTGTGTAACTGTTGGAACTCTGCTGAGGCTAGGTTAAACATCATGAAAAATGAAATCTTCTTAATGAATATGCCTCTTTGGTTATTCTCATTTTCATACACCTGAGTTACTTGGAAGTGAGAGAAAGGATGTTTTTTAAATGCTTTAAATCTGTCATGAAAATCTAGCATGTTTCATTAGACAAACACTAACCTGAGATAAAAGTTCAAACACTCTAAACAGTTGAACATCTGTCACGCGCTGAGCTTTGCACCTTTAATTAGATCATTTGCTTGGAAAGCTGAAGCTATGTCTAGCATGTCAACAGTGTGATTCTCCAATTTTGTAGAACAATCTTTTACTTCTCTTCCCTTGTTAAGTAAATGGTTGCTCAAAAATACAGGAGAAAAGAAAAATCCTCTGTAAAATTTTCTGCAAAAGACCTACAGGTCCTGACATTCAAATAGTGAAACTCTGGTTCTAAAGTTTGTGTGACCTCTATATTTCAAAAATCTGTCTAGCCTACATTTCCTCAGTTGATGCTTTTCAAAACTGTACAATGGGACACACACCATCTTCTGACCATGACTTATTATCATTTTGCAGATAATATTTCCCTTTTTTCATATCACAAAAAGGAGGAAAAACAAAGGAAACAGAATACTCCTGCTACCTGCGTGCAGGAAGTTTGTTCTTAATTATCAGGATCATCTGGGTTCATTGCCTCTACCTTCATTTTGAATCCACATCTTTAGAAAATGCTTTTTCTTTCACAGGAAGATACCTCAGCCATGAAACAACAAACAGTATGACATAGAAGCTGTGTCCAGACAACATGGACATTCCTCAGGAAATTCTCAGTCTTGCTGAAATTTTTTCCCCCTCTGTGTCAGTTCCTTTCAGCTTAATCTAGGCAACTGCCTCAGGAGGTGTGTCTCTGGAAGCTTTATCTGATTATGGTCTTGGGAAGTATCCCGCAGTTTTTCATACTGTTCCCAAGTATTCCACAATTTCCTCAAACAGAATGATAAAAACATGTAACAAGTATCAGTTTTCTATGAAAATCAAAACAAAAGCTTTCATAGATGGGGAGAACTTCCAGAAATTATTTACTTGTGCAATATTGAAGAATTATAACACTAACATTTAAATTCACTTATCCTGATGCTCCTTTTCAAAATTTTACAGTATTTCCTTGACATCAGGAAACACTAATGCATTAATATTCTGATTAAGTGCATCAGAAATCTTAATTTCCGAATGACCTGCTTACTGAACTTATTTATTAAAAAACCTTCACAGTGAGATTCTTACAGAAAATATCTGGTCAACTTGCCACAGGAAGAACTCACACTTATCTCTGCAGTGTCTGAGCCAATAAACAATATGAATCAGTAACAGTCAAAATCCTTGGATAACCGGTTCAGATGCCGAAGAAAAATAATAAATTCACAAAATGCGTGATTGAAGACATGCTGCACCATCCTTACAATGTTGGAGTGCCTGCTTTTTTCTTGATGCCAAGACAATTATCACTCACAAGTAGCAAAAAATTTCAAGGAACAGACATTAAAATAGTAGATTAGGATCCCTAGGTTATTTACTTCATCGAAGACAGGGAAGGTAATTTATGGGCCAGATTCACCAGGTACCAAAATGTTCATTTGCTCAATGATTTTGCAACCATATTCCATGGGGCAGAATATCAGCACAGGCTTTTTTTCACAAGTTGTTGTATCAAGTCTACTTACTAATTAAAAGCATGAAAGAACTCAGTCTAGCGCCTATTGCATTTAAGTCTGCAATCTAACTTAAATGCAAACTCACTGGAAAATCGAACTGATGCAAAAAAATCTGGCCATTATCTTTTATTTCAAGTACAATCATGCGCATTTCCTCTCATTCAACAGTGTGCATGTTCCTGAAGAGGGCATATGCTCTGTTCTGCTCTGCCTGAGCTTTTTACTCAGTCCATCACTTTCTCCTCTATATCCTCATTTCATTCTATATTATCATAAATTCTTAGCAGGTCCTAAGAAAGTTTGAAAGATCTGAAGTTAGCTGTCTTGAGTTTCCAGTACATATAGAAGAATTTAGGCTTCTTCAGCTCTTTGTGATGAATCCTGCCTAACCCAACAAACACTGTGGTAGTCATAGCTACTATGTAGTGCGAGGCTCCAAGTTAGATATCCTCCTCAATCTGTGCAGGATGAAGCCCCTGCTCCAAAGAATCCTTGCTACTCCTGTGAAATAACCTGAAGAATAGTATTTAATTATTAAATCAGACTAAGTAGCCAGAAACATAAGAATCATCAGTCCTTCTTCTAGAAGGAGGACGAAATTTGGCTTTATTTAGGAGAGAGTAGAAGAAGGAATCTGGTTTCTGGTCCTATTAGTTTTGGTAATGACAATCTATTATACCTTCTTCTGTGCTCGTGTGGCTATGTATCACCATGTAGCTTTGTATCACCACCACCACCCATTCCTTTAAGAACCTAGGAATAGACTATCTACCCTCTAGCATTTTCAGATACCTGCACAATAGTTATCTTGTTTTCCCATAAACATAAACAGCATCTCAGTAAGCTTGGATTGATTTGGGGTTTTTTAATAGGCAGCTTTGGGCATGTATAAGCAACTAAAGTGTTAAATAGAGGGATGATCAAATTAATCTCACTTTTTCTGTATCTATGGGTGAATGTTGACCCATGGTTTTGACTTTGATCCCTCTTTTTGATCCCTCTTGAATCTCTTCAGAGCTTTAGCAATTATACAGTGCTGACATTTCCTGGCTCACTTCCAGTTATTACAATATTCACACAAGATATTTTAAACAGAACTCGTTAACTTTCTGGTTTAATTCTTGCCCTTCATCATTTCACTGCAGTATTGTACCTAAGTAGTGTTCTACAGTAGTTCCTGCTGTTTAAAACACCAGAGTCCTTTTGATAATACACAATTAAGCTACTTGAAGAATGTCAAGCATTTTTGTTTTCATTCAGATTTCTGTGCTTATTAAGTGTCTATTCGTCTTGAGGATTTGGGGGGGCTTTGGGGAGGATTTTTTGTTTATTTGCTTTGTTTCTTTCTTTTTTGTTCCACTGAATAAAATTCAACACATTCAACTCAAAATATTCACCTTAGTGCAATACTTCTCAGAACCAAAAGAGAAATTCCAGGATTGAAGAGCATTAAAGCATACTATTTGCTTCATCCTTTTGTTATTTGTCAGTCCATTAGCAATATCCTAACTCAACTAAACCAAGTGACTTTTACTTTGAAAAATATGCTTTTTTTTCTTTTTTTTTTTTTTTTGATGAGAGCAAAATTGTCAGAAGCATATTCAAAATCTCATGTTGGAATCAGACTACAGAACTAGTAACACATAACCTCCATAGTCTGAGAAGGGTCAAAGGTAGAGACTGAAATATGGTTTAGACAATAAATGATCACCTATCAGTTGGATTCTTAATTATTACATAATATTAATTAAATTTTTTTTAAAAACCCAAAACACACAGCCTATTGGGATTGTTAATCACAGGTGTTCTTTAAAATCAGCTAAAATACATACAGTATTAAACTTAGGCTTTGATCCCATTTACACTGCTGAGAAGAAATATGTGGTTAATTTTATTTGCAGCAAATTTCTTATATTAAAAAAATCGTTTCATTATTATTTTTGTTGATGTTTTAGTAAGAATCTCAATACAGTTCACAAGAATTAAGTTCTTAAGTGTTCACCATGTTGCAATACTAAATCATTATTTCCATTAAGATAGAAGTAAAGGCAACCAGACTTCTAATTTACTGCAATAACAGATGTAGAGTCTAGCTAGGATTTGCTACCATTATTACTGAAGCCCCAAAAACAGATAGCCTTCAAGAAATAATGAGTTAAAACATAGAATGTAAAGCATTTGAAGAAAAGCATAGCATTTAGGAAACCACATAGAGCAATAAATCGGCTAAGGTATGGAACACAATGACAGGAAAGGAAGATAGGGACAGGGAACTGATGGGCTAAGCATGTTCAGAGCCAACAATGTCAAACTGACCCTAAGAGCCTTGCCAAGCCATGGGGACCAAGCCAAGTACACCGGGAATTGGCCAAATTAGGGAAGGAGTTCAAAAGTTTAAGAAGGAAGACTCATCAGAAGACCCCTGCCCATGATGAAGGCAACCGGAACGACCACCAAGATGATCCTCAAAAGAGATGTCCCCGCCCATGCTCCGCCTATACCACGCCCCCATATAAATATTCATGCAAAGATATGATTATGATGTAATCCTGCATTCAAAACTGTATAAAAGGCTTGCTTTTGTTACGGGAAACTCAGAAATCCATTTTGYGATTTCTCCGACGCGTCGCAATAAAATACCTCCTGCCTATTTGACTTAAGCTGAGTCTCTCAGGCAGTTATTCTCGCCTTTTGGGGCAAAATTCGGAATCATTTCTGGCGACCCAGATGGGACCAGACAGGAGATCCAGGCCTTAAGGAGGTCCTCCCGAGCCGGGTCCGGGGCCGGGACCCTCTAGGCGCCCCTGACGAATTTTTGTCAGAAGAAGAGACTCCCCCCGGACCAGCGCTCTTTGGTGGACGAAGGGTTCCCTTCATCTCCTGCTACAATTAAGAGGTACTTTAATTGTTTATTGGTTTTGGGATAAAGCGCTTTGATTGGGAAACGGGGACCAGACGTGGTCACCCGACGGGAAAGCCCGGGGACGCCCTGGCAAAATCCCATGTGTCGGGGTTCAAGTCCCCATTGGAAGAAAGGATATTTGTTAAAAGGGTGTATGTTTCTCTTTCATCTTAATGTTGTTGCTTTGTTCGAAACTCTAAACGACGCCTGGGAACGTATCCAGCCAGGCCCGGGACCCTGTCCAATTTTTCCTCTTTCCCTGAAAAGGTTTTGAGAAGGTACATTTGTGTTATACTCTTTGTCTAACATTGTTATGTTGTCTGCAAGAATCTCGTAAGACGCGAGTTCAAATCTCAGGACAAGGACTCAGTATTTTGTGTTAACTGTAATCTCTTTTGTGTGTAAGAATTTATTGTGATATCATCTGCAAACCGTACCTCGGTTTACAGCTGTTTTACGGGTGTGTGACAGCCCGAAGCTGACCAGTATCGGTACTATACGGTTTGCCAGCGACATCTCGTGGTAAAGCGGTGTGCTCTGATAGACCGGAAAGGTAGGACAGTTTGGATAAAAGAGTGTGGGTCCGAGTGAGAGTGGGAAATTGTGTGTATGAAGTGTTGAAATACAGTACTCACGGGAAACGGGTTGGTCTAGTTAAACAGAGAACACAGACCTGGGGAATAGCAATGGGGGGTCAACAGAGTAAGCACATAAATATGAAAACCCCCTTGGGGTGTATCCTAAAGCACTGGAAGGACTTACGGGGAATTCTGGGAGGAAATATAAGTAAAAAGACACTCCTCAAATACTGTACACAATGGTGGCCGTTATATAAGTTAGATGATGATGAGAAATGGCCGCCGGAGGGGACGAMTAATTACAATACAATCTTGCAACTAATGCTCTTCCTCCGCCGGCTCAATAAATGGGATGAGGTGATGTACGCAGACATGTTCTTCACTCTAAGGAATAAACCTGAGTGGCAAAAAGAGTGCGGAATTAATGTAGCCCCTCAGGATCCCCTAGTACTAGCCCTGGAAAGGGATAAGAAGGGTCCAAAGCTTAAGGAACGTTGCTGTGATGCATGTAGTATTGGGCAGCAGTGTCTCAAGCTAACAAGAAGAGATAGTGGAAAGGAGAGTGAAATAAGTCTGTGGGAGTACCATCCGTTCGCCCCCGGACGGGAAGGGCCTCTTCCCAGGCCAAAAGAAGAGCAAGGGGATCCTAGTCCATTAAAGGGACTAGAACAATGGTGGAAAACTACGTTTGGGCGTAGCCCTGAGAAGCTAGATGCCAGTTGGAGGAAGACAGCCCGCAGGGACCGGACAGTCCACAAGGGTCAGGAAGCTGCAGGGATGCTGATAGTCCACCCAGACTGGAAGTCGAAAGGGAGGAAGGCAGTCCGTCAGGAGCAGAGAGCCGAGGGGAGACACGTAGCCTGCCCGAACTCAGTCCATATGGGGTTAACAACACATCCAGAAATGGAGGTGTCTGTAGAATGGAAACCAGCACACTAAGCACACTAAAGACTGGAGACGGAGGTAACACACTGGGAGAAGGTGACGTTTCTAGGTTAAGATATGGTGACAAGGATGATAGTGGAACAAGTGAGAGAGGGGCAGAGAGCAGCTCACAGAGGCTGAATATAGTAATTCAAATAGAGGATAAGAGAGATGGGAGAGGAGCAGAGGACGAGAAAGACAGCAGCCCGGGGCAGGATAGGAGCCGGCAGGTACGAGAAGGGCGACAGCCGCAGGACGAGAGTCGGATGGACTGTGCAGTAGAGATAAGGGGTGAAAATGAAGAACAGGAAGGGGGGAAGAGGAAAGAGGAGAGAAGGATTAGGGAAGACAATGAGAACCAGGAAAAGGATCCCCAGGAAGGGACCAATCACTCATATTATACCAGATCTGCCGCACGAAGGGAAGCGAAGGAAAGAGAAGAAGGGAGCCATGCGATAGCTCCTCTCCGACAAGTTGCCCAGATAGCAGGGGAAAGGGCTAGAGTGAAGGTGCCGTTCTCGACGAGTGACTTGAACAGTTGGAGAGATGAGGCAAGGAACTTTAGGAGAAATCCAGAGGGAGTAGCGAAGAGGTTTGAGTTAATGGCAAAGAATTTAGATATTGATTGGGAAGATATAGAAGTGATGTTGTCGGAGTTGACAGATACGGAAAGGGAACTCGTGCTGGAAACAGGAAGACAACATGCTGAGGTATTACCACGGAGAATGGAAGATAAATTTCCCAACAGTAAACCAGAATGGGACCCGGATAATGCAAATCACTATCAGCTGCTGGTACAGTATAGGAAATTGATAGCGATGGGCTTGCGTAACGCAATCCCTAAGGCTGTCAATTGGTCGATGCTGTATGACGTCAGGCAAGGAAAAGATGAGACCCCTTCAGAGTTTTTAGATAGGCTTAGGGC
>JACDOX010000228.1:472181-558223 GCA_014549065.1 Cardinalis cardinalis | reverse complement strand
TCTCCCATGAGCGACAAGGGATGGCCCTAGGAGTCCTAGCACAGCAGTTGGGACCACATAAGAGAGCTGTGGCCTACTTCTCCAAGCAGTTGGATGAAGTAAGTAAAGGATGGCCAGGCTGTCTGAGGGCAGTAGCCGCAGTGATAATTAACATAGAAGAGGCCAGGAAGCTCACGTTGGGTCAGAAAGTGACTGTGTTAGTATCCCACACTGTGTCGGCTGTGCTGGAACAGAAAGGCAATCATAGGTTGTCGCCTTCCAGATTCCTAAAATACCAAGCCATCCTGGCTGAATCAGATGACGTAACTATTCAGGTAACTAACATTGTGAACCCAGCTTCATTTCTAGAAGGGAGAACCCCAGCAGAACCCATCGAACACGACTGCCTGGAAAAAATTGAAGCCGTCTACTCTAGTCGCCCGGATCTCAAAGAAGAGCYGCTCGAAGATACGGAAAACTGGTTCTCGGATGGCAGCAGCTTCGTGAAGCGAGGAGTAAGAATGGCTGGCTATGCAGTCACTACCACAGAGAGGGTAATTGAGCCAAACCCTTTGCCTGCAGGGACTTCAGCCCAAAAGGCAGAGCTGATAGCTCTGACTCGAGCCCTGGAAYTGGCGGAGAACATGCAAATTAATATATGGACAGACTCTAAATATGCCTTTTCCGTTGTACATGCTCATGGAGCCATCTGGAAAGAAAGRGGACTGTTGACTACACAAGGGAAAACAGTCAAACATGCAGGGGAAGTTCTGCGATTGCTAGAGGCGGTCCAAGTCCCAGCACAAGTGGCCATAACGCATTGTAAGGGACACCTGAAAGGTAACACTATTCCAGAAATAGGGAACAGGAAGGCAGATACAGAAGCTAAATTGGCTGCCACAAGGACTAGGGAAGTGGAAATAACGGCCCTAATACCAGGAGAACTGGATACTAACATCCAGCCAGATTACCAGGAATCAGATCATAGATGGATTCAAAGAAATAAGGGCAAAATATTAGAGAATGGTTGGGGTCAATTGGAAACAGGACAGTTAGTAGTACCAGGAAACGTGATGTGGCAGTTTGTAAAAGCAGAACATGAGAAAGCCCACTGGGGCTTGGATCCGCTTTACCAGTACCTGCAAGCTAGGATGGCAGGACCAAAATTATTTACCACCGTAAAACATGTCACATCCCAGTGTGAGCGATGCCTGAAGAACAATCCGAACACAGGGACTAAGGTACACCAGGGAGCAATAAATCGAGGTAAATTCCCAGGTGAAGTATGGCAAATCGATTTCTCTGAACTCCCAAGGAAAGGAGGGTTTCGATATCTATTAGTGTTGACCGATACATTTTCTGGATGGCCTGAAGYATTCCCTTGCAGGACAAATAAGGAAAGAGAAGTAACTAAAGTATTGTTGAATTAAATTATTCCACGGTTTGGGGTACCAAAGAGCATTTCCTCGGATAGGGGTACACATTTCTGTGCGAAGGTGGTGAGAACAGTGAGCAAGGCATTACAAATTAAGTGGCAATTACATACACCTTACTGTCCGCAGGCCAGCGGGCAGGTAGAAAAGATGAATCACTTAATCAAACAGCAAATCACTAAGATATGCCAGGAGACTAATTTGCAGTGGTATCAAGCCTTGCCCATTGCTCTACTTAGACTGAGAGTCAAACCTAGATCAAAGGAAAAGTTAAGCCCATTTGAAATTTTGTATGGTAGACCTTACGCTATGCCAGCTGTAATTGGGGATGCTGTAGACCAAATAGGTAATCAGTACATTTATGATTATGTAATTACGGTGGGGAAACAGTTCGACAAAAATGCTACTGCGGTGATAGAGCACCAACCTAAACAACCTGATTGTAAGTTGCATCCGTTTAATCCCGCTGATTGGGTATATGTTAAGAATCTTTTAGGAAAACCCCTACAAGAAAAGTGGGAGGGACCTTTCCAAGTGCTGCTGACCACCTTCACCGTGGTTCGGATTAAGGAACGACCTACGTGGATCCACTACTCACGAGTCAAGAAAGCTCCAGAGAACAAGCAAGAGGAGCAGACGTTATGAACCTGACTACATTTCAGATCTTCTCAATCCTGATAAGTATAGCTCTTTCCCAYGACCCTGCCCCAATAGACCCATGGTCTGAAGCACATYMGTGTATTCACCCAGAAAGTGGGACAGAGGGACCATATTGGGAAGTTTACGCTCTACGCAATAATCAGCCATACACGAAAGAGGAATGGGATAAGCAGACATACCTAGTGGCACAAAAGGGAGACCAAATTCAAATTGGTTGTCGAGAACTTGATCTTATAGAAGGAAGAACAGGGCGACTGATAGTAWYRATTAGACCCTTGGCAGARGCCTCCAGGCAAGACTTGGTTATCTATAGTCCAGTGGTAATGGGTAAACCCACCGTTTGGATTCAGCGGAAAGGTTCAATCTCATGCCGATGGAATGACCTTGATAGGGCATACTACAGCTTTCCTTACAAGAGGGGTGAAGACYCTCTCATYTTCAATAACACTGGGGAAAAGGAGGCGAAATGTGAAATAGCATTTAGATTGRATCAATCAATGCAGTTTYATTGCGAAAGGGAGTTAAAATGCACTGATCCCGAACAAGATTGCATACAGGGGCGGGGTCCCAGGCRTATTAGTGAGTATAGTATCGTAATACCGGCCRACGTGGTCGCGATGGKGCATCCAAATCCAGACTTGCCCCAAGAAACTACTCCACYGATGGAGTGTAGAAAGGTACATAACCTAACCTTTATAGGACCTCAGGTAGTAAGGAGGTCAAATGAACTAAAGCTGCTGCTAGACCCTACGTACTCTCTGAAAAAGGTGCAGATGAATATTCAGACCAACATTACACATCTGCAAAAGGACTGTCAACCATTCATACAACAAAGCCTTAAAGGATGGAATGYATGGCTAGCAACTAGGTCATATCACAGGCGGGCGCAAAGGGATATAAGTGGATGGYTCGGCACTGGATTTGGAATATTGAATGCCATAGACCAAGAGGTATTAGTGAACAAATTGAATACTGTCACCACCAATTTGGGAAAACTTAAAGTGCCCCTGAGTTTATCTATGCTTACATTGGCAGAAATGCAATCGCTGGTAGTTAGGTTACTAACCCTGGTAGCAGACCACACTGCTGAAGATTTTACTAGAATTGCCGACTATACAGGAGACATTAGCAAGGAAATTGCACTCGCTATCCAATGCACACAAACGCAACAGTGGGTACAGTCAGTGGCAGCAGGGATAATAAGAGAAGGAACGTCAGGAACGTTGTCCCAGGAAATAAGAGAAACGATACTGAAGGATAGTCATACTACACAATTTGAAAGGGACCATCAAGTCTGGTGGCAATTAGTGAACTTCACTTATGTGCCACAGCATGAACACATTGAAGCCTATGTTCTTACCATCAGTGCTGCAGAGGAAAGGGCGATTTTCCCCATCCTTACTTTAGGAACAATACATCAGAACGTCCTTGTCAGGCCAGTGGACCATAATGTTTGGGCGAGTTATGACAATGCTAAAAATAAGTGGCAATCGATTAGTACAGAAGCATGTATCCCTAAGGGACAGTTRGGCTATGTTTGTGAAAACGCTATAGTAGAGGCAGAAGACTTATGCTTAGACACTGAAAATAGTATATGCACTTTCGAAATGCTTCCACACAATAGGGTGCGATCGCAAGTCTACTATATAGGGAGCAGGTGCGCTTGTGTAAGAACGACCTGCGAGAGCGTAACTATAGATCATTGTTTGGAGGAAACAAATAATACTAACCTCTGTGTATGTAACTTCACCAGTATCATAGGCTGCGATTTTAACTACACTGCTCCAGTAACCACCCAGCAGCTAATCAATACAGAATATTATCTGTATCAGGAGCTGCCAAAACTACAGATAGGTATGGATGTCAAGGTCCTCAAAGCGATGCTTGTAGATCCGCACGTAGAGAAATTAGTACAGAAGGTGAACCAAACAGCTAAGCGTATGATCTTTCAAATGGAGCACGACTCAGAGAACATAAAGAATGTTCTCACTGAGGTAGAACAAGTGGGTCAGTATCACTGGTGGGATATCTTCACAGGATTCTCCCCAACAGCCACACAGGTCTTCTACTACCTGGTGCACCCCATACTAATCATAATCGTAGCAGTGCTTTCACTAACCCTTATGAACATATGCTTGTGGTGGAAACTGAAATCCATGATGAAAAAGATGCCGGTGATCTGGGCAATGGTACGGGCGTATCAACGCCCCTTAGGATTAGAACTTGACGAAAAGAATTCGTAAGTTACAAGAAAAAGGGGGGAAATGAAGCCCCAAAAACAGATAGCCTTCAAGAAATAATGAGTTAAAACATAGAATGTAAAGCATTTGAAGAAAAGCATAGCATTTAGGAAACCACATAGAGCAATAAATCGGCTAAGGTATGGAACACAATGACAGGAAAGGAAGATAGGGACAGGGAACTGATGGGCTAAGCATGTTCAGAGCCAACAATGTCAAACTGACCCTAAGAGCCTTGCCAAGCCATGGGGACCAAGCCAAGTACACCGGGAATTGGCCAAATTAGGGAAGGAGTTCAAAAGTTTAAGAAGGAAGACTCATCAGAAGACCCCTGCCCATGATGAAGGCAACCAGAACGACCACCAAGATGATCCTCAAAAGAGATGTCCCCGCCCATGCTCCGCCTATACCACGCCCCCATATGAATATTCATGCAAAGATATGATTATGATGTAATCCTGCATTCAAAACTGTATAAAAGGCTTGCTTTTGTTACGGGAAACTCAGAAATCCATTTTGTGATTTCTCCGACGCGTCGCAATAAAATACCTCCTGCCTATTTGACTTAAGCTGAGTCTCTCAGGCAGTTATTCTCGCCTTTTGGGGCAAAATTCGGAATCATTACTTTTTAAACTTAAAAATGTCAGAGACAAAGGCATTTAAGAATAGACACATAATTATTTTTTGAGGAAGCCTGAAGAAAACTGAAGAATTGGTAAGATAAAGCACAGGGGTAAGACAATTAACTTAATTAATTAAGTCTCCAAAAATCATTTTCATGCATACTACCCTGATGTCAGAAATTGTGCAGAGGGAAATTAAAAAATACTTCTGTTTTCTGAGGAAAAGAGGAAGACATTGACAAGAAGGCCACTGGGAAATTTTTGTTAACTTCAACTGAATAATTACTGCCTTCAATGACTGACTTCAATGAGGCATTATTTTCCATGGACAATGACTTTGCACAGAAAAGCACAAGTCTTAATTTTATGTTCTTCAAAATGGATTTTTCCTTCATAACTCAACATTTGATTGTTTGCAGCAGTAATCCTGTTTTGTTAAGTGATGCCTCTGAAGACATTGTATGAAAAGAAATTAAATGTACTTCTTTGTACCCATGAGAAACAGCACAACCAGTGAAATTCCTTCCACTCCCAGGAATAAGTGAATAGGTGCGCAGTAAGGCTGTGGAGTTCTGTGGGGAAAGATTTTTATGGACTTGGTTAGGCTTTTCTAGTTTTGGCCAACATACTGGGGATAGGAAATATCGCTGAAGTTGGAACGAACCCAGCTCTAACTGAAAGTTTAGTCCTTTTTGACAGCAAGACCTCTTCTAATCTGTCCTACCTCGTTACAGTGGTCATCCTACTTCCACTCTGCTTTGTCTTACCCTCAGTCTCAGCCACTGTAATTTGCTCAATTTTGACCACTCTGTTGGTCAAAAGCTGAACATCATCACTGGGTAATAACACCTTGTACTTGTACAGCTACAGCACGAGATAGTTTGAAATATTTGAAAGACATCAGCCATAGCAATGTCATACCAAAACCTGAAGGGAAGAAAGGAAAAGTACTTGTGAAATCTAGTCCAAAAACCAAACAACATATTAGCTGTTGGGAAGATGATACTTCTTCACTTGGAAGAAATTCAGGACCCTCAACTGCAATTTCCTCTAAGGAAGAGAATTTTTGTATACAGGTAATTTTACAGATACATCTTCTTTCAGTCAGTCTCATGTGGCTATTTGTTATCTGCACTAAAACACAGACACAGCAAGGGAGGGTTTCATAGGTGAATGCAGAAGTGCTCTTACCAAATATTTGATCTTCTTTCACCCAAAAATTGCTGCCTTAGATCTGATAAAAAGCTTTTCTGTACTAGAAACTGAAACTAAATTTTTGTTGACAACCTTTAATTTAGAAAATAAACTGCTATTTGAAATAAAAGTAAAATTGCCCAGCGCAGCATGGAAATGAGGGTTTGGAAACTAGGAGATTCATATTTAACACAAGAATTTTATGTGGATATTTGCTAGACTTCTTCCAGTACATGAGATTTAAAGAGTGGCTATCCTTTAAAAACACTGATAAAAAATGATGAAAAAAAAGGAAAAAAGAAAAAGAAAAATTATGAAAAGCAGAAGGAAAACTGAGAACTATATCTCACTGAAATCTAACCCCACCTTTTTGGTATAACTGCTTAGATACTCCATGATACTTAAAATAAGTTGACCACTACAAATGAAGTGAATCTCCTACACTCCCACACAATTCTACTCTCCTGATAAGGATATTGTGCGCATGGTGGGGGATTTAGCAGGCTAGGAGGTTACTCCAAGGCCATGCACCATCTGTTTGATCAAATGCACATATACCATCACTCTTTCAAAGCTTTTTTTTAATCTCTCTGGAGTTTTTGTTTGGTTGGTTTGTGGGGGGTGGTTAGTAGCAAATGCACTTTTATGGATCATTTTGCTTAAATCTTCATCTTTGCAAAGAGTACCAAAAAGGAAAAAATAAATAATGAAGTAGAAACCTACAAAAGAAACTGCAAAAAGCATTTTTTTTGAGCATCAAGTTTTGTGAATTTTAAATTTTATTGCAAGATATTAAGAGGAATTACTCCTTCCAATGGCCAATGTAATAAAAGCTCAAATCTTGTTCAAACTATTCTCCTATTATACTAGGTCTTATTATATGTGATGTCATTAAACCAAAGGAAACCAAAACAAAACAAAAAACAAGAAACAGCAACAACTTCCCCCACTGACAAAAAAAAAACCAACAAAACAAAATCAAAAAATCACATACACAAAAAAACCGCAGGACAAACCATAATGAAACAAACAAACAAAAAAAACCCCAAAACATCTTCCCCCTCCCCCCCCCTGACCACTTAAAAAAAAGGCCAAAGGCCAACACCAACAATGAAAACAATTGAAGTCTTGGAGTTATTAGGAGATTATAGAGGCTATCCAGAACTGTTTCACTTTGTTTTTCAACCTTCTAAGAAAATTTATTTGGAAAGGAAACCTCATTCTGTACTTCAGCCTGAGTGAGAAAGTAGGTGAGAAATAATGTCAAAGAGACACAGCTATATAGACTTTTAGTAAGAGAAGACTTGGAGGTAATATCATATTGTGAGAACAGATGACATAGTTGGGCATGAGGGAGATTTCAGTGGTACAGTCTTAAAAGGATATCTAATGTGCTTTACAAATAGCATGTCAAAATTTCTGCCTAAGAACAAAAACAGATGCTTCAGTGACAAAGAGAAAATGGGTCCAACTCTGGAATACAGGTTTTCTGAGCGTCAGATTTTTTAAAAGTCTATGCCCTTGTTTCTGGAGTCTGACAGTTCTTACAAGATGAAACGAAATAAAAATTAATATTATTTTTTAACTGCAAATTATACAAGTTAAAGGATTGACAGCAGAATCCCGTCTTACTGATGTAGTTAGTAAACATACCCAGGGGTGTGTGGGGTCAAAGGTGTTACTTGGATATAAAAACAATAAAACTGAGAGAGGAATCAGGTGAATCTGTGAGGCTAGGAGATTTAATATAATTTCTAATTTTGAAAGGGAGTTCTCTATGAGCTTGTTCTCCTATATACATTTGAAGCTCTTATGCTTCAAATTTATAATGTTTCTTTTTCATGTGAATTTGACAAAACCACAAGTGCTACTGCATTTTTTCTTATAGAATGGGCAAATACAAAAACTCCATTCTGCCTGGCTGTGTAATTTCATAAAATATGTAGAGACTCCAAGAGACTCAGAGAGTCAAACTGTTTTGTCTGTTTGGGTCAAAATAATCTTATGCAATGAGAGAAAAGGAATTCTGTGCTGTACAAAAGTCTGGTCTTCATCTTTCTATATTTATTTGTGCTTTCCTGGTAAATTTGTTTGCCTTTTGCTAGATTTTCATCTTTACTGAGTTTAGTGTTCTGTTGTCATACTCTGCAGGGGCCAATCTGAAATTCAGTTTAGGAACAAGCCCCGATTCCTCATAAAGTTGTGCAATATAATTGACTAGAAAAGCTTTCAACAGCTTTTAATCATCTCAAATGCTATGCAAAAGGCACTTCTCTTATCACTAGATTCTGCCTCATACTTCCCTCTAGAGAGCTTTCAAATTGTGATTAAAATACTGATTTATAAAAAAAAAATATTGTAACATAAGCTCCACCTTAGAATGCTTTCATTTAGGCTGGTCAGTGTATGTCTGCATACTTAAAGGGGAAAAGGGAAAATTGCTTGTGCTTATTTTGACCTCTGCTGCTCATAAATCTAAAAGTTTAGTTTTAGCAGTTCTTAGGTTCTAAGTTCACTGAAGAGACCTGAGGTTTTGGAGCAATCTGTGTTTTCCATGCTAAAGATGCATGATTATTATTCAGGAATATGGGACTCAGGAATTTAGAGCTGAAGTGCCGTGGCAATATGATAAGCTATAGCATCCATAGTAACAGGAAAAAACCACCAATTCATCAGGCACAGAAAAATGGTGCATTCATTACTTATTGCTTGGTTTCATAACTGAAATGTGATAATAGTTTTGGCATCCAGAAACTCTCAACAAACAGTTGAGAGTTGAGTAAATTGCTACCTATACTCTTGTCTTTTGTCTTCAAATTGGACATTTGCACTGAAAAATATGTTCAGGTTGCACAAGAAATAGAACCACTTCAGCCAAAACTACAGTGTGGCAATCACTGAGGAGTATTGGTATCAATTTGTGTGTGTGAACAATTTAAAATGATCTCTACTTTTGTTTTTCATGTGATATTAGGTGATACTAAATACACCATATTTCAACTGATGAAGAAAATCTAAACAAATGCGTTCCTTTCTTTATCACTTTGGTTATTGTTTTCTATGAAAGATGTGTTGAAATTTTTGGGAACTAATCTTTCAATTGCACTCCTGTTATGGTTAAAACAACAAAATACATAACAGTTAGGTGGCCTTTAAATCTCAAAGTGTTTTCTAGGCATGTGTTTTAACACTGTAATTTATCATTTGCAGTTTTGTAATTCTTTAAACAGAAGTTTCAAGATGTTGACTCAAGTCAAGAAAACAAAACTGTAGCTCAGAATTAGTCTGGAATGTAGCTAGAGAGTTCATAATCCAGTTAAGATAGATATAATTTTTTTTCCAGGCAATTGAGAGAAGGATGTGAAAGATTACTGCATCAGGTTCTGATTCTTGATTCTGAAGTGGTCATAGGGAAAAGAGGTAGTGGACTTTCATGTGGAATTGATGGTGATGTACATTACAGACACTAAACTGCATCTAAATATATTAATTCAATAAATGGAATAAAAAAGTGCCTTCAGACTCACAAGGGAACCACAGTAGAAATAATGACTGTGGTGTGATAGTGATGTAGTACTTTTTGTAACTGTGGGAGTCTGTCCGAAATATCCCTTCTCTGCCTCGCAATCGTCATTGGGGGACCACTGAAGAAAAGACCCCCCTGTCTAAAATCTCTAGCCCTGCAGGAGAAAGTCATGTGCCAAGCAGGGCCCTGAGGCCTGAGAGCATTGCTAAGTTATTGTTTTCACAGGTGTATTTACTGTATGCTACACTGAGCTCAACAAGAAGAAAGAAGAACATTCTTTCGTTTTGCAGCAATAGCTCTGGGATTTTTCCCCACCTCTCAGCCTGGCTGGACTTCTCCTGAGTTTCGGGGTGGTCCCCCAATGAAGACCCCTCTCGCTTGTTCACACCCACTGTGACAGACAAACTGAGATGTAAGAAGCCTCTTCACCAGAGAAAAACTGAGACATGAAATCCCTATGTGAGAAGGCGCCCCCTGTCATACTTTCCAAGGGCTGGGACTGAAACCCCCAACCCAGGGGAGGCGTGCAGGGGGAGGCAAGCTGACCAAAGCAAGATGGATGTTGCAGGTGCAAGCAGTGGACCAAGAAGTCAATGGCTCTCACCCACTGCTGAGAATATGGACTTTGTGTACCCTTTCCAAACACTATTCTTTCCCCCGAAGATACAATAGACTACCTTTGATTCAGTTTCAAAGTTTATCCCCCTCCCCCATCAAAAAGGAGGATAATTAGAGACCAGATGAACCGCACTCCTGAGATCTCCCTGGACATGACCTGGTGAGCTCCATCGGCTGGACATCGAAGGACCTCACTGTTATACATTTGGTAGCTATATACCTTTTCTTTTTCCTCCCTCTTTTCCTTATTTTTTCCTTTTTCCCCAATTCCTCCCCAGCACATTTTGCTGTGGTTATTTCAATAAAGGTGCATTTGTTTTGATTATCACTGCAAACCCCCTTGTACAGTGTCAGTTCTTTTGCACTCTGAGATCACAAATCATCACGAAATCCATCTGTGAGGACAGCTTGTGACAGTATCTGGTCATTGCAAATGTATTTTCTGAAGCAGCAGAAAATGTTAAATTTTAAAATTGAAAGTTACCATCAGTAAAGTAAGAGGTCTCTAAATGTTGAAGATTAAAGCATTTTCTAACGAGTGAAATTGTCCAAAATTAAAAAGTGCCAAAAAACCCAAATTCTTTTACATTCTGTCAAAGAGTTTCAACACTTACCAAATTGCTCACTCAGCTGATTCAAAGGAACATCTTTTTTTCCTTTTTTCCATTCCAGGGCTACTCCTTTACACTTGCCATGCGTTTATGCTTAAACAGAAGCTGTACCTGTGACATTCATAACCTAAGCTTATCTGAAACACTATCCAAATCCAACACTAGAACCTCTTCTTTTATGAGGATTATTTAAAACATGACCTATTGCTAAAGCAATACTAGCATTGGACAATAAGGACAATACTGTAAAAATCTTGCAAATTATGAATACAGCATTTTTTTCTAGCCTCGTGCTCCAACTAACTGAAGGTCTTATCCCTAATGAAAATAAAATATTTTGTGTTGTTGTTTCAGCAGTTTAAAAAGAGTTTCAAGTCCTCTAATTAAAAGTCAAAATCATTGACAAATGAGAACAGTTCACCTATACTTCAGCAAGATCCTGCCCGAGTGGCAGGATTTGTCTTGAGTACATATTCACCCATTTGTAACTCTGATGTTAGTCTTCAACCATAATTGCACACACATTAGTTTTCCCTGTTTTAAGTTTGTACACTTATCACTTAACAGCTGCATGACTCACTATGTGCCTTTGAATGCAAGTACCCATTTTTTCCAAAAATAAAGTATCTCCATGAATGAAAGTAGTATGCTAAGTACACAAAAGCAAGCATTGCCTTTTGAATGTGTCTTCATGAGCAGCTGACAATAAATTAAAAAGAATGTGATGTTCTTTCTGCATATATTCATAACATACACTTTTCTTCTCTGGTAAATGGGCATTTCTATAAACAGGAGAAGAATTAAGGACACTAAAGTGTATGCATGCACGAATGACCAAATAATAACATAAAATCATGGACATGGATGCCCTAATTTTATTTTTTTTATTAAAAGCAATTTTTAGCAGTGTAGAGCTTTCCTTGCTCCTACCATTAATGATTTGTCAACCCCAAAATGATTTGTCAACCCCAAAATATTTTCTATTGACTTTAGGAGGCTAATGAGAGTAACCTTTCCTAGGAAGAAAAGATTTCCTTAATACATGGAAAGAAATAAGTAGAAAGAATTTCAGTCTTTTTACATGAGGTTTATGGTAATATATTTATGAAATATGGATTGTCAAATAACAGCTAAATGGTTTCCTGGTAAAAGTAAATAAAACATATGGAAACCATTCTAAAAAACTTATTAGAATAGTCACACTTCAGCAGTCATCCAAACTGTACAAATTACATGAAGGCACATAGCATCACATCAGCTATTTCAGCACATAGCTTTAATACCGCATTCAGCTGTATAAACAAAATATAAACTGCCATTTAATGCAATAATAGGGAAAAGGGATCTACTGTACATCAACATCTTTGAAGTCTTAATTTAAAAATAAGGATGCTACTTCTATTTCAGCCCACCTTGGCCAACTTAATGATCCTGCAAAGCAAAAAATTTCAGTAAAATATGTACTGATACCAGCACTATGGTATTTGGCATCATTTGGGCTGGTAAGAAGCACAGCAGACAGCAAAATTTGCAACAAAGACAAAAATTCCACCTGGATCCCAGGAGATACATTCCCCTGATGGGCCATTGGTGCTGATAGTAGCAAGATGCTGTTCAGGAGACTTTTCCTAGACATGAGTCTTAACAAGGGAAAATTTAAAATTTTGTCTTGCCATAACGAAGGCATTAAAAAAAAAAAAAGCTTTTTATACAGCTGGATAAATGTTCAAAATTGTTAGTAATATTTCATGAATCATAAAATTAAGAAAAAGACTACTATAAAATCTACTGACCTTGCATTACTCTTTAGGTTTTCATCCTAATTCTGAATAATGTGGGAATTTATGTTCTCATTTCATTCCATAGTGCAGGATGGAATGAAATGAGAACATAAATTCTTAAATACACAATATATATTTGCTTACTTTACAGATGGATGATCACCGCTTGGATCTATTTAACTACATTGTTTTCATTCCAGAATTGTGCTGGGAACTGACAATCAAGCAATTGCCTTGACTTTCATGTCACATTTTACTGGTCTAACTTTATTGTCAGCACCAGCCATAAACTGGGGCAGTTAGGGTCAGGTGTAGTTCTGTACATCACAATCAGACTACTAAAGATTACAGTTTCTAAGAGCTAAATCCTATTCTTTACGTAATCCATTAAATCATACCATTGCAACAAATCATACAACAAAAAAAGGTGATTTTTTTTCCTCAAATATTTTTCAGACCACTGAGCTGGATAAAAATGCATGAATGAAAAGCATATAATTTCACAAAGGGTTTAGGGCTTGTTGCGGCCAAGTGAAAGAATTTCTTTGATTTTTAAAGTGAAAATATTTAGTATAAAACTTATTAACCAACAATAAATTGAAAACATAAATTCATAAAATTAATAGACGCTGGCGACAAACATTCCTTACTGAAAGCAAATCTCTACAAAGTGAAAGCTAATCTATCTAGTATAGCTCAAAAGAATAAGTATTCTCATTAAAAGTTTGCAATTTCATTTAGCATTTTGTGTACTTCTTAATTTAGGAAATTACCCCAGCCAAAAGAAGTTGGTTTATGCAACAAGCATTGCTCTAGCTGGTCTCTGAAACAGGGATTTTGACACTCATCGCTTTTGCTCAATGCAGTAATGATCTGTAGGGAAAAAAAGAAAAACAACTTTGCAGGCTTAGTCTTTATTGTAGAATTAAAATTGTATATCAAATCTTTTCAATAATCCCCAGATCTGTAACATAATCCTCATTTACATTTAACACTGCCAAAGCAGGTAAAAAGGTAAGGAGCAGCCCAACCCTACACTATATGCAGCTCTCAAAACCAATAGCATTATTAAGTTCAAGAGAAATGACAGCCTGCTTTGTCAAACTGCACTACATTCCTCAGATCATCTAAGCTCAGAGTGCAAATATGTCATTCACAAACTCAGCAGCTGGAGAGCACCAAGGAGTGCACAGCTTGAGCAGGACACCAACTGGGCCCAAGTTCAGTGCTGGAAAAATATCAAGATTGTGGCGCATCTACTTATCCTTTCTGTGTGATTAAAGGTAACTGCTAGGAAATACACCTTTTTATTTTCCAGATAGTTTCTCTTCATTCCTGCAATCACTAACCACCAGGTCTTCAGTAAAGCATCAAAAGCTCTCTCCCTCTTTTGGGACCAGTTAGCTAACCTTTGCTAAGAAGGCGCTACTCAGTGTAAAATTGTCGTGCAAAAGTTGAATAAATGCTGAATAATAAACAGCCAAAGGCTGAAAATGACTGTGAATTTAATCAGGCAGTATCTAAGGGTTTTTCCCTTAAAAGTCAGATGCATTTCATATATGACAGTTCACACCTTTCATTGTACAAAACAGCCTCCCTTAAAGACCCTCTACTGTCTGCACCGGAACCTTTCTTCTGTTCCCACTTTTACTCCTTTCTATACAGCACCTGCAAAGGAAGAGAGAAACCTCAAACTGCTAACTCTTCCATGGGTTGCTTGATAATATTTTACAAATAATGGCATGGTATTAGGGGCATTTTCTTTATTTAGCACTAACCTTCCAAAGATTTAAACGCATTAATTTGCTTTAGTATGAATGGGTCAATACAATTCCTCTGAGCCGCATTGCAGAGTGAGGCTGCTCGTGCACCCCTGCAGGGTAAGAAGGGGATGGTATCAGGAACAAATTAGAAACTTCTTATTCCACCATTACTCTCAAAAGGAATGTTCAGGAAGTGATTGCATAGCAAAATATGGGCTTTTTAAAAAGTGTCTGAAAACAATTGGTAATATGACCAAATCACATAAAAATTCAAACATTGGCCGTGAATAACAGAAGGGTAAGCAGTTGGCAATGACCTGAGCTGTTTATAAAAAATACAGTTACAAATACAAAACCATGTGAAATTTTCTTCTTGGGATGGATGGAGGAATTTTTTGAGTCTCAATAAACAAATAAACTATTTTTGTACCAAATAAATTATTTCAATACAAACTAGAAAACACATAAAAAGGCTTGTAGAGCAGCTATAGTGGTGAAAAGATTCTCCTGCTGCAAAGAACAGAAATCCTGCTGAATTTTCAGTTTTTTAAACATGCAGAGACTAAGGTGGAGGTGTGACATTCAGAGGTGGGATTAGTAGTACTTGAGAAAAAAAGAGAGTAATTCTCTTTTCCCTGTGTGGGGAAACTCCATTGGATTTTTAGACAAATTTCAGGAGAAAAACACCCTGGAATGAGTGTTTCCTCTAAGGAGAAAGGGCTTCAATAACTCCCTTTTCTTCTGCCAATGAGAGAAATGTATACCAGGGAATGAAAGTGAAAAATAGAACTGTGTATTAATAAAGCAAAGGACAGGGAAAAAGGAGAATTTAACCTTGCACAGGATGATGCTTAGACCATATGGAAAGTGAACAATTTCATCTTTTTCCTGTATTTTTCAGTTCAGTGTTTGGTTTGATGCACTTGTCCAATTTGGAAGTGCTCTTGAGAAGAAGATGACCAATTGGAAAGACATCGATATCATCTTCCATGAGATTCATCCTTTATTTTCCTGAGAAGTCTGAGATCTCGTCTTTGTATCTGATTTACAACCTCCTGTTCATAATAGTAGACCCACTTATACAAAAGTCATAAATAGTTTTTGGTTCTTGGATAACTGTACAAAACTGAGGCTGTGCCTTCCACACAGTATTTCAAAATCAGAGGCAACTTAGAATGTAAATGGGATTACATGGATAGCTATGGTACACAGAATCAGGCATAATCAGCTAGTAAAACGAAACCTGAGAGGAGCAGGATATATATCAGACAGATGCACTCTTGCAGGGATTTCTATAGTCCCAAATTCCTGAGGATCCTGATACATTCAAGTACAGGATGGTCTTGAATAAACTATTCTGTATTGATTAATAGCAGTCAGAGGGAAGGACAGTGGATTTTCTCAAATACCATGAAGCTCTGGAAAGTAAGATTATTGAAGAACAAGTGAAGTGATATAAAATCAAACCAGGCCTAATGAAGTGATACACGTCTCCAAACATTTATAAAGCAAAATTCTGCTTCTTTTGAAATATAAGTGATGTCGGAAATGGAGAATTAAAAATAAAAAAATTAAGACAAATAAACAACTGAAATCTGAGAATAACAAAATGTCTACTTGCCATATTTACTGGGACATCAGGCTATCTCTGAGGTTTTAATGAACATACCTGGGCTCAGATTCTGCTTTGTGTCCTTGAGGTTCCAGGTAGTAGCCTGGGTCACAATTTCAACATAAATATCCACACTGTGTACCAGAGAATGTGTGCATTTTGTGAGTCACTAGAAGATTTCTCCTCCTTTTGAGCTGAGAATTGAATTGAACATGCATGTGTGCACGCCATAATATGTACTATAATCCTCCAAATATACATCATGTACGTGATAGTACAGACAATATGTTCCGACAAAAAACCCAGAATTTAATACAAATTTTGTTCTGTTTCATTAACTGTTGTCGTTTGGTTTTTGCTTTGGTTTAATCAGCTTTCACTGTCTTATGCAAGTGTAAAAAACTGTGGGCTTTGTGATGTTCTGTTTGTTATTGCAAATCACCCTTCAGTACCACCTCTCTAAAATGCACAACACAATGCTATGTAGTGTTCTTTCTTCAACTTTACTCAAGTGATAAAAATACTACTCCACACCACACTTAGAACAAATATTAGCCCTTTTTGCAATCAAGAATTTTTATGAAGTATTTATTCATAAGGAAGACAAAACTGGTATTAGTAGTACTTGAGAAAAAGTTAAAATTTGGTGCCATAATCAGTAGTGCCTTTTATGAAAGGTTAATTTACAGCAATCCAAACAACATGCAGATCTTCCAATTGCTTTAACAAAAGATCAATTCTGCTTCACTGGTTTTAATACTACTTTTCCCTATTTTATATTAAGAGAAAGAAGAAAAAAAAGACAAGAAAAAAGAAGAAAAGAAAAAAAGAAAAATAAAAAAGAAAAAATAAATATGTGTTGGTTTTGGAGATTTTTTAAGGTCTTTTCTGTCTATCTATTCAGTGATTATCTCCATCACATTTCAAGTCCAGAATCCTGACCACAATGAATTAGCTGCAATGCTTGCCAGTCACAAGGCAGTTGATGGTCAGCTCCTTCCATACCCAAGTGGCACAATTAGTCCATGTTGATTTCTAAACCTCTGCTTCTTGATTACTGGACTCTGATGAGTATTTATTCTGAGTTTCTTAAGTCTTCTTCTTTGTATGAAATCTTTTACTGTCCAACCCCCAACAAACTATTCAAATTTTACAGATTTCAGGCAGCATGGCTTGAGACTCACCCATTACAAATACAATTTACAATGAAGGGACAATTTTGCATCAAGGAGGAAAAAAGAAATCATAGTCAAGAATACCCAGATTTTGGGTGTTTACATGCAGAATCCTTTACTGAAGTATTTCAATTTTAATTTCCTTCCTACATATAAAGCAAGATTTGGAAGGCTGCTCAGGGTAACACTTTTCAAGTTCTCCAATCCAACATAGTTTGCTCTGTCTTTATTGTTTCCTAATAAAATCTTTAATATGGATTCAGGTTGGATTGGGCTTTGAGCAACCTATTCTAATGCACAGTGTTCCTTCCCACCCTAGGGGGGAGGCGGCTTGTAAAAGGACAGTGTTTTAACCCTAATGATTCAATGATTCTATAAACCTTTGTTTTGCATTGGGTGACTTCATTTAGCATCTTAGTAGAATTTCAAATATGTGCAATACCTTTGTGAAAATTTTTTTGCTTCATTTTAACCAAGATATTGTTTTCATCTCTCAATAATCCAATAGCATGATTTGTCTGAATAGTGGCTTCCTCTATTAAGACTTCGTGGAGAAAAAACACCTAGTGTTAAGCCTATAGTAGCAAGTTAAACAACATCCAGGGGCAATTCCAAGTACTACAGTGCAATTTTCTTTACCAGTATCTGAGCAGTCCCTGATTTTTGTTATGCCAATTAGAACATCACTAAATAATTTCTCATGTGCTTTATAAGATTTAGTATGATAGAGTAGGATGGTCATGTTAACAATCAAGAAATTTTAACTTCTCTTATCTTAACAAACAGTAGATGAACTAGATAGATAATTCTTTCAAGGTAGAAGAGTTGTTTCCCTATCTAAAACTTAATCTAGCCTGTTCCTTCCACATGGAAGGAAAGTTTCCTTTCTTCCATTCTAAGTTTTCTGAGCTTTGTAAGTGAACACAACCAGCAAGAAAAATTGCTATGCTATGAATAGGTGGAAGAACACATCCTCTTCAACTGTATTTTGTGCAAATGAGTTCTCACAGGGTGCTGAAGCTACCTTTGGTCCTTAAGGGGTGCCATATAGTTCAGAAACTAGTTATAATTGAGTGGTGCTTGAGGAAACACAGCACACTGGGAGAAGTGACTTAAACTTTTCTTATCAATCTATCAATTACTGTGTCATATGGTTTTATCAGTAATTACAATTCTGTCAGTAAGATTTTTTTTAACTGATAAAGCAATTTCTTATTTTCCTCTTTCAAACAAGATAATATAAAGTTTGTGGGCTTCTTTTCTTCATTTTAAAATAGTAACTGCCTTTACGATCTTTCATGAATGTTCCAAACAGTTATTTTTTTAATGTCCAACTAAGTTTCTAACAGCTGTAAGACACAACTGAGTAGACTGGTAACAAGACAAAATTCCAGCCATTTTGGGACATGAAGACCTTTTGGTTTTTTCTGCTTATTTTTTCTGAAAAGGAGGTCAAATTGAGACAATGGATTGAGACTGCTAAAACAGCTTTTGAATATTTAGCCTGAGTTTGGTCCCATGGTTCACATGTAACATCAGTAACCAGAAACTGCAAATTTTTTGTAGCTTGACTGTTTCTGCCACAGAAAGATGGGTTGATACCTCATGGCACAAAATGTAAAATCTTACTGTATTGTGTATATTATTGCACCATAAGGAATAGGTTTAGCTGGCTTTATAGCATTTATATTATTTTATATTTATTAAGATTATTACATAAAAATTTGGCTGATATAAATTTTTACTGAGTTCTGCATAAGGAAAATACGAGGCAGAGCAAAAAATGAATGCCACTGGATCTGCAAGCAAGATTTAATATTGCTCCCAAGCGCTGCAGGGATAATTCTTACAGCAGGTGAAGAGGAATATTCTTAGGAAGATAAATCAGATAGACTGTACTTTTCTTACTGTAAAATTTTATAAGTTTAATTTGGTTCATGTCTTGCCAAAAAAAATCAAGTCACGAAAGAAGGCAGTGAGAGAAGAAAAAAATACAGGGTCTTAGTGATAATTGTTTAATTACATAATTAAATTTAATAGCAGCTTAGGAAAGAAATAATAAAATTTTCATCTGGATAGACTGTGAGTGTAAAATACTCACGTCTTTTACTAATTTTTGTAGGTATTTTAGTAATGTTACAGCTTGTCTTTGTCACCTGACTCCAAAATCTTTGCCACCAAAAATAGCTTTTCGTATGACTCAAAAATTATTTACTTTATTCCAATGATAAAAATATTTTAAAGGAATTTACAAACAAGATAAAAGAAAATATATAAAAGCCTAAAATATCTCATCAAATGGTTTCACAGACAGAATCTGTGCAGTAGTCATTACCTCTCTTCTTCACTTAAGAGTAAAGATCTTTTACCATACATTAAATTTTCTTAGATTTTCATCACACATGCATGTATAAATAGTTAGCTTTCTCTGTGCCTTTCCTTTATTTTTCATTCCTTTATATTTCTCCTCTGAAACTTTTTTCAGAAAGACAAAATCAATGCTTTAATTAAAATAAGCAAGAAACTTTATGTGTCCTGCTGCTCATAAGCATCAAATCAGAAAAACTCTTTGCCGAATAACAGCCAGATTCTAGAGACAACTTCCAGCATAAAAGACATTGTAAAGACAACTTGTTATCCTTCAAACTTTCTAAGGACAATTTTCACTGCTTTTAACTAAATGCATCTCCCTAAGTATTTTCTACACTTTATAGGAGAGAGAAATATTTTGAATCATAGCAGCTTTCAGTTACACAGAACTAAACCCAGAGCTAAAGAGAGTTTTGGAAATATCAACCTTTCAACAAGCAGGCTGATAAAAGCAGATATCTGTTACGATTTAAAATTTCAAAAATATCAATCATTAATTAGGTGAGGAAGAGAATCATTCCAAAGCATGATGGTTACAGGATTGTCTGGGCATCCCAGCTGCAGTCCCAGCTCCAATAAATAAGTCAGGATTTCAGAGCAGGTAGGATCAAGAAAAGAAAGTGACAGGACACAATACAATTCCCTATGTATGAATTTCCTCAGGTGGCAGATGACTTTGGCTTACAACCCAAGAGAAGACAGCTGAATTCAGGGTACCAGTATAACAATGTATGTAACAATAACCACAATGTACACAGCAAAAGCCACGTCATGATTTTTCCCCTTGAGGAAATCTACTCTCTTTGAGAGAAAATGCCTGAATAGTTTGGGGAAACATAACTCAATTCAACAATCAAATATCACCAAAAAAAAACAGAAAAAGGAAATCTAATTTATCACACAAACCTGTGGCTTCTATAGACAATTCACAAATAAATTTTTTTTATGTGTGTGTTTATATTTTGCATTTATATATAAATATACAATGAAATGTAAAACAAAAAAAAAAAGGATGAGCAAACAAGCAATGAGCAGTGAAATACAAAGGATGAAAATAAAATAGTTCTGGGCAAAAGAGATTGTTTGGAATAGAGAACATAGCTCTTTGGAACATATTAAGCACAGACTTCAATCTCCTGTAAAACATTTAGCTGTGCAGAGTAGCAGACATCCCTAAATAGAAACATACCAAGAAAAGCAGTATTTCTTCTCTTGGTAACAAAGTGCTTTAACAAGAGTCCCACCAAGGGTTAAACAACTAATGTCCACAGAAAACATAGAGCTTGAATGAAAATGTGCAGAAAGAAAAAATATATCTGTTTATGTTTTCACAAAGGACTTATTTAACAAAATTTTTGATTAAAAGAGAGAGGAAGAAATCTGCTATATGTTTACCAGTATCTGACAAAATTAATTCAATTTCTATGATAACCTATGATATATAAATTTTTGATTGCTACTGGAAAGAGAAAGATGAGCTAGTCTACAAAAGCTAGACACCTACCTATATGAACATGCAGAAAGGAGCAGACCACTTAGCCAGAATGCTTTCTGAATTGCTAGAAATTATTTTTTACACTGCCATGTGCAGAACAGACATATCACTATCCAAATCATGAACGCTTACATTATTTCTTTTCCTGATTTCTTCTAGTTTTTATTTTCTCTTTAGTATTTTTCCAGACTCTGAAACTTACCATTGCAGATGTACATTTAACTTACTTTGCAAAGAGTTTAATAAACACAGAACCTGCCAGATGAACACAGGAAATTTTTCAGACATTCAAATACTCACATTGCTTTAATTCAAACATGACTGACATGTCTTGGCATCTTTTCCTCTGTTCTCTGGGCTGGCTATATGTTACAAAGGCATGGTAAGCCATGGAAGTCATGCTGGTAACTGGAACTGGTTGCAGGAGCTGCTGACAGAAGGAGACACTCATCAGCATAGTCTGGACTCACTGCTTTGAATGGATAGCAATAGGCTGTGGGAGACAAGCCCAAGAGAATGAAACTATGGTAATTTTCCATAGCAAGCCTTGTACAAGGGGCAGAACAGCTAGGTTTCCCCCTTTCCTAAGCCCAATGACTAACATTTTGACTCTTGATTGTGAGTATGCTCCACATTTGCTTTAGCAAATCTCGCGTTGAGAGGCTGGACAAGGCTGCAAATATCTATTCATTTTGAGCAGATAATCCTCCTAATGGTTTCTCACCAGTCACTTTACCTACAAAAACTCTTTGTAGACTATCTGCTGTAAATAGAAACACTTTTCTTCCTATCTTTTGGTCAGCAATACATCAAAATATTCCATATTTCCACGTAAAAGCTGAAAGCTCTCCACATCGTTGTCTAGTCTGCGACAGTTGCTGCCAAAATGGAGCATCTGGGATATACTTCTGGTACCTTGGTGTTGAGTGTATAACAAGCAGTCACAGGAAAACAGACAGCCAGTTATCTAGACAGTCCAAAAGAGGAAGCTGTCAGAACCACAACAGATCTCCAGTGAAAGCAAACTTAACTGACTGAAAGAAGGATAACATAAAAATGCATTGCTACACAATGATCAAGATCTCACAAATTCACAAACCATTTTCATGCAAACCATTTTTTTCTGAAGTAATATAGCTAAAAGTTCAGTTCCTCTTAAAGTAGTAAAATAGAATGCAAATTTTTCACCTGAAGATGCCTGAAATTTCTTCCACATCATTTACTGTTTCAGCTTTCTGTGAACCAAATCCAAAAGAATAAGAAAAGACCAAAAATCAAGATGTGGTTTTGCAACAGATTTCTTGGCACCATTTCAAATTTTTCTTCTCTTGACTAGTATGCAAGAAAAAAAATTAAAACATTCTAAAATCCAAGCTTTCAGAGAAAAAAGTCAGCACAAGAAATTAAGTGAGGTTTTTTTATTACTCTCTGAGAGTACTTTCCTGTCCCATGCTGTACTAATTTAATACATTAGAGAGAGGATAGGGGTTTAAAAACTTATTTATCACACAATACACCAACAATAACCACAGAAAAAGTTTGTTCAGTCCAAAGCTGTTTCAAATTTGAAAAGAGTTATCTAGTAAATTAAAATATAGTGTCTTCACTTCATCTTTTGGATGTCTTCTCATGCTTATTTGAATAAAACTATAATTATTTACATGCATTCATCTTTTGTTCATTTCTCTTTTTTTGTTTGCTTGTTTGTTTAGTGAGCTTTGTTTTTTCTTGACAAAAACATGCATATGAAAATAACTAAGAAGTTTTAGAAAAAATATTGGCAGTTCTTACTAGTATCCAAATTGGCATTCAAATAGCATGCAATCTTTAGGTTTAATAACCAGAGAAAATTGTTGTTAGATCAAATGAACAGTTGTCCAAAAGAGACAATCTTTTGTCATGTATGTGGTCTAACTCACAGAACTGTCTGTCAAACTACGTTTCCAAGATGAGCTGTCTTTAAGGAAGCCAAGAACAAAAAAAAAACAGGCTGTTTTTTCTAACAGCACTTTCATACTAACTACAATTCAGAGCAGTGCTACAATATGCATAAGAAAGAAATATTTAAACAACAGTAAAGAACTTCATAAGAAAACTCAAGCTTAATTTCATAGAAAAACTCTAACTTCCTAATACATTACCAGAATACATTAGCTTGGGCTCAGACTCCTTCCAGCTGACAGCCCACTCTGGATGCCTCTCTCCCGGCAATATTTTTTGTAAAGGAAGACCTAAATGATCATCCTTTGCCAAAAGAAAACCACTGCTCAAAATCCAAGTGCAGGCTGTGCCAATGAAGTGAGAGGATTCCCCGCAGGTCAATTCCTAACAAGAGCTCTGGATAGTGTTTTAACAGAATTCCCAAAAACCGAGTCATAGATACAGTGGGAGACCAGCCTAATACCTCACACAGCAGGGAACAGGATCAGATAGCATGATTAAGGGCAATTGGGAAAAATGAGGACACATCTGTTTCTGCAGGCAGTGTTTAGATATGCTGACACCCAAAGTGCACCTGCAGCCTTTGGCCATTTTGTCCCACAAAATTTGGAGATTCACACTGTGGTGCCAGCATAAAGTCCCTCAGAAAGCGTAACCCATACAGAAGTGCTCTAAAACTTTGTGACCAAACACTTTGCACATATGTGCATTCCTAATATACATTAACTTTTTTTAGCCTTCAAATTGGCTTTGAGTTCAACTGCCTAGGTTATCCTCTTAACTACAGTCTTTCTGCCAGTCTCTGTAAGATAAAARGTAATGAAAAACTGTCTGGAAGGCTACTGTGCATTAAGCAATCACCTCAGCCTTAGCTTAAGAAGCAGTTTTGAACTCGTTTGCCAAGTTTCCAGCTGAGGCTCACATTTTTGCTAAAGTTTTGGGCTTCCTCAGTTAAAGCTGAATTAGATGTCACATCCACAGGCAGCCAGAGGGCCGCTGGAGAGCAGCCACATCACACAAGAACTTGAGAACAGCCTGTCATGATTTTGACAGTCCAGCGCCAAAACTAATCAACAGCTAACAAGAACTAGAGAAGATATTAGTCTTCACCTGGGAATCAAAGACTTGTACATATATATCCATTCCTCCCATCCCTGTCCCCAAAACAGGCATGCCTAGAAGCAAGGTGATTGCTCTCTATTCTGGAGGCAGGGACCAATTCCTGATGTGCAGGATGCTGTTCCACTATCAGCTGCTGGCAGAATGGGAAGGTAGCCCTAGAGAAACAGGATATCAGTAGTGCAGAAATACTGAGCCTTAATGCCTTTCCTTCTTCAGTGGTAGCATGATGCCCAGCAGGCAGCTACATTACTTGGGGGAAGACTGTAATCACAAGATATTGCAGTGTAAAAGGAATGTTTACAAGTAGCCCTCAGATTTATTAAATTAATGAACTGGGTGAAAGAAACACCAAATGTCTTTGATACTTTTACACACAAGAAAAGAAGGAAAATGTGCAATGAAGTTCAGGATTACTGTAAGCTACCACAAGAGCCTTTGCAAATATGGGGAAAATGCCACCCAAACACCATTTTTTCCCCTTGTTGTTTGCCAAACTGTGCAAGAAATTTCTTCCTACTTCAAGAGTTATGACATGACACAAAGGGAAACAGATCTCAGAGAGCAGAACAGATGGTTAGATGAAGAGCATGAACTATGGGAGAAAAATGTGTGTTTAGGGATGTAAAGGGCATCAGATCTTCATTGAGAAACAACAAAAAAGAACTAAAAAATATTTTCATAGTGTAGTATGAAAGAATTTTAAAAAGAAAAATCAATTCTTAACACTAGCAAGAAATTCTACTCAAGAAGTGTTACCTCTCTGCTTTATGAGGACATTATTTGAGATAGTTCTTTGGATACGGAGAATCACATTTAATTAGCGTATGTAAAGACTAGGGAATATAGAAATCTTAATGTCTGAAATACAAGGCAGATGCCATGCAGTCTGTCTCTAAATTTCTTCAGGTAAGGTGCATGAGAATTTCACGAATATTGATTGTTCATTACTCAATGCCAACCTTTTCATGCAAGAGACATGTAAATATTAAAAATAATAGCAGAGGTTTAGAATTCTAGTAAAGTGCATCCCGAAGGTCCACATTCATGAAAACTTTATGTCTTATCATTCTGTGTCTTTGATTATACAAGTGCAATAGTTAAAAGCTCACTAAATAAAAAGCTCGAACATCCTATGAAAAAACCCTGGTCAGATCTTTGGCGATGCTATGGAGAAACAAGAACACTGTTTGAGTCATTTTTCCATAACTATGTGTCATTCCTTTCCATTTTGGTTCAGTAGAGTTCACGTAAAGATGTACTAACCTGAACACTGTAAAAAACTCTAGCACTATATTAATGCTATGAACCAGTGGAAAAAGTACAGCCAACTATTGCCCAAGTAAATGTCTTATTCACCAAACAATGCAGTTTTGTTATTCATTAAAGTTTCCTCCAGAAAACCTGAGTTAAATTTGCTAAACTGGGATGGCAAGATGCTCTGTACTCTTGAATGCTCCCAACTCACCATTCAGCATAGCTAGGTGAAACATAAATTCAATCCCCATCTTCCTTGCCAGACTAAACGCCCAAAACTGGTAGTGCTGTGGGAAAGCCACACATGCGGCTTCCTTGACTCTCTTAGTGTTCCTGTGCTTAAAACTTGACTGTAATTCAAGCAGGAGTCGAAGGAGAGAGCAAGGGGAGAGGTGAAGGAGAGTAAGGGAATCTCCACACTGGAGATCTCCAGGGTGAACACGGTTTCAGCTGTCTGACCATGAGCTTTGCAGTGCCCCCTGAATACAGCAGGTTTACTGTGGATCTGGGAATTGCAGAAACATCCCACAGCAAATAGCTTCTCAAAGAGAGTACTGCATAAGAGGAAGGGGATAAGAAAATTCCCAGTCTGAGTGGCACTGCAGGTCTTAGCTACATCAATATCCCATGGTAAGAGGCTTTCAGGTAAGATGGTTTTATCCCATTAAATATTTTAAAAGTCAACACTACTACTGCATATAGACATTCTAATGTTCAATACTGTTCTGCAATGAACTGTTAAGCTAAATGACAAAGCCATTGAACTAATTGCAAATTTTGATGTATTTAATATCACCAAAAGCAGAATAAGCACACAATCTGGCTTAAAGAAGCTGGAATGGCTACAATGCAAAGCCTGTATTCTGTGAGCAATCAGAAGAAACTGAACAGAGACTAAATATATGAGCTTTAAAAAGTACTGCAACAGTCCAGAGTACCTAGGAGGCATGAAGGGTGTTGCATCCTGGAATATGCATCAACAGAAATTATAACTTTCTTGCTTTCTTCAATAAATATTTGTTTAGCAATAAACAGTGGCTTTAAATGCCAAACAAAATAAAATATGCACTTTAAATAGAAAATTCATCTGATTGTGATCAGGTATACGTGTATTCTGAAAAGCAGAAAACCAACTCTCTTGAGATTTAAAAGAAAAAAATCCACAACATGAAAGATCTTAGGAACAGAAAAATTTCTAGTATCTGGTTTAAAATGTCTTCAATAATTTTGCAGTGCTCACAAATTCAGGTTAGTATTTTTTAATTAGGGCTGGAAGCCAGGAAACCTTGTATTTTGGGTTTAAAAAATTCATAACATATTCTGATGTGGCAGATCTACAAGATTTGTAAATTGCCATCTTCCTCTGGGATCTGCTCCTTTATGTAAAACCAAGCTTCTTGCAATGATTCCATCCATGCATATGTTTTTAATTCCTATATGTTTTTAATTCCTAGTTACTATCTTTTTACATCTGGTACATCTGGTAAATGATAATGGATTAGTAATATCTCTTTTTTGAATGTAGAACTAACTGTATTTTTGTCCATTAAATGTCTCTTTTTCAGTTATCTTTTATATTCCAGATAATTTATCACTTGAGATGCACTCTTTTCCTTCAAGAGTTTTTTAAATTTATACCATTTTCTAGTTCTTTTTAGTAACACATCAGCTTCAAAACAACATAATGCTGCTCCTTGACACCCAAATTTTATTGAAGCAGCAACTAAAACTGGTATATTTTATATTTCTTGAAGATTTGTAGCTAGACAAGACAATATATTTCCTTGGAAGAAAAAGTTTGTTAGCTGGTGTTGGCTGCTAAACACATAGACATGCCCACCATACACTTCTAATCATTATTAAAGTTTTATAAAAAATCTCCTTGACTCTGTTGGGCTTGGGAAGTTGTCATGTGTGCAAATGTTAACCTTCTTAGAGTCTTCGTGGAACAGGTATTCCAGGGAAACCATTTGAATTACAGCAGGCAGTTTAAAAATTGCATTATTCCTGAGAGTTAGATAATAACTGATACTCAGAATCAGTATTGTTTCTCCCTCAAAGTGTTTTATTACAGAGTTCAACTGAATAAATTTTTGCTATACACCATCTGAAGGGGTTAATTGAATTAATTTCCTGTTATTCTAAGATGGTTGATTACCCATATGGATCTGTCCTTCAGACATCTGCCACGCCACAGCTCTTTCAGAGCAGCAATGGTACAAAACATCCCCTGCAATTTCAGCAGAATGCAAAATGACAATAGTAAGCCTGGGGACACAATTGGAGCTAATTAGTCAAGGGAACACCTCAAGAGTTTTAAAGTTCAAAAGGCAGCCAAAAGTAGGTTTACTAGATTAACAATTCTCTCTATTTTTAACCACAATATTGCTCGTATAGAAAGATTTGTGAGAAATTACAGCCAAAACCTTATACACAGACCTTTTGCAATTCAGCCTATAGTGAGCTATTAGATTGTATAGGTTTTCAAATCAGGAATTTTTAATGTTTGTACCATTTTAAGATAAGGTATTCTAAGAATTTAATAATAATATATTTTAAAAATATTAGCATGAAGAATGTATTTTCAAATATATTATCTAGAGATATGTAGATTTACATMATTTTGTAAACTTCAGAGGGGGGGAAATTTGCAAAATCAGTTGTGATGCAATTTAGAACATGCTAATTACATGCTAATTCCTTGATCTTTAGCTCTTCTTAAAAGTTGAATGACATATATTTAGCCAATAAATGTATTGTATGGTAGTCTGCTGAGATTTTATAACCAGATGGATTATGTTTTCTGGTTAAGCAGGCACATGACAGCAAATCTTTCTTCACAATCACTCCATAGACTTTGAGATGGAACAAGCATGTATGCTCTGTCAGATTTCAATTCATGATGAAACAGTTTGTGTTTATGAGTATTCTTTTTTTTTATGAAAAGCATGAATTAGAAGGCCACTATTATATGGATGGAAGAATAAGCAAGGGCATTTAATTTAAAGTTCATTTCAAGCAAAACAAGCTCAGTGGTAAAATAATGAGATTTAGTTTAACTAAGTTTGCTTGTAAGCCTGAAGAGATTTATGTGTGTAAACAGCAGTCATCATCAACACTGTAAAACAAAGCTTCCAAAAGTTTTAGCCCCTGACAAACTGCTATTTTGTTCAGTGTATTCATATATGCTATGAAGACAACTACAGATCATGGAAGTAAGGCGAGTCATGTTTGTGTAAACATGTGCAAACACACGGTGTGCCACATGCTCCACTATAAAGCACCACCCCAGTAGTTACCACTGCAGCCCAGGGGTCAGTGCTCTGTCTGATCCTGTTCCTTCCTGACCCTGTCTTCATTAACAAGCTGGATGATGGGACAATGTGCATCCTCAGCAAGCTTGCGGAAGGTGCAAAACTGGGAGGGATGACTGAAAGACCCCAGGGCTGACACAGCCCAAATGACCTGGAGATGAAGAAGAAACAGGCTCACAGGACTTTCATGAAGTTCAACAAGTTGAAGCACAAAGTCCTGCCACTGGAGAGGAACAACCCCAGCCACCAACACATGCTGGGACCACCTCTCTGGAAAGCAGCTTTGCAGAAAGGGACCTGGGGACAGAAAGTTTAACGTGAGCCATCACTGTGTTGTTTAAGTAAATGTTAATGATATATGTTGACATCTGGATGGGAGAGGTGATCCTCCCTCTTTATTCACTGCTGTTGTAGGCAAATTTGGACTACTGTGTCCAGTTCTGGGCTTTCAGTACAAGAGTGACAGGGACATTCTGCACAGAGTCCAGTGAAGGGCCATAGAGAGGAAGGAACTGGAGGATTCCTAGGAGGCAGCTGTAATGCTCTAGAAGGCGTCATAACCCACCAAAGACTCCCAAAGTGTCCTATGATCCACAGTATTACAGCATCCAGCACCAACCTCCCCACCCTGGGGAGGTACATGGGCATTCCCACAGCTACCTCCAGCAATGCGCTGTAGTGATGACTACATTCTCAAATTTAAAAATGGATAGAAAATATAATCCCTTTAAAATAAAATAAATTTCCTAATAAATTGTATTAAATTTGCAGATAGTACATAATTTCAGATCACAATCTTCCATTTGCTTAACTCAGTTGTATAAAATATAATGTGATGGTTTTTTTTACAGAGAGTGAAACTGACTGGAAAAGGACATGATAGAAGAGAAAAAATAATATCTAAGTGGAAAAATAAACTTTAAGCCCTTCCCAACATCTATTTTAAAATTAAATCAGTGATTCATAAAAGTGCTGCTAGTTCTGTATGTACCTAAGATAGCATAAAGAATGCATTTTGTTAAAAATTTGTCTTTTGTATGAGGTTGGGGAGACACATGAGATAGTTAATTGAGAGTAGAACCTGCTAATTGCAAAATGTGTGATGCAAGCCTCAAATGTACCCTAGACAGGCCAAGAGAAAGAAATAAGTCTTCCCTGAACTGAAGTTAAAATTATGGAGTCTCTTGAGAACTTGCCATGGGAGCAGAGTGAATAAAGTATGAACATACATTGTGAGTCAGCAGCAGCAGTGGTGTGAGGAAGGTCCAGATCAGCTCAAGCGCCCCTGTCTCTTCATGCACACACTGGACACTCATGTCACAGGATGTTTCCACAGCTGTGAAGGGGACAGCCATCCCCAACACCAGGACAGAAGGTAAGGCTGAGTTTTGATTTGGAGTTGGTGCAGTTGTAGACAAGCAGCTGCCGCTCACCCTGTTGTGACTGCTTTGTGAGGGGAAAGTGGCGTACACTTGTATGAAAAAAAGAGATGCACTAAGCCAGAAAAACCTAGATGACTCCTACTAGACAAATAACCACTGCTGATTCACATGCCTCCCAGACAGCAGAGGCGTAGGAAAGCAAAGGTTTGTGGTGAGAATACAGAATTAAATTCTTTCTAAGGAAAATATAGAAAATGTGAACACATTCCCTTTCTTAGTTATTAATAGGCCCTGGTTCAAGGCAATAACAGCAAAACTGACACAATAATGACAGCTTTCCAAGGCTTTCTGGCCAAGACCCCTTAAACATGACAATGACTAATTCTTCCAGCTCTATAATTCTCTGACATGCCACCAGGGAGAGAGCAGAGCTGCCTATTGGTATTCTGAGTATTGCTTCAGCCCAGAAAAAAGACATCTACAGCTTTTACTGCCCCATGGCTGCTGCCACAGAAGATACTCTTGTGACATAGAGAATATGCACATGCCTTGCCCTTTGGATACCAATAAATTCCCTTTATCCTTTAAATATTAGGGAAAAGGACCAGGAGATGTGTTAGAAAAAATCCCAAGTGTTACAGAAAAAGGTGCAACAACAGCAGAAACAGTTCAGTTACCTCAAAGCAGGTTAGAATTGTCTGAGTCCTTACAAAAATTGGTTATCACTATTGCTGATATTTAAGGGCAAAGTATAGGTTCTTGTCCCTGGTCCTTCACAATGCAGAACTTAATTACAATAAGCTTTTGTAGACAAACTTCAGTACTACAGGAGATGCTGAGCCAGCTGTGATACAAAAAACTCTCTCAGTGACTGCAACAATAATATAAAAAATCAGTAAATAATCAAATAATGTAAATCACTTATGCAGTGAATAGTCTAAAGGAATTTAAAAATAGATGAACTTTCAAAGGGTACATTTACACTAAATGAAAAAGCCAGAATTGTATCTCACAGACAGAAAAACAAATACTGGTTCAGTACACCCAGACACTTCTGCAAAACCTAATATTCACATTGATTTAAGCACGAAGCAAAGCTAATGAAAGAACCAAAGGAAAAAAGAAAATATACCTGAAAAAAATCAAGCAAACACAAAACAAAGAACCACAGACATATATATATGCAACAGAGAACAGGCTGAGAAAATTGCACAGAAAAGGTACAGAAAGAAAATTACAAACATGAAGAATTTTAGTCTAACAGAAATGATCTTCAAGAACAGAAGAAGAAATTATAAATTTGTAAACAAGATTCTGGAGTTTTCCATCTGCTTAATATAATTTCACATATAGTAACATAAATCTGAAGTGTTCTGCCTTAAAAAATAATTTGAGATTATTTATTTAAAGGGTCATTAAATAAGTGAGCTATTAGAAACAAACATTTTTGCATTTACCTTTCTTTACAGTACATCAGATTCAAATTCAAAGAGGTATTTTGATTTTAAGTAATGAAAACACTAATTGAATTAAAATATCACTGATCAGGTTCATAATCATATTTTTTAAAATTTCTATAATGTTGGAAAATTTTGGAAGAGATCAATAAATATTTTTTACCCAAATAGATAAAGTTTTGGCTTGTTGAATGAAAACAGTTTTTCAAAGAAAACATTGCTCTGAAAACATTGCTCTAAATTGTCCCAAGATCATCATTATTAGCATGGAATTATCAATAAAGCTGTGTCTCTCACAGTCTTATTTTTGTCTGTGTTCTCATTAAAATCCATAGCTTTTTCCAGAATGTGAACTGAGAAGGAACGTATCAGGAACCATCCCCCAAATTACAAAAACTGGTAACAGGTGTTTTATGAAGTGTTTACAATGCTGCACCTTTTCAATCCATAAATGCCATGTACACTATATAGCCTTCCTTTCATCCGTTCTGTAAAAAAAAAATAAACACACAGCTTCTATATCACTTTCCTTTCTCTATCCAGGATAAGTACAGATAGTAAAAGTCATGGAAAAGATAATAAACCCAGCTGATACAATACAAAACAGAAATGCAATCAGCATATCGAGTGCTTTGCAGTTGCTGTGATTAGCTTCTGTAGCATAGTATAAATTCCTTTCATGGCGCTTGGAGTCCTTGCCCAGGGTAGAATTATTAAGTCAGACTTTTGTTTGCAGCAGCTGTCTGGGAAAATCTCCCCACGCTACACAGGCCTCAGCCGTTCACCATGGGTTTGTTACACAATTACAATAGTAAAGACTGAACCTCCTCTTTTTTTTTTTTTTTCCAGCTGTAAGATATACCATACTATAATGGCAATTGACATTCAGTGACAGTATTTGTACACTACCTAACAACACTGGTAATGCACCACCACCTCACAGAAATGCTTTCTTTAATTGCTGCCATTCTGGTCTTCCTCTCTAGAGGTTGAAATCATTTCATGCTGGCTGCCAGGGAAATAAATACTGAGGACTAGAAGCTGGCATCTGAAAGTTCGGACTCTAAGAGTGGACCTGGGAACAGAGAGTACAGCACAAAAGAAGCAACTCTGTCACCCTGGAGATTTAATAGAAAGTATTAGTGCCAAGAAATATGGCATCAAGTGTCCATTAAGTATTGGAGAGTACTAAAGAGAAGTACAAGAAAGCAGATACTAATGGCCCCTTCAGTATACATTTGTCCCCAGTTCATCTGCAAGGACACCCTGTCTACAAGTTTTGGTGTAATTTTTTGTTGATCTAAGGCATAAATATGACTTCATTCAGATTCAATAAAATACAGCAACAGAGGCGAGTTAACAGGTAAATAAAACTATTAGTCTAGCATGAACAGCTGTGTGGCAACAAAGATTCAATACATTTTTCTGTCAATTAAGTTATGTACTTCTTCCCAAATGTACTACCATCTTACGTATTTTTGCCCACTCTTTTGCCTATTTCTCATCTCCTTGTTGAGACTGTTTCTCAGTCAAATACTCAGAAGTTCAGGATTGTTATTGTGCCACCAGCTTCCTGTAAAACTCTCAGGCACAATACTAATTTTTGTTAAACACTGAATAATGTACAATTCATGACAGACCAGCCATAAAAATACTTTATTATTAATTTTCATGAGCAGTAAAACACATGAAGCACGGGATGGGAACTAGATTATCTTTAAGGTCTCTTTCAATTCAAGCCATCCAATTATTCTATGAAGCCCATACTTTCAGTAGTACCACCTCCTAAATTCTAGTAAAATGAAAGGAATTCAAATGCCTAAAATTCTTCTGGCTTTATTAATATAGATTTATGGTTTCAAACTTAATTCTAACTGGTTTTCTTTCCCTTCTACTCTTTATACTTTCAGAAGAAAGAATTTGGGGGTCCTTGAAGAAAGATAATAAAAAGTGGGAAGTCAGGAAAAGAAAACATAGTATTTTACTGATAAGTAACTCTGTGTAAAAATAGTTATTTCACAGTGCAAAAGACTTCCTACCTCATGCTGGAATGAAAGTGGTATATGTTGTCTCTGCCAGTGCTTCAGACACTTTCTAGTTTTATGCCATTTTCATAGACTACTAGAATATTCATCTGTCTTAATTTTTCTTCCAAAGGAACTAGCTGAGAAACTTCTGTCATTTGAAAAGCAGTACATCACTTTCAATCTATAGCTAATACACTCTTTGAGCAGCATGCCAGTGAAGGATGGCTGACTCCAAGGAAGGCTTCATTTAACTTCATCCATTTTTCAGGGAAAATGTTTGATGATTATATAAGCTGTTATCAGGCACTAATAGCCAGACAGATAAACACATTTTCAGAAAAGGTTATAATTTCCTTTGCAGTGGCTGATTAAGGTGAAATATTTGTGCTTCATATCTGCATTCTTCTTACTTCTAAATGTTCTCTTGCCATTGTTTTCATACTCAGAAATACTATGATTCATACTATGAGTTTAATGTTTTCTTTTTTCCTACTTATGTAAAGGTTGACAACTCATGGGGAGAAAAAGGTCACTGAGGATTAGCAACACCCCTGAATGATTTTAACGTATATACTGTGATTAGATTAATTTCTGGTTTGAGATGTCCTTTAAACATCCAAGAGCTTTCAGGTTTGCCAAAAAAGTCCAAGCCTGCAAAACCCCTTTGAAGTTCTTAAAATTTCTATTTAAATGCAGGTCTATAAAACCCAACAATTTTGTCATTTAGAAAACTTTAAGTTGTTTAGCTTGACACTGTAGGGTTTGCTCCCTTGGTAGCACTCTCTTGCTTTGGCTGACTGAATGTAACACAGCTGACTCACCAACACTAGGGCAGAGGGTTCTCAGGACCCAATTTTCACACTGTTTTTCTGTCTTGCTGTACCTTGGCAACTTCAGGTCTTCATGTTTTGAAGTAGGCACTTCCAATCTAAATACAAAGGGCTTAATTTCTTGAAGGGTGTCCATTAATTGCATGACTGAAGAGTTCAGCGTACCAATAGGGTAGTAAGCAACCTAAAAGTAGTGGTTATCATTAAACTTTAAAAACATCCAAACACAAGTCATACAACAGCAGTGAGAAAAGCACAACCTGATGACACAACACAGTTCTTGATCTTTACCTTGGAACTTTGCCTGCAGCCCATTCCACCTTTTTTTTTTGTGCTGTTACCAGATACGAAAGGCTTCAAGGTGAATATGTTGTACAGCCATAGTAGCTCTGCAGGAGCCCTGTAGCGTTTCGGAAGTGCAAAAACATTCCGATTGGAATTTTGATGCAAGCAGAAAGAGGTGCCTTAGAAGCTGCTATGCAGAATTATAGCAGGACACGTAGAGGAAGAAAGGAAAGAGCAGTTTTAAGTATGAGATCCCACTTTTGATGACAAAATAACTTAATGGAGCAACCTCTTCACTTATAAATTTTGGCATTAGGGAGTAACGGTTTAGGCAGCTGTGAAAATTTGAGTTTATTAATTCAACTTCAGTTCTAAATCATTCTAAATAAGTTTCAGCTTTGACAGTCGTCTTATCACACTAATTTCATATTCAGACTAATATGATAAAATCTTACAGCCACGGTACCTTACCTTACCTTTTTCATGGTTTGACACTGGCCAAATGCCAGACACCCACAAAAGCTGCTTGCTCACCCTCCCCTGCCAGAGTTGGGCAGAGAAAATAAAAAAAATTATGCAGGGCTCATGAGCTGAGATAGAGACTGGGAGAAAACACTTCAAAGGCAAAACAGGCTCAGCTTAAAGGTACAAAGTGAATTTGTTACTAACAGAGTCAAGGAGGATAATGAAAAGTAAAATAAGACCTGAAAAACACTACATTCCCCCCAGCCCCTCCCTCCTTCCCAGTGAGTGCACAGGGAGACAGGGCACAATGGTCTGGTCCGTTATCACCCAAGATTTTTTTCTGCTGTTTCTGGAGAGGAGTCCCTCCCTTTGAGACCATGGGGTCCCTCCCACAGGAGACAGCTCTCCCTGAAATTTTCCAGTGTGGGTCCACTCTCACAAGCAAGTGTTCCTAGCTTCCATCTTGGGCTCCTACAGGGCAGTGAAATATTTCCTCCATCATTTCTGTGGAATTGTCTAATGACTGAAACCTCAAATATTCACATTTGTTCTAACATGATTCTACACCTTTCTTCAGCAGAGTAACTGGTCATATCACTATCGGTGATACAAGCCTTTTTATTTTATTTGAGGCAGGACTGGCTCATGCTGGTGAACATTTGGATGCAGTTTTACATCAAAAAGGTAAAGCTGATAAAACATGTCCCTTCATGGTGTCTCTTCAAAACTTTTAGAGAATTAAATAGTGGAGGGATTTTGAAGAGAGCTCTGGAGGTCATTTAGTCCAACCACCTTGATGAAATTAGTTTACCCAGCGCATATTACATAGGATCATGTCCAGGCTGTGTTTGAATGTCTCCAGAGAAAGAGACTCCACAACTTCTCTGGGTAGCCTGTTACAGTGCTCCGTCACTCTCTGAGCTGTACCTCATATTCACTTGGAACTTCCTGAGATTTGGCTTGTGACTGTTGCCTAAAAGAGCCAATTGATTTATGAGCTGTTCCAAAAACGATTTTGAATTCTAACATTTGTACCTGCTGTAAAAATCCATTCAGAAAAATACAGAGATGTCTTCATGGGTTTTTTTGCTCCTCCTACTTTCATTTCTTCACACAGCGAACTACATGGCACACATAGTGAATGTCCAGCCTAATCAGATGGGGTTTATCATCCCTGAATATTATTAATAGCTACAAACATTATAATTGTATTCAAGTCATTCCACATGGTGTCTGAAGATTACATAGAAATAGCATTCCCAAATTACATTATTTCTATTCCATACATTTTGGTTTTTTTCCAGCAACAGAAGATATTTCAGAGCTTAATTTAACAACATGTTAAACAAAATGAAATGATCTTATAGAAGCACTATTCCATGTAATTAAACAATTATGCCAATAATTAGATTTCATTTTGATCCTAAGGGAATTATCACATTTTCTTAGTCAGAAAAACGGAGAGTTCATTTGGATCTTAATGTAGTATTCTGGAAGTATTCTGTAGTATTCTGCAAGCATTATAAATAAAAGTAATATGAAATATTCAAACTATTCAATGTAATACAACGGAAAGATGAAACTCTACTGTTGTGTCTCTTTTTGCAATTTCCTGATAATTAATCAATTTTAATAATACAGAAAAAATCATGGCATTGTATCTATTAAATATCTGTGAATAAATTAATTGTAATAAGCATAAGACTGAATGCCTACTTAATAGACACTGACACACTACAAAAGACAAGTACAGTAGACTAGAACTCTGTATGAAATTACATTCTCATCTGGGTTCTTTTTACATATTATAAATTATAAGGAAGGCTCGACTACCTGAATGTCACATTCTCCAGCTTTGACTGTTTTTCTTGAAAGTATACTTTTTCTTCCCCCTTCCTTTAGAATTACCAATTTCTATAGTCTAACAGCACAGTTTTAGGGCTAGGTGGCAAGGGTTTACATGCTTTTCCAACATTTAGCCTGTTATGTGCCATACAGCACATAATTAACCACTTCTTTAACTACCCCTTACAGYACCTAGCATTTTTCAGACAGACACTAAGGAATTATTTAAATAACTAAGTATATCTTCCTAGAACTGCAGAGCAAATACCACAATTTAGGTAAAGCAAGAATAAATTTATAGAGAAAAAACAACAATAGCAGCAAACAGAAAGTATCAAGGATTTCAATAATTAAATGTTGCACTTTTCTGTTCATATATTTAGACAGAGGGAAAGGAAGAAGGTGTTAAGATGGCCACAAAAGGCATGCAAGGCCGTTTTAATCCTAGTATGTTTAGTGATATGTGAACAATGCCGGGACTTCCAGAACACAAACTGAGCTGGGCCTGTTATAATTATGGGGAAGCTATGCAAATTGTTTACTCTAGTTGATAATTGCAGCCTCTTTGAAGAGCTATGTATATTGCCTTCTGTTTCATATTAGTGAGCACTAATGTGACTTCTGCAGCTGTTCATGTGATTAATTTTTCAAACACTGCAGAGTATGCTGGGAAGTTAGATTCCCATGACAAGACACATTACTTTTGTTGTTCAGTGATACGAGAAACTGCCTAAAGAGAGAAGACCAAAGAAGAAAATAAACAGTTCTGCAGTCCAAGGAACCCCCAACCCCAAACTGTTGTATAGACAGACAGGATCTGCTGGGAAGTCAGAGTTCAATGCAAGAAATTTTCATTGAGAAGCAGAAGTTAAAAAAGAGATTCAGAAGTGCTGGATCTCGCAGTGGGACAGCAAATATCTCAGCTGTACAGTCCAACAAAAAAGGAAGGAGAGGAGAGTGAGGGAGGAACAGGACTGATATAGAAATATTTAAAGCAGCACAAGACTGGAAGGCATTTCATGTGAGATTATCTGAAGAAAAGGGTAAAAACACTCATGGGTGGGAAATTAAAGGGCTCTGAAAAGGAAGAACTGAAACAGTGAGGAGCCAAAAAAAGGCAAGAGTTAAGAGTTCTTTAGGGGAAAGGCTGAAATTCAAACAGCTGAGGAAATAATTTATTTCCTCTGGCAAAAGGCCATGTAGAGGACAAAGAACCTGAGACAAAGTGCTGCAGAGCAGACCACTGCAGAAGCATGTCCTGAGCAATAGGGACAAGAAGTAGTTTTGAACAGCAGGGAAGCACAGAGCCACCACTCCTGTGGTGCTCCCCTCCCTGGGGTTCCAAGTGAGGGACCTTCATGGACCCATGGATCTTGGCAGCAATGAGCTGAGGTCCTCCCCACATCAGTCTTTACCATCAATCTTCACCTTCACAGCCTACTGCTGTCTACTTCAGCTGTTTTCTCCTTTCTGGGACATGTCAGCTTCACTACAACTGATAATGAAGAGATTATTTTGAATTTTTTTTCTGTAACATCAATTCCACGTCCAAAATAAGAAAGGAATAATAGAAATACACAACTCAAGCCCATGGAAAGTAGGACTGATTTAGTGTGACCAGTGCATCAAAGTACTTCCTGACATCATCAAAAGAGATGTTTTGATTACAGAAAGCATTACACATTATGCAGAATAACAAGAAATAATTCACCTAGAAGGGGACTTACAATTCTCAAGTTGTGCAATAGCAAACATAAAAGTGGCACAGAGAATAGCTAAAGCTCAGTGTCGGATTTTCATGTCTTCTTTGGTGTCCAATGTTCTGCTACATTAGACTGAAATATTTGGATATTTTGTGTGACCATCATTTCAGTTTATATTGCCTTTAATCCAAATACTTTGGAGTGCTTTATAGCACAAAAATAGAATAGCACATCAAATAATTTTAATGTTAATTAAAAGCTCCATGGAAGAGAGATTAAAAAAGGCCAAATTTGTGCTTCTTAAGAATTCATTACATTAAAAAAATTAATAGCATCAATGTGAATTTTGTTTACATAATGGATGAACAACTAAACACACTGTCCAACAATGAAAATTAAAGTTAATATTTTCACCATATTTTTTCCTGTGAAGCATACTACACGGATTAAATATTTATATTGTGAACATTTTGGTGTGAAACTAAGACTTTTCACAAGTCAGTGCAACATCTAGCAGCTATACTGATATGCAAGAGCATTCCCAGACGTGCTGGGAATAAACAGCTGAAAAATCATATTTTTTTACAAAGCACTTCTGCAACATAGTCAGGATCCCAAATGTGGGAGAAAATCTTAATGCTACAGAGCTTCACTGACTAGTAGGTTGAGACTCCAGACAACACAGAATATTGATAAAGCTACATAGCATCCTGCAGTTCTATGTTTGCACAGTGGGTAGATGTGAGGAAGTGAAACACAATTGTGTGTAAATCCTCTGAAAATAGAGGACTGCTGCAAAGCTGATGGAACTTTTTGGTCTTTTGTCAAATATAAAGGTCTCCAGAACTAGAGGAAATTAAAAGAAGATGATTACAGTAGGACTTTTTTCATTGTTAATTATATTTGCCATTGTATCTAGTTAAGTAGAATATTCTCTCTCTGAATCTTTCAGGTCTTCTGCCAGCATACTCACTGATATGCAGTCTCAGAATGCTCTTCTTCAGCCCGAGACGTGTGTGGGCAGTTCGGGGGCAGCCCGCGCTCTGAAGGACAAGACTGGACTCTTCGCTCTTTAGTTCTTGGGATGTTTATTATTTCTTATCTATAAAATTTTCCTCCTGTCCAGCCGAGGTCCGGACAGCAAGGCAATCAAAGGCACTCTGACCGCCCTCGGGGCAGTCTCGTCTTCATATAATACAAATTAGGTCTATCGTATTTACCTTAACTTCCCAATACAATTCACCCATATTAAACTGTGCACCTTTGTAACAAACCAATCCCCAAGTGCCAACACCACCACCGAAAATGGATGACAAGAAGAAGAAAGAAGAAGGACAAGACACGCCCTGTTCCCTCCATCTTGTCTCCATGACCCCCCTGTACCAAAACCTGAACCCCCCTGTACAGGACTATAAACCCCCCTGTACAGGACCTTAAAACCTACACATCTATCTTATGGTTATATCATTCAAACTTGTGTGGCTCCCACATGCTCGTGCACAGGTGGCAAGTCCCTTGATGGATCAAAATCAAGCCACTAAGCACTTCTGGCAACATTCCAGGTCTTTTGAGCCCCCCAAGAGGGTTCTCAGCAACTCTGAACATCCGGAGTGATGTGCTGAGTTCCCACAATGCAGCAGGAATAATTTTTAGGTTCCCTGAACTACTGCAGTAATACATATTTTTAAATTTATTTTCATCTGCAAAAAACCTTCTCTAAACTGAAAGTTTTAAAATTCAGTAAGGATATATCTTATCTTTAAACTACATAAAGAATACAAAACTTTCCAGAAGTTTCTCTTTTCCTTATTCTTTCATTTCCTTTTGCAGTTGACATGTTCTTTTTTCCTTACAAGCAATGATAAGTGATCCAGAACTAAGAAAGTTGAACAATTCACTATTTCTGATCCAATCTACACAAAAATATAAGTATTTTTATTGGTAGGTTTCATTTACCACAATTATTACAGTTATTACTAACTTAACATTATGATGTACAGTTCAGGTTAATAATGACACAAGCAAAGTGACATTTCCCAGTGTGGCAGCATTAAAATTAAAACTCTCAGGGGCTGGGATGTGTTCAGGAAGAACAGGAATCAGGAAAACAAAGCACAGACAATAAAAAMTCAGCATGGTATGGCCATACACAGATTACAGGTAATAAACCTAGTAATTAACTACAAATGTAAAAATAAATCATCTCTTCACTTGTAAGAAAACATAGTTTCATCAAAGCTAACATCCTACAATGATACAAATTGCTTTTTAAAGTAACTGCTACAATAGAATTCTGCCAGTATTGAATTTATTGAAGTCTAGCAACCATAGTTGCTCTCTCCAACTGAAAAAAAGTTCATTACAAAATTACTTCCACATTAATTGCTCTCCTGTTTCCTTAGAGAAACATTTTCATTCTCTGAAATTACTTTAACCACTGACAGCTATGAAAGTTTAATTAATTTCCAAACAAACCCTTACATTATAGGAGCTAAGAAGAGAAGGAAGAAAAATGTTACTGGGCATTAAGTGCTGCCCCAATGCAAGTCATCTTCCTGCTCTTCATGCCTTTAGTAGCAGTGCCAACTACACAGTCAGAGTTCTAGCCCATAACTTTAACATCTTATCAGTTTGCAACTACTCCTCTCTCCTCACTAATGGCTTCAAGCACAAAAGAAAATGATACCCTCTGACAGTTTGGTCATGGTTCTATTACTGCTCTGTACTGCTTTTATTAAAAATTTTAGCAAACTCTTTTGTGGGGGGCAAAAGGAAACAAGTATTGTTCTGCAGGAATCCAGTGAGTAAACTCAAATTTTTACCCTCAGGGATGAAAGAAATTTTTTTAAATACTCTAGGAAGCCATAAAAAGAATTTGTATCTTAAAAGCTTTGTCACAGGAGTTATTTTTACAAAGAGAAGCATTAAATGATGGCATTTTTCCTTTTTGTTACCCACCTGAAACCTCAGAGAAGACCACTGCCTAAGTATCAAAACCAACTTTATTTAAAATTAATTTAATCTTTAATCTGTCTTAATGAAAGCTGATCAATAAGCAGTTGGCACACATTCAAAAAAATTTGAATTGTTTCATTCAATATTGGTCAGAATGAATCATATCAGTGAAAAGTGCCTTTTTCACATGTACCTACAAAACAATAAAAGATTGCATGAAGGAAACTATGTGACATTTTATACCCATCATCTGAAAGGTACTAATAACCTTTGGGTCTGTTGTGTAACCAGGGTTCATCAATCCTAATCAACTTCAGCTCTAAATTCCCCTAAGGTTTGAACTGGCAAGAGCAAGGGAAGTTTGGCTCAGCAAGAAAGATCTTGCAGAAAAAATGTCCGTGTTTAAAATCAGCACTGCACTAACATGCTATAGTCTGTTGTAAAGACAGTGACATATTTCCAAAGAGACACCCAGGTTTGGCACAGCCCAGTAGCACCTTATTGCAGGAAGGGAGGTGGAGGGAAGAGAGATCCTATTTCCTGCTAACGTAAAGTGTGAAATTACTACGCAAAAATGTCCTAAAGTGGGCAACAGAGAGCTAGATGACAGCAGTGCATGGACGCATGTCATGAAAAGTAGAAGCATTAGGCCACTTACTTCTGCCTGGGAGCTCTGGCAGCCCTTATTTATGTGTATCCCTATTTGACTTGAGGGAAAATGTTTCCGCACAACTTCTGATCTCAAAACAGCATAGTTAAGGTCAAGATTGTAAAACGTCACACTTAATACGTTTTGAAATATGCATAGCGTTCAACATTAGCACAATTAAAAATTGTCCAGTCCCAGAGATATTTCCAACCCTATATCCAGAGGAGCAATGCCATAAAGAGAGCAAATAAGGTTGGATATTTTGCACAATTTTAATGTTAAAAACACGAGAAAGAAATTGTTATTCAGAGGTTCTTTGCAAGCATAATTTGCCTTCCTGCTCAGCCAATTACTCTGGAAATATAAGGAGAAAGAAAACACAGTGCAAAAATTTTTAAGAACCTCAATGTCTTGTGACTTTTCAAGACCACCCAACATAATTTATCTAAATTATTTCTAATTATTTTTCATATTATACAACATCAAAAACCTAAATCTCAAAGTAGCTCTTGGAAATAAGCCTTTATCAAAGTCCACAGTAATAAATTGCCCAACTCTACACATTCTCTGTACAAATAGTCCGGGGGAGAAAGTGAGATGTAGAAACATTCTCCATTCTTTTTTTTTCTTTATTTTTTCTTCTTTTTTTGTCTGAAGTTATATAGATTCTATTTTCTGTCATGCTTTCACGACATCATTGCACTGTTCATTTCCAGAGAGTTGTACTAATGATCAAATTACTACTCTACTAATGGAAAATCAGACTCCTCTTTATCACAAATGACTTGAAGAAAAAGAAGTCACGCTCACTTTACTTTAGGATGGCAATCCAAAAAGACTATAAGGTGATAAGAACTTCTTGACAGTTATAAAACATGAAAGATCTTTACAAATTGGCTCTTAGTTAAAGCTGGCCTTTGGAGCATACTATGCCTAATGTTCATCTCACTTAAAAGTGTAACTGAGAAACTTTTTTTAATTAAGTATTTACTCAGTGAGGCGCACCCTTTGTTCCTCTTTTTTTTTTTTTTTTTTTTCTGCGCACAAATGACAGTCTGCTCTGATTCTTTACTCTCCAAAGTGTCTGGCCAGCTTTTACTCTGGCATTTCTTTGAAACTTCACAGACCTCTTAGTCGAAACCCAATTTCTGCATGCGCTGTAGTGCAAGCACTATTCCAAACACACTGAAGCTGTAAGCACATTTATCACATACGTCTGGGCTGGTTGATTTTGCACTAGTTTATGTGAGCTTCAGTATATGCATGTAAATACGCTTTTCTCTTTCCATACACATGTGCAGAAGTCTAAATATCACTGTATTGTAACACAAAGCAAAGGCAGTCTCGGAGAGGGGACTTCTTGTGGATTAGGCTACACACAGGACAACTTCAGATAGTCCTCATAGCTGTCCAGCCTACAACCAGTATTCAGGGAAATTACCTGGACTCAAACCATTGGCAAATATGAAACCTTCAGGGTATTACAGACATATTTGGCAATGGCTGATCTGCTGAAAARGGAGCTGTTCTTGGCTTTGAAAATCAAAACATAAAACACTCACTTTCATGTATGAGCAGTTCATCCTAGCAGGGAGTAATTTCTGTTTCCATGTCTCTAGCTCACCCATTGGACATTCAGAAAGCTCTACAGTCAGTGTTTGTTCTCCCCTCAGGAGCACCAGCATCACAGTCCGCACACAGAACAGCACAGCCTTTATCCTCTGGACAGCCAGGGTAACTCTGATGGCTGTCCCCTGTATAACCACGCAGCACTGATTGCCTCCCTGTGCCTGCTAGGATGTTTAGCAACATGCTGTAAACAGAGGGTGTGCAATACTAAAGCTTTATTTCTTCCAAAATTGTATATTTTTATTAGCTGTTCCATTATTCATTTTGCAAAAAGCAAGTATCAAATAAATATGTTGATAATCCTTCTGGCCTTTACTACAGTCTTTGATGATCACCCTGTGCTGTGTCTAATTCATGTTATAACAAACAAAGATGATGGTAAAATAAATCTGTGGCATATTTAGAAAACACCTAGAAAACCTAGGTAAAACCTGTTTTGTACAATTACATATAATTGTGTTAAAGTACACTTTTAAAAATAAGATAATTTCCATTTCTTAGGGAACAGAGAATCTTAAAACATATTTTTATCTTCTTGTGATAATTATAAATTGAGCTTGTGAGCAAATTATTGAAGTTCTACTATTCTGTTTTAATATAGCTTCAAAAGAACATAGTATCTTAAAAAAGACAACAAAGAGTCAAGTACCTCAAATATGTGACATTAGCGAAGAGCTTCCCACAATTAATGCCACGTCATAACAAGTCATCCATACGATAAGGAAACTAGGGCAACATCTGTGTAGGAGGTAGGGGGCAGTAACTCTGATCCTTACTGGCTGTATGCTCCAGCAGAAATGGCCACGTTTTGTGCCCACAAAGCACCCTCAGCTCTGAGTGCACTCAGTTCTAAACAAAAAATTCTGCACCAATTTGGCCCCATCAAAAAACCTGAACACACTAACGTCGTAATGATACCTCAAATTTCCTGTTACAGCTTATCTTTGTTCTGTCTGTTCTGTTGGGTTAACCTTATTTTGGAATAATTCAGACCGCCTGTCTTGATGAAAAAATTCACAGCAGGAAAAGAATAAAAACGTTGGGATACGCACCTTTTGCATTCACTAAGCAAAGTAATTCTCGATTAAAATGCAGTAGAAATTCTCCCTTCTTTCTATATCTGAATGTGTTGTTAGAAAATTCTACTTAGACCATTGGCAATTGCAAGCCTTTGGTAACCATTTTATATCATAAGCACTAAGAATCCCAGCATTCTTAAATGTAATTAAAGAGAGCCCTGTCAATGGCTTTAAATAAAACATGTTACTTACTGTTGTTTTGAAAGCTGTTAATTTTCTTAAAATAATGCCTCATGTTTTTATAGTCAGAAACATAAATTAGAATGTTTTACGGTACAAAATATGCAGATTAAACCAACCAATAATCATAACTGATTTGGCAATTGGCAACAATGTTGCTAATTATATGACCTGATATTTGTGAATCTTAGCTTCACTACTACAAAGACTGATTGAGCCGATTTCCCACTCTGATTTGATACTTTCCTTCATATTCACAGTGGACATTATCTTAAGTCATAAAGACTATCAGGATAGATTTATAAGATAGGAAAAGTATTTTTACCTGAGGCTTTGTGTGATTTATTGATTCCTAGAATTCCTATAAACTCTGTACCAACAGTGTTAATTATTAGGGAGAAACTGATTCCCATTTCATACATGAGAACAAGGCTGATGTATGTTAATTAGGTCTATACAAATTTGCATTTTGATTGGGGTTTTTGAATCAGCAACACATAACCTTTTCATTAATTGAACTGACCCAGCAATCACTGATGCTGTGAATGAATCCATGTTCTGATTTTGTGTCTATGTTGTAGCTCTACTTCATTATCCTTTAGAAGTCAAAGCAGTCATAGACTCAAAGGAGGGCTGTGGAAGAGCAAGCTCTTAGGAAAATCAGTTTGCAATATTGGTTATGAACTCAGCAAATGTTTTCCAGACATTTCAAAAATTGCTGAAAAGATATGTTGTAGAGGTGGAGTGATGAAATTCATGGACTTCTTAACTATGTGTTAGTGAGGAAGATGATGTCCATGCCTGTTTACCTCATTAACATTTATTTTACCAGAATAAGCTTCAGTTCAGGGCATGAGTCCTTTTTACATTATACAGAGTACTAAACCTCTTGTCTTTGGATAATCCACAAATACTTCATCTACACCCATATTCAGGCACTTCTGTTGATCTAATTTTTCCGGAAGAGCAAACAACTATATAACTGTATAACATAAGTACTCAGACAAGCACCTGCAAAGGCAATTTTGGAGCCCAAGACCAATAGCCCTTGGACATGCAGATATTTCATGTCATGCGGACATTGATTCATCTTTCCATATCAACTCTGGTATTTACAGACAGAGAAGACCTGCCTTCAGTCTGAGAGGATAGTTAATATTTTTGTATATTTTCAATGTTAAGATAATTATCTTTCACCTTAACCTCTGGAGGCAAGCTGGAATCACAGCAACACTTTCATCAGTCCAAACATTTTTAAAAACATAGGTCGTTTTGCGGAACATAAGGTAACTGTTTAACGATTCCAGTGCAGGAAGAAATTAATAGATTATCTCAAACAATATAAAGCTGTAATAAAAAGATTTCCGCATAAGTGTATTTGTTCTAGAAGAGTGTATCAAAGTTATTACTACTCCACTGTAAACTGCATTAGCAGAAAAAACATCGCATACAGAAACTATTCTTGCAAGTACTTTGATGACAGCAACTTTGTAATTTACAAGATTATCCACTTTCTTTGGGTTTTCACCCATCCCTCTATCCCATCAGCTTCCCTTTCTCACTTGAGTTTACTCTCAATTTCTTTCCCCTCCTATGTAGCACCTCTAGCTCTGCTGGATCCAGGATATTTAATTTTAAAGTGGTATTAGATCAGGCAGCCTCTCATATGCTGCCCCAGTAACATCAGCTTTAACATTCTATTACTGGGGTGTTCTCAAAAGCACTTCTCAGCCCTATGGCACCCTCCCAACAACCAAGAACATGTCTGAAAACTGATGTCACAGGCTAACACTTCCTCCTCCCTGTGCCAAAATGAAACCATATTCTGTTGTGATGTGTGCAAAAATCCATTGCTGCTTATGGACGTTGCTGGGGCAAGTTTGTTCTCATTTAGATGGATGACAAATGCTTCTCATCGGTTTGTCTTGCTGCATAGGGTTTCTTACAGAATTTTGCTGTCTTGATGTTCCACTATCCTCTCACAATATCCATTTCACTCGTTTGCCATAACTTATTTAAAATTAAATATAAGTTCATTGAAGTAGAAGTTTTGGCTAGGACTACAACTTTATTTAAGTTTTTAAACATCGCTACAGGGATGGAAGGAAGGAAAAAGCAGCTGACATGAAAGATCTGTTTTGTTTTCTCATGAGAAACATTGTTAAACTGATTACGAAATTCTGAATGATTCTTGTGTTTTGCTCTCAATGGTATGAGTCATCTGTTTGTTCTCTTTTTTGTACTTGTCTTTTATGACCTACCTTGGTCACCCTGCATCCAAAAGCAGTAATTCACTCCTATGGTGAATCACCACCCAGGATTTAGATGTTTCCAATGAGTCATACTTCACCTTATAGAAAATACAACTCAGGCTACATAAATTGGGCACTTCAACTATAGTGGGTTTAGATGTCCATGTCTGGAAAACAAAATTATATATTTCAGTGACAGAAGTGAAATAAAATGGTGAACAATAGTCCCTACTTTAAACTCTGTATAAGCAAATCCTCTTTTTTTAATTCAGTTAAAAGACATTGGTCAAAGTACACGTGAAAGAGAGCACTCATATAATTTTTTTTCCATTCCTGAAATCATGGGCTTAAAAACCTTAATAGTTTCTAACACCATGCTCTCCTAAATACTTATAACATCATGCTCTCCTTCTGCAAAGATTGATAATATCAAAAACTCCCATCAATAAAACCACAGAATTAATATCCAGAAATTCAGGATGAGTTCAGAGCCTACATTCCAGAAATTAGGCAGACTACAGTCCAGTTGAGGAAAACTTATTGTATTTCCTTTCACCTGCTCTTCTTTGCACCTTATTATCCAATGCTAAATATCTGCCATCTGTTATAGGGATTCCCTGTGAGAAAAAAGTATTTGTAGTCAGATCCCATAAATTCCCACATGAAGACCACCTGTAGATAATGAGAAAGCAGGCTTGGCTTTTGGTTGGCTGCTTGGTGTTTGGGGTTTTTATTTCCATTCTCAATTACAAAAAAGAATTAGCTCCTCAGAACAAAGAATGTGAAAGAGGCTGTAATGGGCAAATTGAACCAAATGAGGCAATAGGGTTTGCAGGCACTATGTTATCAAAATAATTTGCTAATGCCAAAGGGTGCTATTAAACTGAAGTTTTACCCCTGCAGAGCAGATTCAGACTCTAGTCTTGATTTGTCAGCAGGAGTATTCTGTCTGCTCTAAGTGCCTCCTAAATTTGCCATAACTGGATCCCTAATGAACCTTCTTTCTCCATCAGTGAGCACAGCACCAGTGAGACTCTGCCTCTATTCTCACTCATTACTGTTGAGACTGGGAAAACTACTGAAAATTGCTTAATTTTCTGGAAGAAATAATGTAAGACAGAGAGCAACAATGTATCTTACCCGCATCATCTGTGAGGAGCAAGTCTCAGGTTTTTTCATGATAATAAAACTTCAAACAACATTAACAAATGTTTGGTAAGAATTTACTGATTATAGTGATGTATAATAACATTTAAACATAGCTTTCTTCTTTTTAATCTTTTCAGAAATTTAAAGAGAGGCTATTGACTTTTTTTAAACAAACTACTAGATAGCTGAATTAAGAAAGTGCAATTGAGTAAGATTTTATTTAAATACTTTTAGATCAAAATGTTCAGTATCTATCTTTGTGACATTAGATGTGGTAAACACTAGAAATTAAACATTTTCTTTTTAAGATACTGACACTGAAATATTTGTCTTAAATGCATGGTATTTCACCTATGTTTTCAGCTTCCTGCTTTCAACTGAAGGAAACTTAATGCATTTACACAACATAAAACTTGCAAATATAAAATATAAAATTGGTAGAGTATGCAGAAAATTGCAGGTGTGTCTGAAGCAAAATACCTGTTGCATGCACCCTACAGATACATGTTGTTGACTGTTGTTGTTTGGACTTTAAAATGTACCTGGACAGAAAAACAAGACAGTATCTTACTCAAAGCTAAGGATTACATATGTCAGAAAATGCTTTGTTTGTGTCAGTGTACAATTTAATATTTTATAATACTGCCATACTTCAAATAACAAATAAAATGCAATCAGCTCAAGATTGCTAATGCTCACATTCCAAAATAGTAACTCAACCATTGAGTTGCATACTATGGTATGCGTTCTAACATAAATAGGAAGAAAAAACCTGGAAAATTAAGTTGCCTTAGACACTGATGCAACAAGAGCTACTTGAAAATAGTCCTGTAACAATAATCATATTTCTAATTGGAGTTCTGCAGAAAGGAAAACAAATATTTTGTCCTGAATAAATTGAGAGCACACGTATTTACAGATGAAGAGGATACATGCATGTGTCTTCTTGTATAAATTTTTTATAGAAACCTTACCTAGCATAATGCTTTAACAAACCTGACTTCTTTCCTAAGTGAGCTGTGGTTGTGGGTTGCTATTCTCTCTTATTACAAAATTGCAAATGAAAGAGAGACAGTAAACCATTTTCCAGTGGCCACTCTTAGGCTGTGAACTGAATGTGGGTCATCTAAGTAATGTGTTAGTGCTCTATACCATTCTCAATCTGTGAAGTGTGAAATACCAGCCCTTGCAATCATGATAATACTTTTCAAAAAATAAATAGAACACAACTGAGAAGTGTGACTATGCTGACAGGGCTCATTGTGCTACGCTTACACAGGAGCCATAAGCTAAATTTTAAAAGTTTCTCGAATTGTTTCCTCTGTCAAACTTCTGCTAAAAATAATAATAATTTTAAAAAGCAGAGGTTGGTTAATTCTCATTAAATGTTATAATATTCCTGATTATACTCCAGTGTTTTCCTGCCTCCATATTTTATCTTAATTTCCAATTTTAAAATATAGCAAGAGTTATGAGTATATCCCACTTTCATGCAGTATGCGATGTCACCAAGTACAATATAATGATTCACTACCCTCCTTCCATTTATATTTTCATGCTTCTGGAAGGAAAACCTGGGTCTCTACAATGATTTTCTTTTAATATCTGAATGAAGAGAGTTAACTGGAACTCGGAGGTAAAAGTCTTCCCAATATCTCTCATTTTTTGGATACTCCTAGGACCAAACAGGAGATAGGCAAAAGCAAATGCAACAAAAAATTCTCCACAAGAGTCTTCTGCCCTCGTTTCACTGGTCAAGAAAGTGAAATTTTAAAAAAATAACTGAAGCAAAAACAGCCAAACACAAAAATCAAACATTCAAGTAGAAAAAATAAGTGGAAGCTGAATAGAAAATGTCACACAGTATTTCAAGCATACTCAATTTTTTTTATATATCAAGAACATACTGAATTTAAAATTGAATTTATTTTTAATTTCAATCAAAAGATGAAAAATAGCCCAATTTTAATATGCTATCTATCTGAACACTTCAAATTATTACAGTTGTAATTTATTTTATTTCAACATAATACAGCCTCATCCTATCTGAGAGTTGCTTTCAGACACATGCTTTGAACCCATGGTACCTAGATCACAAATGACAATCTGCAGCTGAATAAAATGATGGAGCTGAAAATCATCTTTCTTTTCTACCATGTAAGCCCGCTTATTGAGCTGACATAGAAGTCCCTGACTAGTTTAATATTTTTAAATATATTCCAAGCAAAAGTTTCAACTACTTTGAAAGAGGGCTTAGGTGAGAGATTTGTGTGCCACCTTCCACTGGGCTGCATAAATACATCCTAATACTGAAAGGGATGTGATCTAACCACCACATGACACCTGTAGCTGAGTGTTTGGTTCATGCACTGAGGTCTCCCAAGTGCACCACTAAGAAAAACTGAATATCCTCCAAAAAGGAAACACAATTTTTTTCCATTTCAAATAAATGGATTTTAATGTTTAGTTCTAGCAGAAAAACCTTCAGTCTGTGAGTTTTACTACCTGGAAATGTACCTCAGATTAGGTATTGACAGGCTGCTACTGCTACTCATAAATCCCTCTGTGTTCCAAGAACATTTTGTTCCCATAAGGCCATAGTTCAAAGTAACATGTTTTTGTTTCCCAATATTTCAAGTGCCTGTAAGGAAACAATTGTTCAAGCAGATCTAGACCTTTCCAACTAGACCTTAACCTCCATTCTGGCTGACTAAAATATGTTTACTGTTCTCTGCATGTATCAGTTCTATATAGATGAATCTCAACACACAGCTTAAAGTACTGTGAGCTGAAGCAATGAATTCCAATAGCAGGACTTAAAATAATCACAGCCAACTTTAATCCTATTCTAATCCTTTTACCACTGCCTAGTTAAATCTAAATTGTGAGATATCAGTTTGCAAATGCTGATTGGATTCATTTGACTGGCGTAGTCATTCATATCTACATTTGTGAGCTCCACTAATGTTAATAAGCTCTGCTGACAGACAAAAGGTGGTTTTATGCATACTGTTGCACTAGTGTGACGTAACACTGAAAATTTATATAAAGCTTGATTTTACTTCTCTGAGTTTACAAGAATTTTAGTGCTCACACATAGTGTTGAAACAAGACTTCTAGAATTTCTGTCTTCTTCTAAAAAGTACAAAAAGCCTTTTATTTTCTTGCCTTCTAATAGACTTATGTCTTTCAAGCCAAGGTTGAGAGAGGGAACTTGCTGAGATACCACGACTTCTGAGTTTGTTTCTTGTCAAACCTGTCTATCCAAGATCCAACGAAAGCAAGCCATGGCTTTGTTAATATGTGTACACATACCCTGTGTGACCTTGATAAACTCCACCAACTTTTTCCATAACAACACATTTGGCATTTGTTAGGAACAGCTGAAAATGGCAGTTTGTCATGAACTAAATGATGAAAAGTATTCTCATCTCTGGGAACAGTCTTCTGGAAAGACTTCTGTGGAATATCAATACCTCAGACTAAAATTCTTCATTCAACAATGGTTCTCAACTCTCACATGTCTATATAATAAAAACTGAGCAAAAAGTAAGCTAATAGGCTGTGTGCATTGCACTGCAGGTTCTCTCTTTGACATCAACTTCTTCTCATCATGTTGGAGCACCTAATGGGCAGCTATTTTTAGGATACTAGAAGACTAAGAAACAGATCTCCTGAGTAGCAGGTTTGCTGTAAGCTGAGTGGATATTATCCAATTATATCAATTTATATGACAGATTACTCAGAATATGCACTTAACACCAGTAACATGAATGCTCTTTATCTGCATGATTTTTCAATTTTAGACTTTGAATGCTTATTGCTTTCTTTTTATCATGAATTTTGTAGCGTGCAAAAGCCAAAAAGAAGGGACTTAAAAGAATACAACTCATCATATTAATATTATTTACACAAAAGGAATTTGCAAAATATATTTTTAGTGTAACAAAAATGTCACATGTAAACGAGTGTATCCAGACCCTCAAATAAAATTAACTGTGTTCCTGTTTTGCTACTTCTCAAGTAGTTGTGAAAACAATAGGCATTCCAAAATAGTGCTTATGACCATAGATGGCAACTAAATTAATAGAACATGATCTGCACAGATAGTACTCAAACATGACATGCACAGAACTAAATTCTAGTCTGTTGTTAGAATAAGTCTGAACTCAGATTTTAATGGATAGTATTTATATTTGCTGAACTGGGTACCTGTTCTACCTTCAATTACAGCAGGAAACGATTCAAAGATCTGATAGCGTTTAATATTATATTAGAAATCAATATGTTTTCCAAAAATGTCTATTACAAAATACTTCTTGATTACAGTAAGTAACCAAGATTACTTGATTACACAGTAATATAATATATATACCTAGATATATTTTTATGGTAATATTACACAGTGTGACATGTTGTTCCACAGAGATTTCAGTTGCAGTTCACAGCTGACTGGAATCTCAGATTCCCATGGTGATACAGATCCATACATTAAACTACCACTTACTCCTACTCACAAACAGCTGCAATGCAATCCATTCTGCATTTCCAGTACCAGGACTTGCTTTCAATGTGGCATTCAAATATTAAGGCAGAGAACTGCCCTTTCCCCAGAGTTCCGGACTACTTGTAATTCCTTTAGCATTTGGAGGGCTTCTGGCAAGATTGTGGCTGTGGAACATTGCCTCTTTCTCTCTGCGCAGTCTTTAGTAGGAGAAGAGCAAACATTCACAAAATCCAGCACATTGGGATCTGCAAGTGGCTTATTAGAAATGTATTTTGATTTGAAAACACAAGAAAAAATCCTTATTTTAGAAGTCTCTCTTAAATTTTTTGGTTCTCTAGAAAAGGTGAGATCTTGCCCGACAAACTTCCATTGCCCCCTGCTGGGGACTGAAATGTTAATGTTTAAATACTCACAACTGAGCATTTGCAAAAGCAGTGCGTGCTCTTCTAAGACCAGGTTTGCAAAGTAACTGCCCACATGCAGAGAGGGTGAGCACCCACCACCGGGGACTGCAAGCTCGGTTTGAGCCAGATAAGGGAGAAGGTTGATAAGATGCAGACCCTGTGAAGGTGAGATAGCACTTTTTAGCATGTAAATGTCCTCCCTTACCCAATCTTCTCAGGTGAAAAATCCTCCCTCCCCACTGGAGAAGGTTATCAGGAAATTTGAACATTAGCCTGCGGGTTTTCATCCCTTCTGATGGGGCATAACTGGCTCGACCCCACTTGAGGCAAGAGGCAGCTGCTATGTCTTACAAGGCCCCCCCACCCACTCCCAGACTCACTTCTGGGACCTTCCACCAGACTGCACATGATCCTCAGGGTAAAACTGCCCTCCTGCCCAGGGGAAGAATCAGGATATCCCCACCTAAACATATAGTAACCTATTGAAATCTGTTTTGGGAGCTTCCCTCATTTCTGGCAGATCAGGACTGCAAACATCACCTCCACTAATGAAGACTGAAATTATAACAACCAAGGTTTCTTACTAGATCTATGGGTGGTGTTATCTTTCTTCTCTGCTATCTACTTTTATCCTTTCTTTCTCTTTCTTCTTTTCTTTATGTATTTTCTTAAGTGATATCTATATACTTTGATATTGCTACATTTCTAGAGGTAATAATGAAAGCATCTAAATTTTTATACTTTTGTATTTCTATATTACTATAGATAATAATAAAAATGGCTACATACTTCCTTTGGCTACAACATTGCAGCAAAATTGTTGTAAAGTAAACCCTACATATACGTATACGTATACGTATACATATACATATACATATACATATACATATACATATACATATACGTATACGTATACGTATACGTATACGTATACGTATACGTATACATATATGTGTATGTGTGTGTATATGTATGTGTGTGTGTGTGTGTGTGTGTGTGGTGTGTGTGTGTGTATGTATGTGTACATATAAATATGTATAACAATTGGCTGTTCAGTGCAGTTTCACTCTAATCTGGCCCTGGGGATCTTTTAAAAAGAACCTGAGCTACCCTTTCCTTCAAGGGGGGGGTCATAACATCCCCTAAGATCTATTGCTAGATGAGCCAATGCTGTAGATTAAATGAAACTACATTTTAAAGGAGAAATTAACTTTTATCAAAAAAAGAAAAAATCCTTAGGGCACTAGCATGACAAATTCTAGAGTATTCTTCTGTCTTTCTCTGTATTCATCATATATAATAAGCATACCCATTTCATTGAGTCGTCATTCCAACATTTGCATAAAAACTCCTTTAGTACAATGGTCAGTACAAATCTTTCTACTGTCCTCTTCTTTGTGTGTCTCTGCCTTATTGGCTTAGCAGCTCTGCATTCTACCCTTCCCTTCTTGGGATCCTCACAACAGATTTATCATTTTCCAGCTCCAATTTCAAGCTTATTCTACTTTTCCTCTACAGATGACATAATGTCCAGTGCTCGATTACAGAGTTTTCTCCATGCATCACACTTTCTTCTAATGTTTCCTCCTCTAATAAAACCTCCTTTGTGATCCACAGCCAGCACAATCAGCCTGCAGCATTTTGCTTTATTTCCTGCTATTTTCCAGCTTTCTGGCTGCCGCATCTATCTTCCTCGGGCTTGATATGGCACTGTCAGCCCTACTGCCACATTTAGCACATTGCTTGTCCAGTTCCTCAGGCCACCCTACTCCTTCCTAATAGATGTATTTGAAACAGAAATAAGCAAGAAAGGAGAAAATTGTGAAGTAAAAAGCAAATACTGTGAAATGCAGTTAACAAGTGCTACTTAAACACTGTTTTGAGATAGAGCTTTGGTCAATGCCATTGGTTACCAAAAATGACTGTTAAGAGGACGAATTACGCAATCAATAAATAACAACAGAATTCAGTCTGGAAATTACTATGAATTTCCTCTCTGAGAAAAGTCTGATCCCAAACAAAACAACTAAAAGGCATTCAGAGTCCTTCAAAAAGAGGCAAATGTAAAATTAGTCTTATAATCTCAAATCTTTATAGTGAGGAAATATGAAAGATTATGACAAAACTCTACAAAAAATAGAAAGCAATATGCAACACAGCAGTATAAATAAAGCTGTTTAAATGAGGTTTAATCAAAAGCAGGATTAGGGCCACAGCAAATTAGCATTTTCTTTAAGTAGCTTAGGGCAAAAAGCTTCTCAGAAAATGAAATATGTGAGCAGATGCAAATAAAAACAAATAATAATAAAGCAGTCTACAGAGATTAAAACCAGTGCATTGCTACAGTCTGTAATTTGATAACTCTACTGAGCATATACATAAATATAAACGTGTTCTAATTAAGGCATCAAGGTAGTGGTGAAATGATAAGTATATTTTACCAGCTCATACAGGAGATCATCATTCAGCCAGTAGTTGCCTTCACAGCTGTCCAAACCAGCAACAGCTGCATTCACTGGAACCACCAAGAAGGTGGTGGTTGGATTAGCTTTGAATTCCTACATTTAAAAGCCAAATCAGGAGAAAGACAAGGAAATTAATTACTGCAGCTCAATATTCCATCATGGGTTGAGCTCTTTAGAAATTCCCCCATGGGATAGTTTTCTATCTATGCTGCTTTTACAAAGTTTAAGCATTTTGCAGGAAAGCATATGTTTCATCCAAAAATGCAATGAATAATCACTGGAATATTTACGTTTCAGTATAGTGTACTCAATTCAAAATAAAACTATATCAGAGCACAATACTGATGGCCTTATCAGGGGTAAATATTTAACCTCAAAGAAATGGAACATTTTGATAGAGTCAAAATTGGTTTTGGTGTATTTTATTTCATCCTGGCTATCATAACCTTTCCATTCCTACTGAAGTAATTACTAAGCACGTCTCTTTCCAGGCAGCAAAAATCATTCATCAAGATTGTAATATGGAGTAGTAATTAAATGGGCAATTCAATGAAAGTTTTGTAAACAAAGGTGTATTTCTCATAGAGCAGAAACATAATAGGCATTTTCTAGGAGTGTTTGTGTAAAGATGCTGTCATAAAAGAACTGAGTTATCTCAGAGAGAACAGGAAACCACTGGGAACATAATGGGAAATGATGTTACATGAAGTTGTTCTGATGCTGGTCCAAAGCCCTTACCATACCTACCTGGTTTTAACAGAGTGCACAGGAAAATTGAGGAATAAGAAGCAGAATTTCCTCCAAACAAGATGACAATGGTAAGGAAACAAATTTGTACTGGGAAGTGACCGATACTGTATAAGAAAGTAATGACTGATTTGAAAACAACAGTAAGGTTAATTTTAGGAATGAATACAAATGAATTCTCATTTTCCCCCATTGTCTTTATTTCTGTTATCAAGATAGAGATGATAATATAGGAGAAGGAAGGTATAGACTTAGATACATGCTGTTATAGGAACCATGTCAATAACATGCTATCTCTTGAATTACTGTCATAAGACTTCATACAGTCATAAATGGGTGGTAAGCTCAGAGAAAAAGAGGATATCAGAGACTACAGGAATCTGAAAATATACATGCAAGTAGTATAAGGAGTTGGAGAGCAGAGACATAAAGTCAATACGTAAAGAAATGTCAGAGGAGTTTTCCTGATGAAGAGATAAGAGTGCAAAGTTACACTGAAGGACATAAACCTTACAAAACACTCGTAACTCATATCCTTCCATGTAAAATTTACAAAGAAGCTGTTTGGGGCTCAGTCATTGTAACAAAGTAATATTGATACAGTATGAAGGAGTATCAAGTAAAAATTCAAATATTAATTGGCTTTCCTAACCTGTTGGGGTACTATGTATACATATAATACACATAACTGTAAAAATTTAAGATTTTAATTATACTTCCAGTGAAATATGGGTTTTTTCAATCTCTTCAAAGATGTACTCTGCTGTTATGTGTGTTTTGTGTTGATATTGTTGTGCTGAATTATCTATGAATTAGCTGTGATTTAGGAAAATATTGCTGAAAAGATAATTTGTTATTGAACTGTGTTTCTTCTTTGAGGCTTCTTGCAGCTTAGAAAAAATTACAGGTCCACATTACACACAGGTCCTGCAGAAAAAAAAATGTTTTTCCAGTCTTGTTTACCAGTCTTCAAAAAAAGAAGTAGAAGTTAACATGTTTTCCATCAAGGCCTGTGCTCTTGCTCTGAAGTCTTTAGTGACTTTCAGGTTATTTGGTGTCTGTGATGCTGAGTTGGAAAATGGCACTGTCCTCTGTACTCTGATCATCTGAGCTGCTCCTGACATGAATTTTGGTAAAACCCAGGGACTGCCTAAAGAAGCACTTGGAGCAAGTTTTTGTGCAGCTCCATAATCTTTACTGCTGTGGAGACTGGGAGTTGTGAGATCTGTGCCTCTGCGCAGAAGGCAGCTCTGATGTCATTTAGAGTCCCTGCAGAGGCCTAGGCTCATTTCCTGCTGCTGCAGTTATGCAATGGCACGTCTGTGTGTAAACACCTACCCAGTACAATCGATTCAAAGTTAAGTTAAAGCTCTGAGTTCACTAAAGGCCAGTTTGAGTTGCAAGCCACCTTAATTTTTCTGCTGTAGCGGAAATCACACAGCAGATAGCCCAAATGGGCTGCCTATTTTTACCCACAGGATATGTCCTTCCTGCCTGGAGATGGCTCCCTTGTCAGCAGCCCTGTACAAGCTGTTTTGCACTACTGTGACCCTTATGTACACTAAAAAGCTGGAGAGAATACATCAGCAGTTCCTGTTCTCCTTGGAGCTGCTGGTCATTGTCTTAGATACCTGTCTATTTTCAGGAAATAATTGCTGAGAATTCTGGGATTTTGGTATTTTCTGCTGATATGCACATGTGGTATGTTGGTATATTTCTATCCTCTTTGTTCCTGCCCTAGCACCTTTTTGTTAAATCTAATAATTGGAATACATATGCAAATGTACAGGAAAGTATTGCTAAATTCCTTATAATCCAGTTTCCAATAAGAATATTTCAAATTTATGGGAATAATAATTTTTAAAAATGTAAAATGTAAAATATATGGACAAAATATAAAAACCAATGTAAATCTATAAATTAAAATTTGTTTCTAGTTTTATTTGATTTTTTGCAGATCCTAATCTGCAAAATTACAAGATTACTTCTGCTTCTTTCCTATTATCATGCAAACTAATTAAAATTTGACTTCTACATCTCTCTTTCTAAAAATCTTTTATTTTTCTGCTGATGGTAAGGACAGGTAAGGAAAAATGCAGCTATATGAAACATCAAGAGGAGTCAAATTAATAGAACTCACGCTTCAACACGCACTGCAAAAGGGATCCGGCTGAAGTTTCTTGTGGGATTTCAATATAATACTTTTACATGTTAAGGTCTTCTGTTTAAGCACTTGTTTAGAATAGATTTTTTTGCTAACACAGCAATAGAGATAAAACACCTGATTTTAAGTTTTCAATATACTGTGAAGCACACCTATTCAGTGAAAAGCCCAGGATCTGAGGATTAATGAAAGCATTGATTCATTCGGGGACAGAAAGACAAAGGAAACCACCCTCCCCTTCCTTTAGGTCATTTGTCTGGATGTAAGTGAAGGTTTGGCACATCTCTTCAAGTTTTCTCCACGTCAGGCATCTGTCAGAGCAATATTTCCAAAGCCAGGACAAATGCCTGGGAGCAGCGCTGTGCCAGCTGGCAGCCCCGTCACTGCTCTGCCTCCCTAGGGCCACCCCAATGTCCCGGCAGGGCCCCACAGCCCTGCTCTGCACCCTGGCCTTCCCACAGCTCTCCCACAGAGTCTGCATCTTCTGTCCAGAAAATATCAGATTTTCACCCTGGAACACATTGAGGCTGTCTCAGGGACTCCATGGCCACAGGACTCCTTCCTGTCCATTAAGAAGCCATGGAAGATCTCTCTCACGCTTCAGATGTGTGCATTTGACAGGCTAAACTTATCACTGTTACCTACCAGTCTCTCTTAGCATATTTTCTCTTCAAAGGGTACTTTTTCCCTCAAATGGTATTTCTATTTATTTAGTCATACAGTAATCTGAAATGATTTGGGGAATTAATCAACAAGATGTAAATAAAATAACGAGGGAAGCTACATACTGTGAGGCTCACCGCCTCAGGTTTGGGGTTTTTTATAAAAAAGGGAGCAGTAAACAAACCACAAATTCCAGTAAAGTTCTATTTGTATCTTTGATAGATAAGTCTGTAAATGTTTTTTTATGTTTTGCAGATAAGATAGGAGTTCAACTTCATCAACTTCATGAAGCCAAATTTCTCAATGAAAAAGCCTAGGGTATTCAATGTGTACTAAATGAGAATGTCATTTTCCAGTTGTATTATTTTAATTAACTAACTGATGTTGCAAAATAAGTTACTGCATTTATTAGCATCGAAGGCACTGCACATCTGTAAATATGCACCTGTATAAGTGTTTTGCCATCACCACTCTGCCCCAGAACCAGCCTGGCAGCATGGTACAGGCCTTTCCCTATGCCTTGTCTTTCCCACATCCTCCAGGAGCTGGTAAAACCATGTGGCATCAACACTCACAAGGCTCAGGCCAGGCATTGCATAGGCATGGTGTTCATTTCTCCAGCTACATCCCTCTGCTTTGGAGGCAGAGGGCAATACTACTGTCCTTGCCCATGTTTTTGAGGGAAAGCCTAAATGTGTCATACCCATGCAGAAAAGATTCAGAGATCACAGGATTACAGAATGGTAAGGGTTGGAAGGGACAGTAAAGACCATCTAGCACCAGCCCCTACTGCCATAAGCAGGGATGCCTCCCCCCAGGCCAGGTTGTTCAAGGCCTTATCGAGCCTGGCCTTGAACACTGACAGGGATGGGGCATCCACAGCTTCTCTGGGCTGATCGTTCCAGGGGCTCGCAACCCTCACAGTAAAGAATTGCTTCTCAATATCTAATCTAAGTTTCCCCCCCTGCCGTTTGTACCCATTACAGCTCCTGATGAAGGGTCCCTCTCCAGCTTCCCTGCAGGCCCCTTCAGATCCTGCAAGGTTGCCATGAGGTGTCCACACAGCCTTCCCTTCCTGAGGCTGGACATCCCCAGCTGTCTCAGCCTGGCGTTGCAAGGGACATGCTCCAGTCCGTTTATTGACTCCATGTCCCTCCTCTGGACTTGCTCCTGCAGTTCTGTGTCCTCCTTATGTTGGGACACCAGAACTGGACACAGCACTGCAGTGGGGTCTCACCAGAGCAAAGTGGAGAAGGAGAGTCACCTCCTTTGACCTGCTGGCAACACTGCTATTGGTGTGTTTCCGAAGAGCAGTTACACATAAGTTTTATTTACTTATATTAAAGACATGTAAATTCTTCAAATTTATCTCTGGATGGAATTCCTTTATGCTTTGGTGACTATGTTCAGGAATAATATATTAAGTAGTCTATTTTCATCTGCATAATCCTCCTTGCTTTTTTGCTATTAATGCTCGTTCTAGAAAGATACATATTCCAACTATTTCAAAATTCAGTGAAAATGGGCCAGGTAGCTCTTTTGGAATATCTTGCACATTAGTCTTGGCGAAATAAAAATTTGGTTGATGTAGATTCAAAGTACACACTGTTCAAAGACTTTTAGGTTACTAGCAGTGACTTACAGGTTACTAGAAGGCTAGATATATATCACTGACACATTCTTTTTCTAGCATTTTTTAAAAGATAGATTCACTGAAAACTTTTGCTTTTTTTGCTGAACACCCTGAGAGCACAAAACTGGTCATGCTGTCTGAGCTTATCAAATCCAACCCCATTATTAAGGCAAATACATCACAATCTTACATAACAGTTTTTCCACACTGTTGCCCAGAATATTTGTAGATATTTGCTGTTTGTGCTGTTTCTTTTGACCTTCTCCATTTCTCTACTTTTTCTTTTCTTCCTTCCTTTCTTGGCTTCTGGTCCTTTCCTCTTTTGATAGTCATTCTTTCTTTCTTGATCAGCTTCTGGATGTTTCAGCCTCTCCCCTTCCTATTTGTTTACAGCCACCTGTAAACAAATTTTTTTGTTCCTCCTAGTTTCTTCTCCCTTGATGCTTTCTTCCCACTGTAAGATGGGACAAGATGTAAGAGTCTTGCTGGCTTCACTCTGACTTTTTCCCTGGCAAATGGCTAAAGGGGCTAGGGGGTTTCATTCCCTCATGTTTACAGCACTACAAATTAGAGACTAGGCATCAGTTCCAGGTGATTCCATAAAAGCAATCCCAATAAAAACAAACAAAAATATGAGCTTTGATTCTTTGGCTTCTCCTAAGTTGTATATTTCTGACATGTAAAGGAAGGAATATCACCTCAAACTTGGTTACATAAAATGTAAGCATAGAACAGTACTTTAACAGCAAGCTCCCTTACCCTTTCTTTGAAGATGTTAAAGGTTCTCTTGTATTATTTATTATATTTGTAGGCTGAACTCTTTCATGTTAATTAATCTGCTCGATTTCATTCTTAGATAATTTTAGTCTGAAAGAATATAAATTTTAGAACATTAATAAATACATTCTAGCTGGTGGCATTAGAGAAATTTAGCATCAATCTTTTTTTTTATYTGGGAGTTGGCCAGGCATGAAGATTTAGTTTGTAAGTCTTTCATATTTCTGCTAATGTAAAATGACAGTCTTTCAGAATCCTGCCAAAACATAAATAATTTAGTCTATTAAAGACTAGAAGTTGCATCTGTATAAAAATGACAGAATGTATCACACCAAAATTGACAGAACACCTATAAAGCAAGGCAGATGTGGCTTCCTTGGAGCTCTCTGCCTAGCTAGACTAAGCTTGCCAATGCAATTGATATTATTTCTCTCTATTAAATCTACAATTACACGTTACTATTGCTATATATCACGTCAGAAAAGTAGTCCCTTTGGGAAGGCTTTGACACTTTTAACAAAAAAAGAGTTACTATCCCACCATGCACTCTCTCTTATCATCAGAATTTCTGCCAAAGAGTTAAATCAAAAATTGTCACTCTGCAGAGCACTGCATCAAGCTGTAAAACAGGAATGTTTAATGTAAGGAATGTGAAAATATCTGCTTGCTAACTGTTAGAAGTGAAATACCAGACTTTGTAGTCCAGACAAATCTACAACTACCTTTGAAAGAAAAAAAAGGGTTTGCTTATATATTTTTTCTGATCGGTCTTTTCTCATTCATCATATGGCAGTTTATTAACTTTTTTATCTTATCTTTTATAATTTAGTGAGCCCATTTCAAAATCCTGGCTATCTCTACCTATGTTTTTAAGGTGCAGTTGATTAAGTGAAAAATTAGGAAAAATACGCAGGAAAAATTATTTAAAATATCTAGGAGTCCTTGTTTGTCCCTGTTTGGTGTCTAACTCTGGTGGTCTGTAATAGTTTCCATCAATCTGCCTAAACTAATGAACTAACAGCAACTGACCCCTGTGGTTGATAAGAGTTACAGCAACAGTCTGAAAACTTAGCTTCTCTTCCAACTTCTTTGTTATTATGCCTACTAAACCTAAGAAAATGTCAGGCACAGAAAGCACTTGACAACAAACCAGTTCATTGATTCAGTGGATTCCTCGTGCATCTGTATATACCCTTTCTTGCCTCAGTGGTATACGTATTTTTGAGGCATTTCACCTGCACCATTTCTGAAAAATCCTGAGTTGTTTAATAGGCAGTGCAGTGCCTTTGTGAGTCTGATATCAGATTATCCCACAGGACCATAGATAGTTTATTTTTATAATATTTTTCCTTCACATGTTTTTTTCTATTTCTCATTCTCGTGTTGTCTTCCTTACTGAGCAAATACTATCACTGAGTGTATGACTCCATGACAATGCCTCTTTGCTTTCTTTTTATGATTAAAACTTCTCATTCACAGCATATATTTTGCAAGCAGTAATGACTGAAAAATTACGTGGTATTTTTATGCATTTATTCGGAATAATTTTATCTGAGTTGTAGTAGTAATTATTATCTCCTACTTACACACATCTCAGCTTACTGTACTGCTCAGTTTATTGTTCTGTAATTTATACTTCTGTGTGTCTAGTTTAGAACATTCATTCATAACAGGAGTCATTATGGTCTCTGAGGTTGGGCTGGCAATGTATTATAGCTGTTGCAATTATTCTCTATTTTACCTGGAAACAACAGTGTCTCCAAATGTGGGGCAGAATGCTGACTTTTGTCACAAAGGTATTACCACTGAGGCAAGAAAGGGTATATACAGATGCATGAGGAATCCACTGAATCAATGAACTGGTTTGTTGTCAAGTGCTTTCTGTGCCTGACATTTTCTTAGGTTTAGTAGGCATAATAACAAACTGAAATCAATTCCCAGCATCAAATGATACCTGCAGAAATAAAAGAAGGCTTTCCCTGATTCAGAAAGATTTAAACTACTGAATGACTAATAAATACAAGTTCTGGTGTGAAGCTCAGACAAGTTAAATAAATAGATTTTTCAAATACTTTTCAGAGACTATCAACATTCAGTGTTAGCAGTTGAAGTAATGGAAGTTCTCAATAAACAGATTTTATACTACCAGCATTGCGTATTTTTTTCCCCAAACATCCTTGACCATGTATGTTTGACTTCAGCTTCCAGTGCTCACAATCTAAAATACCCTTTCTACATTAAAATCCATTTTATTATGGAATGCATTTCCAATACCTCAGATTCTGGAGATTGAGTAGGGAGGGTGTGTTATTTTTTATATTCCAGATAAACCAATGCTTTCAGACAATATGTCTCCCAGGGCAACAAGATTATACTGCTTCAAATGGGGACCCACAATATTCCTGTAGAAATTGCTCCATTTTGTATTGGTAAAATAGGCATTGAAATTCAAATATAAGGCAAGGACCCTAATCAACATTTTTATTATTGTCAAACTCTAACTGTAAAAGTCAGCTACTATTTCAATACACTAATTTTTACTTTTAAAAAAAAGGAACTGCTTCAACAATGGAATTCATTATTTCTTCCCAATGCCAACTAAACCTATCCTAAGAGCTAAAAGAGTGGAACCGATGCCAGACTGACGAGGAAATTTGATCTTGTTCTCCAACATCTTCTGTAAGCATCTTAAATTCAATAATTTCAAAAACAACACCCCTTCATAGTTTTTCAGTTTCAGCCTTTTATCCATATTTTTGATTAATTTTGTTTTTAAATGCCAGATTCAATTCAGAGTACAACAATCAAGACTACGGGTTTAGGAGCGTTACTTTTTTTTTGAAAATTCACATAGTTAAGTCTGAAACTGAAAAAACCAAAAAATATGTTAATTCTGATAAGATATGGTCATGATAATTTGTAGATACCACAGTGAAACTGTGTCCTTCTGCTGCTAATAACACTGAAAATTTTGATTTAGTATTTTTTAAAGAGACATGAATGCTTTGAGAATACCTGTAACAAAGCAGATGAGAAAACAACTCTGGACACAGTTGATGAACAGCCTCAAGCACTTCTACCTCAAGATTGCTCCTGGTCACAATCCTGCAACAGAGTAGATAATTGGCCAATAATACACCTTAAAGCTGAAATTATATACTTCCTTCTAGCCCTAACTAAAAAATACACTCCAATTTGCATCAAAATAGGCTTTTAAAGTCTCTCATTAAGAAATACAAATATTACTCCAAATCTATGTAATAACTGTTAGAACTACTCCCAAACAGTAGCAGTAAGAATATATAATTCATAAAGGAGGCTGAGTAGACCAAACAGTAATTTTTTAAGTATGTTACAAAGATTCCACTAAACCTGAAAGACTCTACTAATATGATCCCCACATTTTTCACATATTCATCTTTTCCCAGTAGTATTTTGCACTTACCATATTACAGTATGTTTTAACACATAGGCAGGGTTTAGCTGCAGAGAAAGCATCAAATGATAGTTATCATCTCATTGTTTTTACTCAGTATCATTAGTTTTACATTCACTAAATTCAATGTGGAAAGCAAAGCCACTCATAGAATCAAAAAATTGTTAATCCATGTTACTTTGGATAATTTCTTACTGTTATTACTTTGCAATGTGAAACCCCTCATGGGAAGAGAAAACTGATAGATGTAATAAAACAAGACTACTTTGCCAAACATGTTAGTAAACTCCATGAAAATTCAGCATGCACATCTTAGTATTTCCAGTTTCAAAATTCAGAGTCATTGCAAGACAAACTAAGTGTGTATGTTTCAGTTTAACACCATACTTTTTCACTGTCATGAGAAGATGGGAAAAGAAGGGCAGAAAATGCAACTGAGATTCAAGACCCAGGAAGTATGTAAAAGCTTTGGAAGGAAGCCACTATGTACACTGAAATGCCAAATAATATTTGCAGTTCACCACTAAAAGTTCACCAATTTTGGCTGCTAAATCTGGATTTCTGGGAAGGTCTAAAAAGAATTTAGATGCAGAAGCTTAGGATGAAGTCATAGTAGGATTTCTGAGTTTTACTGAGTTACATTTTTTTTGAAAATTTCTACTCCTAATCCTTCTATGGTTTTAAGTCTACAGCTATTACCAGAGAGAGCAAGCACTAGCAGAATATAGTGAAACACAGAGGAGAGGGAGCTGGAACTTAAAACAGGGGAGTACAATAGCAGTGGCATTGAACTTGGTGACTAAACTCTGCTCAGAGCAACCCAGCCAGCACATGCATTGACAAAGCTCCAGCAGCTGCTGTTAAAAACTGTTTTATTTTATCTTAAATAAAAAGACCTTGCTATTATTTACAAATACCACACGGTAGCAGGTGATTTACTGCAGACAGTTCTTCTCTCAAATAGCATAAAACTAAAAGAACACAGATACAATTTTATGCTATCAGCAAATATAGAGTCTTGAGGTACTGTCACCACATTGTTAAACATGTATTTTCACATACTCTTGAAGTTTTGTTCGCAGTATAAACTGTTCTTTTCTGTTATCAAGGATTTTTTTTCTCCCAAACATCTTGAGGTCACTACAATAAATTTTGTAATCTGGGAGAACTAACATAGCAGCCTTAGGTGCATAAGGAGGACACTTACTTTGCCTATGTGTGTAAAGCTCTACATCCCTTTTGAGCCCGTGTGCGTCCCTCACTTCTCTGTCTTGTCTTCTACATTGGTCATAGGTGATTATAGGGCATGGGTTGCAAAGGTATGGAGGTGGCATTAACCTGTGCCAGCTGGTGATCTGAGGAAACCTTTCAGCACAAAAAAAACACTGGACTGATTTTTAAACACTGGGACTAAGCAATGAACATTTTTACTGGAGAAGTTGCATTGCAAACCTTCAGAAATATAGGAAGATTTATAGCTTAACCATTCTATTGTCGCAATACATTTTTTAAATCTGGTCACACACATCTAGAGGTGGTTTTGCAAGGGAATGAGGCAGAGAAGAAAAATCAAGTACAACCATTAAAACCAGAACCCTCTGGAATTTTAGCTCACACAAAAAAAGGACTCTAAGGAATCTTTCTTAACCCAGAACTCAGTGAAATTATTTCATTTGCAGCTGCCCACTTCAACCTGAGTTTAATGAAATAAAATTAATAGCTGAATTGACACCTTGTTCCTCATGATTCCCTTATTATATTCACAGTGTCTCGGAATTATCCAGATTATTAAATGAATCTCAAATATGAAATATATAAAAACATACTTCACTTTAGTAAAACAGTGGAGAAATTTGTGCAGAAAAACCTAGCTTGAAACAGCACTTGCTGCTATTTCTGATTTTTGACATCTGATCTCCAAATAAGAGATAATTACCAAAACTGTATATTCTTGGCCACTACATTCTAAAATTAAATGCAGAAAACTATTAGGGTATATTTTACAAAATTAATTCATGGACAGATCTGTAGTGATAGTATATGAAAAAGAAAAAAGTACAAACACTATAAATATCATATTTATATGACCGAAAGTAATTGGGATCAGAAAGCCACACACAGAGAAATAATTATCAGCTTCCTAATCACCTAATTTTCTACTTAGCAAATATTATAAAATTATTCTTTAATATTAAAAAGATACATTAAATTATGTGTTGACATTCTAAATTATTCTCCAGAATAACTGCAATACTCTTCCTGTGTTATATGGGTTAATAGTGGCTATGTGACATAATTAGTCATAGAAAAATTGAGAATTTTAATTTCAATTTTTTGTGTTTGTATGCTTTGAAACTATGGACTATTTGCTACTTAGCTACCAAGTTTTCCCAAGCAGCTAAAAATGGGTTTACTTCTGATTAATTATTGGTTTCTATATCTGGATTTTTCCTAGAAAGGCACAGTTACACAGGTGATAATTTCATCTCTATTATCAGCATAAGTTGAATTGTCAGAGAGATAGCATAAAATCTCAGAAAGTAATGATAAGATGAAATGTGAAGATAAAACAGTAGTTCCATCTTTCCAGGTATTTACATTAAATAATTATTTGTATCTCATAGCAGTGTCTCCTACAACAACGTAGAAAAATTTTGATTAAATTATCTCTATACTTGCATTGTATTGTGCAAGTAAGTTCATATGGTTGTACTGTTTGTGATTGTCAGATGTGCAACTACCTTACATTTTAAAATTGGTTGAAATGGGGTTATATCTCTCACTTGTCATGCCAATATCAGGTACAAATTATGATAAACATCAGAACTAAAATCATGTGAGTGCTGTGCCCAGTGCATCAATCAGACTTCACCCAGAACAAATTCATTGAGATCAGAATTCCATCCAGGTCTGGGATTTGTAGCCAGTTGTTCTTAGCTTTGGGAACAGGAAAACACTGAAAAAGTTGCTTCACAATCTGTTTTGTCTTTCTTTTTAAATACATAAAACACTGACTAAGATTTTCCAGGTCTACTTCATCCAACATACCTAGTGGCATTTGCAGTACCTTGGAGTTGTCAGATTTAATTGCAGATTTAATTCAAATCACCGCATCATCCACAGCTGAGCATTTTCCAAATGAGAACTTAAATTGCAGATAATATTTTTTATAAAGGCAAAAACACTCTCCATAATTGTGCAGTGCTACATCACATTCTAGCACCAGTAACCTAATAAGCATAGTTGTTAAAATTGGAAGCACAATGCTGACATCTGACTGACAGCAGCTACAGATCATTTAGCACATGATGTTGTTGTTAGATGCCTAAAGCAAGAGAATCGCCAAATATAATACACGAACAGAAAAAAACCCAGTAAATATTAACAAACATTGTGAAATACATAATAAATACCTGCAGACCAGGGCTTGAAATTGGATTAGTGTAAGGGGAATGACTCAAACATGAATCAGCTGAAGGCATGGCTGCTGCAGTTACATGCGCAGCGAGTGCAGCAGGACTCTGCAGCCAGCCAGGGCTCCACAGGGGCCACGGGCAGCACAGTCACCATGCACAGGGCCACGTGCTCTGCCAAAGAGGAGCTGGAAGTGTGAAGCACTAGCTCACCAAGATAAAAACAGCATGTGCTGTCAGCAACCTGAGCCACCAACGCTGTACAGCACAGAGCTGTTTGGGCACACATTTGGCACCGCGTCAAGCCCTCCTCACTGAGCTCCCAGTCACTGTGCTGGAAGGAGTGCTCCTGCCCACATGCACAGTCTACCAGTGTAATCCTGCCAGATTGGTCACTGCACTTGGCATCGCATGTAGATGTGTGTGATGGATAAGGGTAAACTATTCCTAACACTCAATCTGACTACAAGATTGCTCACAAATATGACAGAGAAAAAGAAGGCATTTCTGGGGAATCTAGCGGGGGTTGTGGCAGCTTCTGAAGTACAGCATACTTAAAAATGTCAGTCTGAAGAACTATAACAGATTTTTTTTTGGTGTGATGTAGCTACTAAGATTTTATAATGGCTAATCAACACCAGAAATGCATCATCAACTTGTTGATAGGCATATAAAACAGACAGCACTGGCAGCAGGCAGAGATTATGACAGTGTACTGATAATTACACCACACCAGGCAAAAAAAAACCAAGGAGAAGATGATGGACACTTGACTAGAGTGACTTCACTATTGACATCTGATTCTTTGGGTCTGTGCCCAAATTTGAAAAGTGTTTTCTATTTTATGTAGGAAAGCTGCACACAAGAGTTGGTGATCTATTTTTCTTCTTGTCATCTAAGTCTGATTTTTCAGGGTCTGCTGATATCACCCTTTTATTATGCAAAATTAATATGACACCCTTGTTCTAATACATAAATTTGAAGATTGCCTTGTCTTGTCTCATAGCTTCTAAATTTCGGGAGAAACAAACAATATTTGTGGAAGTCCTAGCCAACAGAAGCGTTATGAATATCAGTTTAGACTGTTGCCTTAATTTAAGGACTAAAGAATTAACTTTGATTAAATATCTTCCTTTTTCTCACTTTGTCAGCTTTGCAGCTGACTCCTTTCCCAGTGCAGACCGGATCCTTCATGCTGTGGCTGCATGACCAGACCAAAACAGAACAGTAAATCTCTGAACCCTCTACTTGTGGAGGAAGAATGAAGAAATTTCTCTGAGTTATGTTAGTGGCTCAGGTTCAACTGCCAAGAATGAATTGGGAAGGTGTTCATTTTACAATAAGTAAATGAAATTCAAGAAGAAATCTGCTAAAACCAAGAAGGAAATAATATATGCGCTCTGCTAATCTGATTTGGAGAATTGTACACAGGCACACCAGCTGAAGAGGAAAGAAATTGTGCAAAAATTAAGTCACTGAAATTGAAATTCCAAGTTTTAGACAAGTCCAAAAAAAATAACCCAAGGAGAGATTTTAACAGTCCAGCCTCTCCGTTACTGCTTGACAATGCAGGTTTTTAAATGCAGGTTTTTATGGCACTTTGCAGTCTCGTTCATTCATTCTTCTTTTAATTCAGTGTTAAATAAGTAGATGGGTCTGAAAAAGTGACTAATAATAATTCTGAGAATATTGGGGCAATCTGCCACTTTACATCCACAGCAATAATGTTGACACCCATGTACATTTTCCCAAAATTGCACAGAGTGGGCAGGAATGAAATTAATTTAAACTGGTGAAACTCCACTGAATCCACAATTGTCTCAGCCCTCTTGTGAAACTTATAGCCAGACCTGGCACAAGTATGTACTGTATTATCTATATAGGGTACAGTCCAGTCAGTGTCAGATAACACTGAGCAGAAAATGTAAAGGTTTAAAAAAGATTTTCATGTTCCTAAGGTGAAAAATCACTAATCTTTGCCATATACCCAGTGACAAAATCTGGTTATCTGCTTTATCTCCCTCTGAGCAGGACCTTATGAATTCCAACGGAAGAGAAGATTATGTTGATTTCCCCACTATTTAAATTTCTAAACATTAAAGTCCTGGTGCTACTACAGATATACCAATAATTTATTCCATTTATTTGTTTGAAATGCCAGACTTCAGTGTACCAGATTTGCAAGCAATGCTCTAGTTGTTCTTCTCAATTCTGAGGATACACCCAGCATGTAGAGAAAAACTTACCTTCTATTCTCTATCCTAGCGATGATTTTACCATTTTCAGCTACTAAAGTCTGCAAAGACAAACTTTTCTAAAAGTAATCTTGCATTTTCTTAAAGTAATCTTGCTTCTGTCTAAAATTTAAAGGTTGCATGTACACATGCGCATAGTTCTACTTAATGCAATACCAGAGCTAGGCTTATTTTAATTTTCCAGGAAAGATAAAACCATAAATAATGCAACACCAGAGATTTGATCAGAATAGCTTTAAATAATGCAAAGTGACAAGAATATGTATCTCATTACATACATTACCCTTACAAGGTAAACAGTGTATCACCTTGGCTAAAATCAGTAATTGATTGTGTCTTTTCAACCTTGGGGCAGAGGATATTTTCCAGCTCATTTTTAATGCAATTGCTTTAAAAATTTAATTTAAAAAAAGAGACACACCAAAATACAAAATCTGACCAGCTATCAACTTCACAGAGGAGCAATATCTATCCTTGCAGGTTGTTAGAAGCAAGCACAATTTCTGACTTAGCATACTGCCAAGAACATCAAGCTGGGACACAAACTGATAAAGCATTACTTAAAAACAAAGAATAAAAATAATTATATTTGGTGTCTATAATTATTTGCATGCAGAGGTCACATTTTTTTTGTGTCTCCCTGAATAAATGAATACATACACAATACATGCACAACTGACACCTGATTTTAAGAGAAAACTCATGGGTTTTTTCCCAACATGGGTATTTTCTAGTGCAATACATGCCTATAAATTCTTTCTTATCACAAAGTTATCAGAGGTTGCTAATATTTCCATTCCAAAAGAAATCTGGTAAAGGAACTTGTAGCTTTGCATTTGCATCTTTCATACCATCAGAGCAATTAGTGCAGCTCTACACAGATCAGCAAAGTTCCAGGTGAAAAAGCTGACATTTCACTGAAGACTTCTAGCGACATAACAAAATTCAAGGCAATCATCTTATAAGAGAACATCTCTACAATTCCTTCCACTCAAGCTGTCAATTAAAACATGGTTTTACTGCATAACTGGCATGAAATTCATAACAAAAGAACTGTCTGACTTCAGAGTTGTTGTATATGAAAATTACTGTGTGACACTTTGACAAAAGAAACATTCTAGTACCTCGATACCATTATCTTCAATATCAAACTGCAAAATACTGCCATAAAGGTGCCAACACTAATAAAAAACACCAAGAGCCGCTGGCTGCTTAGTTTAGATGTGAATCTAGTGCTCAATAAACATAAATGTTCTTAAATAAAGCTTGAAAGACCACTTTGAATACTTGATTTCCTCACAATCTACAATAAAGATGGGAAATTTGAAGACTTATCCAACCGCCAATTGTACAAATGTCTTGTGTGATTCTTCCCTGTGTTAAGAATGCCACAGTAAGTTCAACAATGGCTTTGACCTTGATTTGAATATTTCAACACTTGGGCTGCATATGYCAAGAGTTGATTCCCATTTTCCTACCTTGAAAATTCTCTCTGACCACCTCATCACAAATAGCAAAAAATTTGTCCTATCAGTTTTTCTTCCTCAAAGAATTTAGAAAGGCATTTACTGAATTATATCTCATTTTTACCTGTTTTCTCTTCTACAGATACACAGAAAGTATTAGTTCCTTCTCTCTCAAAAAAAAAAATCATCAAAAAAGCCCCACAACAACAAACAAAAACAAAACAACAAAAAAAACCCCAGAAAATCCCAAAGAAACAAGGAAAAAAACCTAACCCACCTATGATAGTGAAATTTACATAGAAAGAAAAACAGTGTTTTAAAGAGTGTACCTACCTTGAAATGAGAATATGCTGCAATAATACATATCTGAAAAATTATGATTGGGAGGAAAAAATCTAAAACTAAACTAATGCATGAATAGACAAAGAATTGGTTAATTTTGCACTCTGCTGCTCTGGTGAAAGGTCTCTAATGAAAACCTAGTCAGCAGAGAAATTATTCCCTAAAAACATGGAGATTTTGATTGAAATGATAATGAGGACCATCCAGATTCATCATTCATTTCAGTTCAAAATCTAAAGGCTTTAGTCCAAGAGATGAACTCTTGACAACTACAGAAGAATGAGACCCATAACCTTTATCCTTTAAAAATATGAAAACAGCTTTCATTACAAGTCAATAAAAGCATTATGCAAGAAGAACTCTGCATGTGCCTAGTAGTAGAATTTATAACATTAAACTAAATACTTATGAACAAAGAAGTCTTTCAGTAGGCAATATTATGAGCAAAGCCAGTTAATCCAATGTCAATTTCAAAAAGGAGAAAAGGGTTTCTGGAACATAATCCACTGGTGTTTTTTAATAAGAAGCCCAAATGAGTGTAAAAGTTGCCTTTAAAATGCATGAACATCTGGACCATGCTAAATGAAAACGATGTTACATAAACAAAAAATAAAAGTTTTCTTTCTCTGTCTCGTGTCTGTACTACAGAGAAATCAATTTTCTTGACACAAGTACATTGATGTAATTGATAAAATGTTTAGCTGGCATATTTCTCCATTTGTGTAATTTGGATCTGGTGCAGCTTTGCTACAATAAAACAATAAAAACTAGTTTCTGCCAGGATTTTAGTGGGTTGGCAAGTTCTAGGGCTCTCTGCAGAGTTCCTTTCCTTAATGTCTCTGTATTGGTGAGCCAAAAATTCACATAGTAATAGAAAGTGATTTTTCTATGACAGCTACAACAGCAGACAGAATTCACGATGTCCTAGAGAGCATTCCAATTTCACATCTGATGCATTAAGACCAATTGGTGCAGATAGAAATCATTATTCTGTTAATTTTTCACACTGTTTAGAAAAATATTAAAGCTGTAGACATTCCAACCCTGGAAGTGTTCAAAGACAGGTTGAGCAACCTGGTCTAGTGGGAGGTGTCCCTTCACAGGAGATTTGGAGCTAGATGATCTTTAAGGTCTCTTCCAACCCAAATCGTTCGATGATTCTAAGTTTTCAACATCTATTTCAAGAAATTATTATAATTTCTCAAAACTAGTATATAATCAGGTTCAGCAAAACATGTCAACAAGGCAGTCAGCTAGGGATGACTCAAATATCTACTAGTCTTATTTGCATCATGTGACTTTCCTGGGAGCACACCAAAAAATGTATTGTGCTTTGTACCAAATCTACTTCCCCACGCAGAAAACCACAATGCATTCAGGAACTAACATAATGCTGAAGACAATGTCAAGTGCAGTAAACTTCTAGAAGTTTTGCTTGCCTAGCAAATTAAGCAAAACTTTATCAACTTCTTTTAATTCTCAAATAGTAGAGTGCTTACTTATAGTTAGAAGAGGTTTTCTCTACTGTGAATCATAAACAGAACATCTAAGAACAAAATAAAACCTGGCACTTAATTGAAGTTAATAAAATCTTTTTTAATCACACTACATTGATTTTGACACCATTATTTATATGGAATCAATATTAACCATAGAGAAGGATGTTTAAGACAGTAAGATTTTAAAATAGGGAGTGCCTTCTTCTGAATCATGACATTCTGATAGAATTAAAATATGAACTTTTTCTACGTGTTTAATGGAAACTGAACCACATTTTAATTTTAATTGGCCTATGAACTTAAGTATCCATTTCACTGGGATATTTACACAGGGACTACAATGTGTAGGAAGGTGAGGTTTTGTGGTTGTCACTCAAAAGCAAATGCTTTGCAATTCATATCTCAGTATGTATTCTTGATGACCTGTTGGTACCCAAAGGAGCCCATTGTGGCTCCAAGAAACTCCCTACCCCACCCTCCACTGCAATTTAGATTTGCTTCATTGTCATTGGCTGGGGGAGGGAGACAGGAAAGAGATCCACATGTTCGGTCAAATCTCAGCCCCTTTCTCCCATAACACTGACAAGTGCTGGCCCAGCAACTCCAGAATCTTCCTAAATACAGATTGACAGCCCAGACATTTCTGGGCTGCCAATAGTGCAGTCTAGAGAGGAAAATAACCTCCTTCATCTTGAGAGTGACTGTGAAAAACAGAACTTCACTGCACATTATTTTTCTAGTGCCCAGGCTAACTTTCATTGGAATAGAGAAAAAAAATCTCTAGAAAAACATTACATTAGAAAATGGTGTGGAAAGATATCTGCCTGGGACTTTATAACTTCCATCTTTGGCTCTGTGTGATCTACCACATTCTGGTTATTTTCCTTATCTAGTACTGCTATTTTAAAGATGAGCCCCACATTAAGAAAAATTACCTCCACTGTTTTCTTGGACAGTAGGAGAAAGTTAAAGTAACTGAACTGGAGCAAAGACCCACCTAGCCACTTTTAAAAAGTAGATGGATTAAGAAAGTTACTAGAACAACACAAGCTTATTTCTCCCAGACTCCAGTCCTCTGAAATTTTTGGACTACCTGTCCCAACACTCATACAACATTGACTTTTATAGCTCTCAAAGAACTGCTCAACAAGCATAAGGGAATTCTTCCTTTATAAATCAGTATAACACAGTGTACTGATCTTGCAAACTATCTGGAAATTTTATTCTCACACAGTGCCCTGGCATTTCTCAGTATTTCATTGTCTTTTCTCTATGTTTTTTTTTCATAATTTCTCTTGAACAATTTAAATTTTCATCTGCATAAAAACTAAACTCAGCCACTAGCAATGTATGAAAAAAGGAAAAAAAGAAAGGCTGCAAATTCAGTACCAACTGATCACATTGTGCTAGGTTTCTCCCAGCTAGCAGTCCCACACCCACATTGCCTACACAGCCTCTTACTCACTCCCCACAAGCAGGAAAGGACAAAAATAGGAATAACAAGAGCAAAAAATCTCATGGGTCTTACCATCACAGGCAAACAGACACAGCACTGGGAATTTACCTTAGTATAAAACATTAATTACTGACTGAGGATTGTGAAACAAAAAAAGAAGCAATTAAACACCTAAAGTAGACATCTTTCCTCCTCCATTCCCAGTCTCAGCTTCACTCCAGACTCTTTCCTCCTCCATTCCCAGTCTCCACATCTCCCATTATCCCTGCAGGTTATGCTCAGTCTGGTGAGGCAACAGGCAGTGCTGCAGGTTGGGCTCAGGGCACAGCCTGTTCTCTCCACCACTTGCTGCTCACTCTTTCCTGCTGCTCCTTCTTTTGTACTTGTTTCCTCTGCTCCAAGATGAAACCTCAGAGGCTGCATCTCCTTCATGCATGCCTGCAGGCTCAACCACGGACACACTCTCTGGTCTTGCTCTTCCCATCTCTTGGTCTTAATCACCATTTTTGAACTGTATTTTCACAGAGGCACCACACATTTGCCTGATGGGCTCAGCTGGGTCCTGTGGTGGGCTTGCTGTGGGGCCATTTCATCATACTAGTACTCATTTTCATCAGATTACTAAATAGACAACTAACTGGTATCTGATGCATCATAGTAATATCTCATTGATGTATTAATATCTGCTCTAATGTATGCAGACTAGGCCTCAGGAAACAGAGCAAATTACTGCAGGCTCATTTAGTGGACTGAAGTTGGCAATCAATATTTTGAAGCAAGTTTAATACTTTTAAATGCAACAAAAATTTGAGAGTGTGACAAGCTTCTCAGTTGCGTTTGGAGGAAGTGGATTGTTGTTGCTTAAATGTTACTACAGTCCAGTATTGGTTTTTATCATGATGTCTTCAGTCCTCAGGATAATCATGGTATTTCCATGACTCAGTATAGAACTTTGGATGATAGCTATTATATATACTTTTCCACACACTATCTCCTCAGGGAAACACAGACAGTTGTGAGCCTCCTCACCTCAAAGATTATGTGTGTTTTAATATAGAAAGCTGCACAGAATATTATCAACTGCTGCTACATATTCTGGGATATTTTTATACCCTGGACTACCTACTGGATTATTCTAATAATTTCTTATCCTATACAGCTCAAAGCTGAAGGCAAATTGAATGCATTATCACAGTATTAAAAAGGCTTTGGCACAAAACAACAGGACACATTCAACTTCCTAAGAGTGCAGTGCAGTGTATTACCTGCTGTAAATGAAATAACTACTGTCTCATAAATAAGTATTAATCTCAGCGTCAGTTAATCAAAATTCTACACACAGAGATAACATTATTGTAAGAAAATTAAAAATAAGTATGACAAGAAAAAAGGTTAAAACACAGTTTTCCACCAGTTTCTTTTAAAACATTAAAATGCTATATTTTAATTACTGATAAGACTTATTATATATGAGCATTTGAATACTTATATGAAGACAGTTTCCCCTTTTTGTGAAGCAAATTTTCCCAGTCTATTAAGTTATTTAACAAATTCTAGCAGCACCAGACACAGCAAGCCAATATGTATTTATGTCTTAAAAGATGTCCAGATAGCAGAATGGTAGAATTATTCATCAGGAAAAAAGGTATCATATTTTAAATTCCACAAAACTAACAGATTAAAGAATCAAAAATACAAATCAGTGGAAGATAATTATTTTAAAATGACCTATTTGTCATCCAGAAATTCCTTAACCTCAATTAGTATACAAATCTCATGTCTTACAGGGACTGGTTTTGGAAATGATGGCAAAGACACACTTCCTGCTTACTCACTGCAGGGATTATTCAAGGAAGAGGACATCTACAATTCTGAATCATGCAGTAATCACCATAGTAACATGCCTATCTTTAGAACAAACATCATTCTTACAGTGTTTACATTTATCAAAAAACCTGATCTCTATCAACCTAATCTTACATGACAGCATCTTTTCTCCATCCATCATATTTGCTGTTCCAATCTTTTGTTCAGCATGGACCCAAAGACTATCTTGATACATATATCTTGCCCATAGCAAGCCTTGGTTGCCTTCAGAATATAAAATTGATTGTTTTACTCTTGTAGAACTGGGGCTACACTTGACCCTTGTGGGCCAGGACATTTGGTCAACATTTTTTGTTGTGAAGGAAAGAAGCTATTCTTCTCCTCCCTAATAATAAGTCATTACAAGGATGTCTTAAGTGGGTGCCTAATCTGAAGCCCCAAACTGGGTTCTGATATTCCAGCTGATATTTTCATGAGCTTCTTTTCATGCTGTTTCATCTGTTTCTTCAAACAAAGCTTTGCTCAGCAAGCCCACCAAATCAGCTGCCCACAAAACACCTAAATCCACAGAGCTGATCGAGCCTAGAATTGAAAAGTGAATCTAAGCAATTTTGGACAATACATCAAAAATGAGATTATTTACTTTTAAAACCCTGCTCTCCAAAATGTACATCTTGCACTTGCTAGTTGTTTTCTTTTTTGAACTACATAGGCTGTTGCACAAACACATCAGTCTCACACAAAACAAGAAATACCTTTCCACATTCTGATTCAGACATCTTTCCTCTCCCTTAAGTTACAAAGTACTCCCTTCTTGCTTCACATACTTTCACAATCTGAACCAGTGAAGGACCACTCTGTAGCCTTTTTTCTTTGTTTTGAATGTTTTTGCTGGTTTGTCAGCAGAAAAAATGTCAAAATACATATGTTCTTACCAAGATAAATGATATTCTATTTTAGGTTGTAAAAGAAATCTTAAACTCAAATCTAAAGAAAGGACTAGGGAATAAAAAGTAAAAAAAAAAAAAAAAAAAAACTAGCCAGAAATTTTTCATTTTGAAAGTACTAGAATTATCTTTTTCATGTAGATAAAATATAGAGATAGATACACATATTTATATGTGTAATCTACATAATTTAGTTACTACCTACTTTTTTGCTTAATTTTCTGAAAGATATTAGCCTTTACAACTTCATTTTTCTGTTTCATTTGAACAGATTTTCCCCCAATTTTAATTTTAAATGGGGTAAAACTTTTTTTAATCAACTGCTTAAATTTTTAATTTGAGTAAATGAGAAAAGGAAGTCTTAAACAGTCTGAATAAGCACTTCCTCCTTTCTCTGTCGCTAGGTCAGATACATCAAATTATCAAGATTTTGAAGTTCTATAGCAGACAGCTAGTTTTAAAATGCATTTCTAGTTATAACAACTTTTTTTGTCCTTCTGAATTTATCTTTATTGTCCACAGTATCTCCATGAAGCAAGCTGGCCAAGCTAGCAAATGTGATCAACATTGATGCGAAATTAGCAAAATATTTATTTCTTATCACTTTAATATCTCTATTATGGTGTCCTAAAGTTTTATAAATGTTTCATCGAAAAAACTTCACACTTGAAAGTCATCTTTTGCTGCTATGTACTATAAGAAACAGTCATAAATGTGAGTTAGTGGGTGAAATGTTAAAGAGGAAATAAACTAAATATATTCATAGCACATTTCGTCTTCTCAGAGAAAATCAAATTGTCCCAAAAAAACATGAAACATGCCAAGAAAGAAAAAGAATTATTACATTAATACAGTTCATCAATATCTGGCCTTTAGAGGTCATTACAAGAAATGCAATAGAAGGTTAAAGTGATTTTGTAGAATTAAATTCTCCTTTTCCAAAATACGAGCAACTGCATACCAGTGATTTACAAATGTTTAATTTCACAGGCTATAAATCTTGGAGTAAATTGCTCTGCATTGCCTTTGACACAAGTACTGAAAAAATACATAATATTGAGGTTTTTGATTACTGATGATGAGCTATCTTTAGACCATGAGCAATATTTTTTTTGCACCAGTTACACTGAAAGCTTAAATCTACATCAGCGATTGGATGCAAGAGCTGCTCTGATTTCATGAGTGTCAATAATTTACAAATACATGACAGAAAGGCATATAAAAAGTTTAAAATTATGACAGTGTTCATCCAAAGATGCATGAAAATAATAAGAAAACTTTACAGCTATTTATTCTATCTTTATGTCATATAAACTGCCTGCATATAATGGAGGTTTACATAGTAAGACATTTAGAAATCTTACAGAACTTTTCCGAAGTTATTTCACTATGTCTCTTGCACAGAGAACCTCGGCCTCCTGTTTTCTGTTGGCCTTCCTGTCAGTGCTTTAGCCTGCATGCAAAAATTGTACTCTACCACGTTTTGTTAATCTGTACCACGTGTCAGCCTGTTATAAGAAATTGCTTTGTAGATCAACATTTTCAGAGCAATATTTAGGCATCCATTTGGACATAAAAATGTTTCATCGCCAACTCAGAGTGTTGAGATCCAGAGAGAGACAAGGGACATAGAATCTTCAAAGGAAGTCAGATATTGAACTCTACGGGATGTAATTGTGATTGATTTTGCCCCAAAGTTCAGCTTCTGACTGTAGGGCTTTGAAAGGGTGAGAGTAAGGCCTTATGAAGGAGATTTACAAATGTGTTGGCAACATTTTAGGTGGTGAATCAGTTAGAAATTATGGGAGTCTTAAGCCTACTGTGGACATACCATCATAAATCTTTCCCCAGAAACAGGCAAGGAATTTTATTCCATGTCTCCTAAAATGTTTTTGAAATTCCTTCAACTTGTCTTAATAGTTCAATATATCTGGCCATCTTTTTGCATTCAAACTACCCAGGAAATTTACCTGAATTCCCACAACATTCCAGTTACTCTGAGACATCACTTTTCAAGAGATAATAAATGACAAAAAAAGTCTTCATGCATGATCAACTTCACATGCAGAAATATTGACTATGTAGGCCAGAACAGAAGTAGATGCCTTTCACTTCATAACCTGATTAGCCACAGAGGAGTGCTAAATGAATTTAGATGCATCTTTCCCAGAGGTGTGGTGGAGAATCATGTACAGTGTACACAAAACCTCCTTGTATTTTGTACTGGATGGATTCTCCATCCCTTCCAAAAAATGCCAGGTTTAAAAGCACCACTGTTTTCTTCCAAATGCTTATCTTTGATTTCATATATTAGTGGCCAAAGACCCTATTTTCCTAAACTTCACCCAGTTTATTTTCCTATCTGTGGATTATTTTAAAATTCACATTATATTTGAGATAGAGAAGAAATTGAATAATATTTTTTGATAAATGGAAATTTTGCTGTGAGCATTTTTCATAAATGTGAATTAGCTAAAATAGTATATATGCACTGAGCAATACAAGTTTATAAATTTATATTGTCTATAGAATCTTGATCTTGTAGGGAAAGACAAACCTTATGCTTAGTACGGAAAAGTTGGTAGTCAGATATTAAAGACTAAAACAATGGATAAGTGATATCAGAAGTGAATAGATATTTTTAATTTGCTAATAGCTGTGTTAAATCAAGCTGATAAACTGAGTCCTTCCTAGCATGGGCACCGTCTTACATGAAGAGGCTGCCTGCTTTCACAACCTACTGGGTCACACATCTCCAGTATGGCAGTGATTATGACCAGGGTCCTTAGGGCTATATAACACCTAGGCTTTAGCTCCTACGTTTCTCTACTTTATTAGATATTACCGTAAATACTAAGGAAATCACCATTAGTCAGTATACCTATGATTAATAAAGTTAATATATATACATATATATATATATATATATATATATATATACACACATATATATGTACATATCTTTCTCTCAAGCTATTACAAATTATTACATGTACTCAATAGTACAGCAACAATAAATAACAGCAGCACTTAATAATAGCATCAACCAGCACACCTGTAACAGAACGGGCTACTACAAAATTACCACTGCTAAAAAAATTTTATCAATAGTGTGAGAGCAGATATGCTCATAATAAAATACATTTATGTATATATATGGTACCAGACACAGTAAATAGACTCCAGATGGGGCCAAAGCATCTCAAAGGGAAGGGCAAATCAAACGAACCTCCAGAAGTGGACCCAGAAGAGGACAGATAAATAATATCACCTCACTTCAAGGTGATCTGAGTCATGGAGTTTGGAGTCAGACAGGCACCCATAGCAAGTGTCCAGAATCTCAGAAGAGAGGTCATGCAGAGAGCTCAGCCTGTTTGAGAGAAGGAAAACTGCATGTACTAGGACAGGTTCTCAGAGAGATAAGCACTATTCTGAATAAAAAACTGGTCATTTTTTTTTACCATAAAAGTATAAGAGTGTTCAGGACACCACTATTTAAAGGCATCCAATAGATGTTGTTAATTTAACCTGGGACATCCAACAGATAATGATTTTTTTCTAACCTCTTGGAGAAGTTTTTGAATTTCCAGACTGTTTTCCTGATTTTGCAGTTTAGAACAGCCAGTGTTAGCTGCTGCTTTGTTTTTAGGACACTCTTACCTTTTCAAGTGATAGGTATGGTTCTTATCTGTGGTGTCTCATAATGCATCCAGTTTCCAGGCAGATAGAAATTGACAAACAGGACTAAATTGTTGGTGAAGTGCAAATGGGTTAGAATCAAACTTAGCTTTCTCCCAGCTGTGCTCACTCTGCCTTGTTAGGTAGAGTAAATGCAGCATATCTTACTTCTATAACTGAAGTCGGCACATATGTCACTGAATACAAAAAAGGGCACAGTTGTTGAATAAAAAAGTCTGTCTTATAATCTCTTTTCACAGTAGCGGCACATGCTAAGCACAGAAACAGAACTTAAAAGGGTTTCTAGTGAAAGTCAGCCATGAAGGGCACTGAACTTCAAAGGTGTGTTTGCAAACTCAAAGGCAGTACATACAAGACTCAGGAATAGTCTGGGGCTTTTAGGTCTGAACCCAAAGCAAAACCTGGCTTTTGATAATTCTCTTTCGTCTATGCCTCTCACTTGTGGTTCCTCATATAAATGATTGCACTAAGAGAGGTTTTCTTAGCATGGAAATCTTCCAGGTAGGTCAAAAAATAAAATTCTGTTTCTCCACAGCAAGTTCCCGTTATGGAAAATGCAACAGTGAAAAATGAAAAGCTGCCTTCTAGAAAAGGACTAATACATAAAGGAACAAGCAGTAAAACTAGAAAAAGTCAGCTATGCTGAAAGAATGAGACCATATCAGGAAAATGGCCACCAATAAATTAATAACAGGTGCTGCCACTGGAATTAAAAATGCAGCTCTCTATGCAGTCTGTCAACAACCAGGCAGCCAAATTTGCCAGCTCAGACCAGATGATCCATTGAAGGCCCTCCCATCCTTACCCATTCTGTGACTCTGTGATTCGAGAGAGACAGATTCTTGTTTGCAAGCAGGAAAACCAAGAAAATCTTGAGCCCAAAGGAGGCATTCTGGGTGTAGCAAACAAACAAAAATAAATTACTGCTTAAGATGTGAAAAGTTCATTATTATATTCCACTAATTACAGACAGAGAAGGAAATCATCTGTTTTCATATCACGCCACCAGTAGCTTTTTCTTCTTTTGTAAATAGTGGGGTGGGGAATCAGTTGAGCATTTGAAGATGTCAGAATGGCTGTAGCTGTTACAAGCACAGCTATCTAACTTGCTGATGAAGCCCCTTCATTGTTGTCATACAAAGGAGAAGGAAATAATTTCAAAATTCTCAGTAATTTCTCAAGTAATTTAACTATCTTACAAAACAGATGCATGCACTTTCTTTAAACTTCTGTGATTTTCACAGTATTTAATTTAAAAAAAACAAAACACAAGGATCAACAGAATTTTAAATATACGCAGATTAATTCCCTGAACACCTAAGTTCCCTTAAATGATACAAAGAAAAGGAGAATTTAGGAAAGAAAAACAGTATTTACTTCAGATGACAATGGGTTAGAGACTCAGCAAAATCTAGTAGAAGGGCTGTAGAAGAAAAATATACTTTCTTCCTCTGCAAACTGACCAAGCAAAAAATCAATGGAGAAATACCATGCCAATGCAGTTTCCCTAATGTAATTATATATTTTGGGGACATTTTCACTGTTCTAAAATAGCAATTCTTATATTTCCTAAATAAATACTGTTAGGCCATATGATCTGATCAATTCTTCTTGCAGTTTCAAAGAAAACTGCTTCCATAACCCTATCTTTTTCTCTGMGTCCCACTTTTGTCAATACTATGTGTACCTAAAGACAAAGGACATGCATGTACATATATCTGCCTCCAAACTAAAATAAACCTCTTATGTGTTTAATGTCAAAGAAAACATAAAGCTCAAATATTCATAATGCAATGTGCATAGTCCATTAGAATGCTGCTGTCATGCTCTTTATATAAGAAAGGAAAATTTATTACAAACTAAATATTTTTCCTTAACTATGAAGACAACCAAAACAATTGATGTTGCATCTTATTTTCAGCAGATGAAAGAAAATAGGCAAGCCATTTGAACTCATTTCCTGCAGTGCCTGAAGGGGTTTTTTGCCAGAAGCTTTAAAGACTTTTTGCTTATGCAGCAAAGGATGGACTTCTGTTGCAGCTAAATTTTGATATTAAAATCCTAGCATGAAACCAGGATTTTTAATGCATGGCCCTGTTCTTAAAGGTTCTGGTGAAAGGAACAGGAGATGGAGCTTCATACTTGGTATTCAAATCATTCAAATAGCAAAAGTAAATAATTACACTGTTTTTGAATTTATCCTAAACAATTCCTCCAAAAATGTGCCTATGTTTATGTGCCTATTTTACCACCTATTAGAATTCCTGTCAAATTTTAAAATAATTGAAGTAAGCTTTGCTACTAACACAGATGACTGGCAAAACATTGTTTAAATGTTAATCTGGTGTTTATTCAGACACTTCAGACTTTCTACTTGCAATAGTCTTTAATTTCAACAGACAAAAAAAAAAAGGCAAAGCCAACCAAAAAACAAAATAAACGTTTCCTATATTTTGCTGCATTTTCCCATTTTCCATGATGGCAACTTCGTTCATTAACTTCTGTATTTCAGAAGCATTGTAAATTAAATAACAAATACCTTGTTGTGCACAAAAAGCTATGGATTAAATCCATCATGTTTTAATTTAAACATAGATTATGAAAATTTAAGTCAATTGTCAGAGGCATCTGGCACTCTCTCAAGTAAATAATCTCTTTCTCTTAAACAGTTGATCTCAAAACAGTGAAGTAAAGCCACTCATGTCAGTAAGCTTATTTTTTTAACCTGCAGGGGAGGAAAACTAAAAAGTGTTTTCCAGCAGAATAAATTTTACTGACCCTGTAAATTTAGGATTCATCTCTACAGACTTTGGCTTTCCTTTTTTGTTTTGTTACATACAAAACTGAAACATACTTGCCTTTCATATGCTTATCAGATTTGAGCATCACACTGGAATTCAGTGATGCTTATGATAACAAAAAAAAGCCCATCTCCCTATTGCTTTGTAAGGCTATCAACCTTTTAAAACACAGTCCATCAACATACCACCATATATATTTATGTACCATAAGTGAAATAAAATCAGGCATTTCTACTGAATATTGCTCAGTGCATCTGGGTAAAACTCCCCATCCTTCCTGTGAGAAAAAAAAAGAGCAAGAAGATTAAATGTTAAAGCAGAAAAAAAATAAATCAGAAAGCTAGAGAATGAAGAAGCAAACTGAAGTAAAAAAAGGTATTTTATCATACCAAAAGAAGGTAACATTTTGTAGTGAAAAGAAACTGCCTTCGCTGAACATTTTTTCGGTATCAAAAATTTGGTAGTCTATAGGAATTTAGCCATTACTTTTATTGAAAAGGATCAGTTTATGAGCACACAATGGTTGTTACTAGAAGCTTTTTATACATCAGCAGCTGCTGTCCATACTTTTTTCCTAGGAGGATGTTACCATGCTGTGAATGTAGATGAAGTAACATCAAATCCATGATTTTTTACCACCACCAACAAATTGTCATCCTTATGACTAATAGGGCTCTTTACCCCCACAAACTTTCTGACACTGTGCAGATTCTGAGTGCTCACACAATAGACAAAAACTCACATTTTCATTGAAAGAGCAATTTCTTTCCTATTTAGGCATACCACATTACTGGTTCTTCTCACCAGCTTCTGTTTTTCCAAAAGGCAGAGTGGAGTCATGGCACAGCAGTGACTGTTCCTGAGCTGCCATCAGTATTCAGTCTGTAAATAGGTTTCATCAAAACCTACAGTGGAGAGTAAGAGGATTAACAACTTCCAAAGA